>OZ001659.1:10338785-10816540 GCA_963924145.1 Pyrausta purpuralis | reverse complement strand
AATATTCAGTATTTTATTAACTTTGTTGTACGTGATAGGAGCTAAGAAGGGAAAGAATCTGTGGGACCACATGGTTTTTGTCATGGCGGGCCGTTCACAAACAGTATACCATCTGCGCTTTTTTACAAAATCCGGGGAATACTCCAGCATCGAGTGTCGTTTTATTATTAAATTTAAAAGAAATAGCTGACGAACTGTTTATACTTCTGTATATTGATATAAGAGGTCTGTTGGAAATAGAAATTGTTTAAAAGTGCATATTTTAAGAATGGCTCTTTGTGCTATCTCTAGCTGTTTATGAGTAGTTTTGGAACTCCTCCCCAGGACGATATGCAGTAATTTAGTATTGACTGACACAAAGCAAAGTAAATTCATCTCAGGGTAATAGGTGGAACCACATGTCTCAGAGTTTTAAAACATACAGCAGTTTCGAACTCTCTTGGTAAAGGTTTCTATATATTGCTTGAAGCTTACCTACATGGTTATCTATTATTATCCCCAAGTATTTTGTGGAATCAACACGCTCCAAGGGAATACATTGTCAAAAAGGTCCAAGGCTAAAAACGGAACAGCTATGTGCAAGAAGATTTAAATTATGAGTATAATTTCGAATAGAGAAAGCCACATACTTCGTTTTATTAGTATTTAATGTTAGAATATTGTTTTTAAGCCATTTTGTTACCATGTTAAAGCCATTTTGAGCCAACCTATAATGTCTCATTCCAGGTTTTAGCAGCAAAAAGTAGCGCTGTATCATCAGCTTACGAAATGACTCTTCCCGGAAAGGAGTTCAGAGACAAAAAGATCATTTATAAATAATAAATAAATAAAATAAAGTTTATTTCACAAAAAAGGTTACATTGACTTATACAGTGACCGAAGCGCCCTTTTAAGCTTAAAAGCCTGTATCAGGGAGCAACGCTCTTCCATTACTAAGGTCGTTATCAGTATACAGTAATTTAAAGAACAAGATAACAAAAGTATCAAAAATTAGAATTAGTAGGTTAAACTTTTATTCATAGAAATTATGTGTGTATATTAATGTTGTGTGTGTATGTGTGTGTATCATCATAGGTTTTGTTTTCTATAGACCAAAAGAGGGTTGGTCCCAAAATACTGCCTTGTGGCAAACCGTATGAAATAAGTTGTGCTGATATGTGAATCAATTTTTGCCCTTTGGTATCTGTCTCTTAAATAATCGGCTAAAAGATCCTTTTGGGTGCCTCTGATACCTATTTTTTCAACTTGTTTAAAGGATGGGGATCGAAATCGTGTCAAATGCCTTTGCCAATCAATAAGGGTAGCCAGTGCAAGAAAATCTCCCTTGGTTCAAGGAATTTATTTATTAAGGACTTTTATTTATTACCTTATATTGTTTGCCCGACCAAAACAAATGGGACCAATGGGAACAGATATAAATAAAATAGTACAATTCATGATTGTTTATATGATGCGATGACCCGTCTGGTGTAGTGGTCGAGAAATCGCCTACTACGCAGCGGGGTGCGGGTTCGATCCCTGCACAATACAAATTTTGTGTGTAGAGTTTTGAGAGATTAGAGTGTAGTGAAATCTTGGGGAGATTTCACTACACTCGATCTGGTAACCGCATTTTTGAAATTGACCACGTTAGTTCTGATTTGCCTTTGGCAAAAAAAAAAATCGATCGAAAAAAAGATCGATGTCGCGCTGTATTTTTTATTCCTTGCTTTGGAGTTGTTTTTTTGGCTCGCGCGGTTTGCCAAAGAGTTGTTTGTTACGACATTTTTTCGAGTGCGTCTGTCAAAAGGTTGCGACAAAGAAGTTTTATTATACATCAAAACTTACTGGTTTTCAGCTAAAGGGGAACACCGTCTATACGGGGCCGTCCTCATTGTAAAACAAACCAACAACCAACCTATACCTATACATTCGAAGGGTTATTCCGATTTCCCACACAAGAACCACTACTTCCACTACCAACTAGAGTGGAAATCGTTTTATTTTATCCATATAACGAAAAAATCAAATTTTGCCAAATCCACTGATCATGCTAAATAAGATTACATTGTACAGTCGACAGCACATCAGGCTATTTACTTTTAATGCAAACTTACCCTTATTACAACAGCATAAGATAGCGCCGTGTTTAGGTACCTTGACGTACTGTGTTGTCCGTACCTAATGTTTTTTGGCAAATTTATCCTTACGTCATGATGAAAGTCAAATTCAAGACATAGTATTTCTCTATGTTGGCAAACCTATCCTTACGTCATGATGAAAGTCAAATTGTAGACAGTATTTCTCTATGTTCAAGACTGTCAGATCGATATTTTGTTGTATATTTGGATTGTTTATTTTATTGTAGGTTTTGTGACTGTGCTACAATCTCGTCTCCATAATATAGGATAATTTGAATGTTCTGCATTAATATAGGATTTCAAGAAAATGGTGAGTAGGCGTGTTTGGTGATCCTCCGTCCTCCTTCCTATTGCGCCACATGCGGAAACTCGAGGAGGATTTGGCAATGGTATAGGTACCGTCGTAATTTCCAAAAAAAAATGCACGTGATATTGCGCGACAACAAACAAACCTAGTAAGCATCGTAGTACCAACACCCCCCCACCCCCCCCCCCCCCCCCCCCCCCCCCCTCCTAGTACTGGTAATAATTAATGAATGATTTTATTCACCACACATGACTAATACTTACTTCCACTAGTAATCACACCATTTCTTATGCCCGAGTGTAGTACTTAGGCTCAGATAGAAATTTCCCTTATAGGTAGGTAACTTATGTATTTTTTTTCAGGTTTTCGATTATTTCGACAAGTATACATTCCTATGTGAAATGTATGACGAAGACGCTGACGAAATCATGGAACTAGTTTTGAATTTCTTCCCGTTTGATAATGCTGTTCAGATTATCAATTCTAAAAAGGGTAAAAATTTGCTGCGGCGTGTGCAGTTGCCTACCCTTAGCCTGGAAATGCTGCAAATAGGAAACATTGTGAACATATTCTCTAAACTACTTTATATTGTTGATTGCGCACCAGCAACCCGAAGATCGCTATTTAATAATGTGCAAAGGTATGTTGCAAGCTGAACAATCGTAATCTTGAGCAGATCGTATTGTATTGTATTAATTAATGAGCAGTGACCCAGCAAGAATAACCACTATCTAACTAGGTATATCTTAAAGATCTACCTTCCTTTATATTTCTCTTACTCAATCCCTTACAACGTCATGATGCTTTTGTAGATCGATACATTACCTATATACCTCGTATGCTCATAAGTTTTGCAACAATCTTTGTTAATGGCTGGCTTCTCTTTACTTCTTTATTTTGAATTGGAATGTTCAATGTTTTAAAATAGGTATTTTCAACACTCATGTGTCATATTTTATTATGTTAAGGATGAAATAAATATCTTCTCCCATTACGCTACTTGTAGGGTACGATACTCGAGTATAATACTAGTTGGATACATGTTCGCTACGCGACGCTCACATATTATCATCATCATCATCATCATTCTCAGCCAAAGGACGTCCACTGCTGAACATAGGCCTCCCCACAGCTTTCCACAGCGACCGGTCACTAGCGGTCTGTATCCAGTTTGATCCTGCGATCTTTTTAAGGTCGCCCGTCCATCTTGTTGGTGGACGTCCTATGCTGCGTCTTTGGTCGAAGGGTCTCCAATCCAGAACTTTCCTGTCCCAACGGCCATCAGTTCGTCGCGCTATGTGCCCTGCCCATTGCCACTTGTGCTTGCTGATTCTCAAAGCTATGTCCGTTACCTTAGTTCTTCTACGTATCTCCTCATTTCTGATTCGATCACGTAGAGAAACACCCAGCATAGCTCTCTCTATCGCTCATTGTGTGATTTTGAGCTTCTTTATGAGGCCCATAGTTAGTAGTTAGTTAGTAAATATGGAAGTCCCTGCGACACGACATCCGTTGCTTTAACACTAATAGTGTTAAAGAAACGATAGAGCGGAACCAAGGCTCCAAAGTGTTTGCAAGGAACATGTCTATTGGGCACAGCTTGTTGACGAAGCTTAAGACGGAGGATGGCCAGTGTAGCGTCGACGAAAGCAGAGGTTTTTGAGGGAGATCGAAAAGCTCTATGGGCAGTTGTACACTCAGTTGCCAAACCCGTTGATAGTTCGGTCAGAGACCCACGAGCTATCCTGACCCGACACTTTACCGAAGACATCCCGGAAATCAGCCTCTACGAGATAGGATGGCCCTTAAACAGCTCAAAAACAACAAGGCACCTGGCGAGGACGGAATCACAGCAGAGCTTCTGAAGGCGGGTGGAACACCGGTACTTAAAGTCCTTCAGAGACTCTTTAATTCCGTGCTGCCGTTTTCAAGGGTCATCACGAATCGTCTCGCACGTAGGTTTGATGACTTCCAGCCTCCCGAACAAGCTGGTTTCCGAAAAGACTATATTACCATAGAACGCATCCATACGCTTAGGCAAATTATACAGAAGTCAGAGGAGTATAATATGCCTTTATGCTTAGCGTTTGTGGACTATGAGAAGGCCTTTGATTCGATCGAAACTTGGGCGGTGCTTCAGTCTCTGCAGCGGTGCCACATAGACTATAGGTTTATAGAGGTGTTACAGTGCCTTTACAATAACGCCACCATGTCGGTCCGAGTACAGGAGCAGAACACGAGGGCAATTCCACTGCGGAGAGGTGTGAGACAGGGAGATGTTATATCTCCGAAACTGTTCACAGCGGCATTGGAAGACGCCTTCAAACTTCTGGAATGGGAAGGAGTCGGCATCAATCTTAATGGCGAATACATCACACACCTCCAATTTGCCGATGATATAGTCGTTGTGGCAAAGATGCTGGACGATCTTGGCACTATGCTCGAAGACCTTGACCGAGTCTGTCTGAACATGGAGAAGACGAAAATTATGTCGAGTTCCCTTGTTGTACCCACTTCAGTATCCATTGGGAGCTCAACTCTCGAAGTTGTCGACGAGTACGTCTACCTGGGACAAGTGATCCAATTGGGTAGGTCCAACTTCGAGAAAGAGGTTAATCGACGAATCCAACTCGGCTGGGCAGCGTTCGGGAAATTACGCAAGAGTGTCTTCTCATCTCATCTACCTCAGTGTCTAAAGACGAAAGTCTTCAATCAGTGTGTGTTACCCGTGATGGCATACGGATCCGAAACATGGTCTTGCATATTATGCTTCTGAAAAATTACTAAATTCATCATTTGTGCAAACTCGTTTTTTGTAGACGGACGTTATGTCGAGCGACTCCAGTGACGAAGAAGCTCTTGCAGTTTCTGTTTTATAGAAAAAGAAGACGTCAACGCAAGAGTAGTAAAAACTGGATTCATCCATATATTGAAAGAAACATAAATTGTAGAGTTTTTGTAGCCGCACAAGAACTACAACATGATGATATGAAATTTTTATCTTTCCGAATGTCTAAAGAGACCTACTTGAATCTTGTTACATTAAGTATTATAACCAGCTATACATCTACGAAATTACTAAATTTAGAGAATGTGTCAGTGCGGAAGAAAGGATTCTGATAACCCTTTGCACATGCACAAGCATGTTCTTCAACTTAATATTTGTTTTTTGCTCCGTCGCCATCTTGTCGAAACGCGCGAGACGCGACGCACAAGCGACTAAGGCCCTTCTCCCATTACGATACGCCCGCACGACTCTAGTCTCGGAGACTAGTCGCCGCGAAGTATCTCACATACATTTATATGGAGACTCTCACACTACTATACTAGTATTCTACGCGTTCGCGACTAATCTCGCGATACCCGCCGTGTTGGTCGCTCGCTCAATCTTGCTGAAGTTAACGTAAATAAGATTTATGAAAAAAGATTATTCTTTGGCAAGGACAATTAATTATACCAAAATCTTTGCGATTGTAAGTACTAACGTATTTACATCGCGGCCATCCTGGAAAAAGTTCAATAAAAGCATTAGCGCATTTTTACGTAGACGAAGACATAGACAATTTTATCAAGCAATGTAAAGGTTGTCAAATGTCAAACTAATCGACCGCATAATACAGAGCTTCCCGTTTACTCATAGCCGATACCAGCCCCCTTACTCTGGACACAAAACCCGATCCAATGAATATAGCCATTCTTGTCACACGCGTACACGGCCTGGTATGAGTGACAGGGATGGGTATGTTCATTGGATCGCGTTTTGTGTCCAGAGTAAGGCCACAGAGCAAGTATGGGAAAGGATTCATATTGACTTTGCTAGACCATATGAAAATTCTTATTGGCTTGTTGTTTGTGATGCGACGATGATGTTGTTGTCCAAATGGGTTGAAGTTAAACAAATGAAAAACATAACCACTAAAGATTAGTGTGTAATTCTGGACGACATATTTGTGACGTTTGGATTACCTCAAATGATTGTTCGGAACAATTTGAGGTTGCACGGAAGAAGCCTCCCCGCGGCCCATCCTAGAAGCAGCTAGTCACCATAACGGAGTGGCTAGGCTGACTAATTCTTTCACTACAATGGCAAATCTACAAACACCAAAACAAAGGTTCTTTTCAGACCCAGCAGTCACAGTGTTTCCATCAATATCGAGGGCTTTTCTAATGTAAAAGCAGACCGCCTTAAAAACTTCTGTGACCAAACCAAGTGTCACGTACTATGTGTACAATAAACACACAGAGACCAAAATAGCCCGCGCCCCGAAATCCTAGGCATGAAACTAATCTCAGAAGTACCACACTCAAATCACGTAGCGCTGTGTTCATAAAACCTGACCTGATTGTTAAATCAGCTTCCGCACAACGAACAGTGAACAACACAGAAATAATCAGCTTAGACCTCGGAAACTGCTCTGTCACCTCAGTATACAGTCCACCGGGTGAAGTATATGTATGGAAGCTAAGGCGAGTAGATGCTCATTTACAGACAACCCAATACCACGTACTAAAGGAATTGGAGAGCTAATCTATTGTGACATAGGAGGTCCTGTCACACCCATAAGCAAAGATGGTGAGAGAAATTACCTGACAATAATTGATGTACAGGACGGCGTCTAAATGTTAAATAGTATACATTTGTTGTTAGATCTATAATTTGTAAAATCGTTTATTTGTTAGTTTTGTTTAAAACTTATTGTGAATATTTGTATGTTAATAAATAAAGTAACAGCCGGGGGTATAGGAAACACATTTAGTAGGCACACACCCTCGTATAGGCTAGCGAGGACTAGAAGAATCATAGGGAAATAGGACGCGGCTCTCTTTACGGTATTGCCTTTTTTAATCAAAATATAAGCCCGCTCTATTTCCTTCTCTTTCTAATCATGAGATGGCACGCGGCTTTCCTTACGGTAACGCCTTTTGACCGCGAATATCACGCGCGGCCATCTCCCCTCTCTTTCTGATCGTGAGATGGCACGCGGCTTTCCTTACGGTAATGCTTTTGACCGCGAATATCACGCGCATGCTATTTCACCTCTCGCTCCCACTGACTTCCTGCTCGCACATTTGGACACAAAATTGTATAAAAGACGGGCAGAAACACGTAGAAAATGAGTTCGACGAGTCCACGAGCCCCACCAGCCGCAGCTAGAAGAACCATCTCTCCTAAGGAACAGGAAGAGCCCTAGAACACAGAAGAAAGAACATTCAAGAAAGAACATTCTAGGAAGAACACATTGGAGTTCGATCCAGCAGCGGCTAGAAGAAACATCTCTCCTGAGCAACATAGGAAGAGCACACAAGAAAGAACATTCAAGAAAGAACGTTCAAGAAAGAACACTGAAGAAAGAACATTGAAGAAAACACTTGGAACAATTAACGGCCACCTCACCGTACACAATACAGTCCACATTAGAACATTGGGTTGGCTGTTACTCTGAAACCTGACATAGGAGTTTCTCATTTACGCGTCCAACATCAAGACACAAACGGGCGACCGACCGTCTGACTTCGCACCAAATCCAGCTCCGTGCCGTGTTATCCGGCACAATTGATGATCATTCACACTTTATGGAAGTACATTTGCTCCAGACAAAAGATGAAGCAAAAAAAAAATATCATTCATTATATAAAAAGAATGAATAATAATGGTAGCAGTGTGAAAAGAATTAGAACAGACAAAGGTAGAGAATTTTTAAATGAAGACCTAAAAAAAATTTACAGAGAAAATGGTATTATACAGGAAACCACTTGTGCTTATACTCCACAGCAAAATTCAATTTGTGAAAGAATGAACCGCACACTATGTGACAAAGTAAGAGCAATGCTATTGGAGACAAATTTACCAAAATATCTATGGAGTGAGGCTATTCGATGTGCAGCTTACATCATAAACAGATCCCCAACTAAAGCACTTACAGGAGACACACCAGCTAAACGATGGTAAGGCAAGAATAATCTAGAAAAACTAAGAGTTTTTGGCTCAAAATCATGGGGTATGATTTTCCCACGACCTAGCAAACTAGAACCCTGAGCAAAACCAATCATCATGATTGGATACTGCGGATTAGGATACAGATTATGGGATCCAAAAACAAATATGATTATTGAGTCACGTGATGTTAGATATGACGAGTCAAACTACAGATATGAAGAGAGCAAGAAAGTCACAAATAGTATTTCTTATGATGATGAGAAAGAAGATGAGGAAGAAGAACCTATATAGTCTCAAGGAAGTACACCGGATTTGACAAATACTGAAAGTGAACTTAAAGAAGAAGAAGGCCATAGTCGAGGTAAAAGACATGCGAAGTTACCAAAAAGATACGAAGGATATGACATGTCAAATATGGTTTATGAACTATTATCAGAAGATCCAATAAGCTATAATGAAGCTATTGAACAAAAAGAATGGAAAGAAGCTATAGAAAAGGAACTAGAAGCACACAGAAAGCTAAAAACATGGGAGACTTAAAACAAACAGACTTTCATCACGCTTAGAGTTGTAAAACGTACAGAATCGATTTTCTTGTACATCTTTAGCCTTATTTTAGTACATTATAAAACCAAATCACTAGAGAAAAGTTAGTTGCTGTATAAAATACAGCCATTATCTGTAGATTTGATTTTTCTAAAACTTTTATAGGTTTTTTAGCTCGATATCATTAATGTCGAAGACTGAAATATAGCTAAAGGCCTTTATAAATTCTGTAGACCAGCTAGAACACGACGCGAAATCATTTATCAAACCCTAATTGAACTTTAGGCGGTAATGCGACTTATATTCATCCTGCTAATGTGCTAGTTAGGTGATGACTGGCCAAACCGTCTAAGGGCCTGTATCAAAAACAAGGGTGGCCATTTTGAATAAAAAATATATTTATTTTTGATTATTATATTATCTACTTAATGTTACCTGTAAATTTTATAAGTTCAAGTTAATTGTTTGCAAAGTTATGCAACTTTTATTTTGTCTTAAAACTTTATTATATGAACACACGAGGTAATATGGGTATGGAGCATGCTGAATTCTATTCTATGTGTCTTCTTTAACCATTCAAACCATTTACCCTATTATGACAACATGTGGACAGGTTGGTATTGCTAGCAATTCAATATTTCCGCCTTAATAAATCAATTCAACGATTTTAACGAAGTATGCTTGCGTGTAAACGGCCAAAATGATTTTTCTGTCGACGGTTATGACATTTGGTTGGTTAGGTTATCAGATTATGATACATGACATGGTCAATGTATGAAAAGCTAGTTAGGAGCGACGAGGGTATGGGGAAAGGCAACCCTTTCTGACTGAATTTCTGATAACCATTAGGTAGAGGGCTTCTTTTTGTTTCTGTTTTAACGGAGTATCATACTAATGTTTATGTGCGAATACAATTTTTTAGCACATTTGCACTCATAAAACCCATCCCAGCTAGTGAACATGGAAAAATAATAACTTTCATAATGAAAAAGGGATTTCGTATAGTTCGTATGAAAAATGGAAAGATAAGCAAAGACTTCGCTATGGATCTTTATAAAAGATTAGCTGGAAACAGTATGTTGCCGTAAGTAAAATATAACCACTCCTAGGTCTTGCAGGTTCTCAATGTGTGCTTCCTTTACGTATGAAATTTTAAACACTCGCAGGATTATAATCGACTACGTTACAACTGGCGAGATAATCGGTTTGGAATTAGTAGCGCCGGATGCTGTGAAAAAGTGGCGAGAATGTTTAGGAGCTACCGATCCGGCAGAAGCGGCTCCCGGTACGCTACGCCAACTTTACGGTGAAAACAAGCTGAGAAACATTGCGCATGGATGCGATACATTGGAAGAAGCTACGAAGGTTAGCTCATTAGACTCATTGCCGACTCTGTTGAGAGCTCAGTAGGTATAATTTCTGTTGTGGTGAAATGAATGCAGTAGTTTAATCGGAAGTCAATATATCAGTCCGTATAATCAATATATATAATATTTTTATCATGATGGAATAAATCCGATCAACCACGTTACCAATACAATAAGTTGTCGAATGTTATCAAAATTCGTAACATTCGGTTCTGAACCCTCAAGAATCTCATAAAGAAATTAAGTGAAATTCTTAACACTTATCTTCTGTGGCGAAGTGCGCAGGAGATATTATAGTGCAAATAATTATATTATGTGCGGCGCCCAAGTAACACACAAGCATGATAACAGTACTAATGCGACTCATAACACAGTTAATAGTTACGTAACATTTGTGTTACAGTTAAGGAATTAGCTAAATTCTGACTAACGTTGTATTACGGCTTTTATATTTTTTAAAGCTTAGTAAAATTTGTATAATTTTCGCTACTTTATTAAGGCTTAGTAATAACTTTTATTCCCAATATTACACAAACGTTTCTAAGCTTACAGAGTTTCACATAGCTTTAATTTGCATATCAGTAAGTTAAAAGATAACAAGCTGAATAAACGTAATGTACAATACTAGTATACAAACATTATCAAGCTTATTTGGATGATCAAACGAACTTACCTTAAGTGAAGTTCGATCCAAATTGTCCTGACTTCGACGAAGAGATTTAATTGACCATGTAGTATGCCCTGCTACGCGTCTATTAACTCGCACACAGGTTTAGCGCAAGAAAGAGAAAGTAGAAAACCTCACTCCCTCCCACGCCTCACAGCACTGCCAGCCGCCTGTCGCTCATTCATTTCAGAGCAAGGAGACCGATGTATGAGATGTACAACATTGATTATACTTATTGTAAGGGTGACGATTATTTTTGCATAAAAACGTACACGGGAATTGGGAAGGGTGGGACCTTAAATCTCTTCGTCGAAGTCAGGACAATTTGGATCGAACTTCACTTAAGGTAAGTTCGTTTGATCATCCAATTGTCCTGCCTTCGACTCTGAGATTTAATTGACCATGTAGATGTTTGGAGTGAAATCAATGTTGTTACAATATATTAAGTTGACATCTCTGATGTTAGTAGTGATTGATCATTAAAACGATCATATTAAATAACAATTCATTGTTCATGTCACTATCTTTGACATATACATGTATCACTATTACTAAAAAACATTAGTTGTATGATAACTATGATAAGTTATAACTTTCTACTAATAAAAATATCTTTATTAGGAAGAAAGAAGATATTTGTAAGTATTTTTTTATTAACTAAAAATTGATAATTTATTTATTTTAGTAATTTCAAACTGAAATAAGGCATTTTTGTTTAATTGTGGCATGTTATAAAAATTGCAAACAATACAGAATACGTATTGTTGGGCTGAGACGGTTTGCGAATAATATAGTTTTACACACTGAATTTGGCACGTAAAACGAATGATAATTTTATAACGAGGAAAGCCACATACAGAAAACACTTTTTAGTTAGCGCCTTATCTTTGGTAAGTTAAAGGGCGTGAAGGTAAAGTCGTCTGACAAATCGTTATCTTATTCTTGCAGTATTTAGCATATTTTATAATTATAGTTTTGAAATACGTATGTACATGATATTCTATTGCTTTATATTTAGGTATTAATGCGACTGTTTGAAAAATATTCGAACGTATACCAAACACATAAATAATATTTTATACATTAAAATTTCGAATACCTGAGAAAATTTATATGCTTAATTTGGTTATAAAATGTGTTTAATGATTTGTATACAAGCAATTGATTAAAAGATTCATTCTTAGGAATGTAATTCTTTTAAGATCATGATTATATTCACGGGTGTCTATCAATGATATATGATTATTTGCTGTGTTAGAAAAAGAATACAATAATTCAATGGCTTTGAAATATTATCGTTATCAGAAAGTTTAAGGCATAGGTAGGTAGGTAATGATTTTTTATGTATTATTTATAATTCATTAAGTATATTAGTTTTTTTCTAAAAAGGATTTAAAATCGGCTTCTGGGAGCTTTAGGGGAAACCCGGGTAAAGTGAATACCCTAAGCTGTTTTTGGTTATTGTCGTTTAGTTATAACTGGGGAAATTAAAAGAATTATTAATAATCAGTCTTTGTTTAATGAACTTACAGTACCGCATCACATTTGCTATTAATATTAAGTAACTAATTAGTTATAAGCCAAATTTACAAAAGTGGCTTACTATCCACTTTGCCCGGGACCCCGGGTAAAGTGGATATGGTACCAGGGCAAAGCGAATAACAATATTATTTGGCATGAAATCAAACTTACAAACAAGATAAACATAAAAAAATAGAGGAACATATTTAAAACAACAACTATGTGTTACACCGTCTAATTATTGCAGTTATCACAAACAAAATTATCACTGCCTTCGAAGGCTGAACACTCTTCATGACACCACTGGGTACAAATGCTACATTGAATCCAATTTTCCGTTGGCTGATCATCTTCTTCAACGTATATTTCGCCACAGAAAATGCACGTGATATCGTCAAATTTCTTAATTTTCTTTTGCTTTTTATAATCTTTTGCAGTCTTTTTAGTTTTTTTAGCAGATAATTTAGATTTAACAGTCTTTTTTCCAGCAGTCTTTTGAGAAACTTTATTTGAAACATCATCTAGAGCTTTCATAGCAGTCTTTTTTGCTTTTTCAAATTTCTGTTTCTGCTCGTCCTTTACTGGAGTACTTGTCAGTATTGCAGATCTTTGTAACTTCCGTTTACGTGTTGTTGTTGGCTTAGCAGGCTGAGGAATAGGTTTTATTACCGAAGGACTGAAGTAGGTCTTAGAACATCCAGGTTCGGGTAAAGCGGCAGGAATATCATTTTCTTGGATTCCTTTTGCAGTTTCAGGTCCCATAGGAGTGCTAGGACGGTCTTTAATGGTAATATAGTCTTGAGAACTCAAAATAGAAGGACTTCCAGGTTCGGACGAAGCGACAGGAACATCATTGCTTTGAGTAACAGATCCCGTAGGAGTAAATGGACGGTCTTCAATGGCAACGTCGTCTTGATACTGAGACCGACCTGCAATTTCAACTGACGACGAAACAGGTAAAATATTATCTTCTTGAAGAAGGTTTATGACAGTATCAGGTTGAGTGGCATTTGCTAATAAAGGTAGTGTGGGTTGATTGTGAGATTCAATTGAAGGTGACGCTTGAGTAACGGTCTCGGGCAAATCAATTCTTTCCAGTGGGGTAAAATTTTCAGTCTGAATATTCAAATTAGATGTGCCTGCAAGTACTTCGGCTGGTGCAAAATGCTCATCACCAAAAGCGTACTTGTTTACAGGCCAAATTCCAGGTTTTTCAAAACCATGCACTGCATTGATTGCCACGGCAGCTTTAAGAAAAGCTGGTGCTAGTAATCTAGATACATTGTACTGGTTAATGATGCGGCCAGGGTGAGATTTTTGAAAAACGTTGACCTCTCTTTCAAAATGCGTTTTCAGTGGGCCATAAATAGCAACATCCATAGGTTGCATTTTGTGAGTAGTATGTGGTGCCAAAGATATTATCACCACATTATTTTTGGTAGCGTACTCAAGTGCAGGATAGTATTTGTGACTTTCGTGGTTGTCTAATAGTAATAGGACCTTTTTGTCTGCTGTTGGCCTCACTTGCTCTACGAAGAAATGCATCCAGTTCAAGAAGACTTCGCCTGATGTCCAACCATTAGGAGTGCACGTTCCTTGAGTTCCTGGCGGACTTCCATCAAGAAGTCTTGGTTGCATTTTCTTTCTTGCAAAAATCAGAAAAGGTGGAAGAAAACTACCAACTGCATTACAACACCCGATGACGGTGGTCAATTGGCCGCGTTCTGCACTCGCAATCATGCCTACTTGTTTTTTCCCCTTTACGGAGAGAATCTTTGGGGGCTTATTTGAGGTCGTTGATATCCCGGTTTCGTCCATATTGTATAGCCTGGAGGCTTCAATGTTATTTTTCTCAATGGCAGATTCAAGATTTTCATAAAAATGGCTTACTTCGCGGCGATTAAACCCTTTCGCTCTCGCTACAGATGTTGATTCTGCAGCTCTCAGGGTCAAGCTCGTGTGACGCGCTAAAAATCTTACGAGTCATTCCTCTCCAGCTTTTTTATTTTTGTTCCAGCTCTCAGGGTATTTGATATTGTTCCGTTGTGCATACTCAAATGCAAGACTCATGAATTCATCCCGAGTAAGGCCGAAAAACACTGCGTCCATATCTTTTAGGTAAGTAATTAATTCAATTTCTTGATCCTCCGTGAATGTAGGACGAAATCGACCGAGCTGTGGTGAAGACATTCCACTTTTTACATGTCTGTATAGGGTGGCATAAGCAAGTCCATATTTTTTGGCTGTCCCTTTGATAGATTCTCCCGCTCTACATAAATTAATGGCAGTCTGCATAACGTCTTTACTCCAATTACCTTGCGACGTCTTTTTTTTGTATCTATTCACCATCTGCAACAAAAAATTACACAATAAACTACATTATGCCATGAAATTATATTAGTTGTGATGTCCGGGCAAAGCGAATACAGTATCCACTTTGCCCGATCCGCTTTGCCTTTCGAGTACATTTTTGAGGTTATCCCAAATCATTAAAAAACCGAAGCATCTAAACTCGTCATCTACACACAGTTGAAAGCTACTTAATCATGCATTAGATCCTCCTTGTAACCAATAACTTATTACAAATAACATTGTAGTTATAAAAGAAACACTTACCTTTGTAAATTAATATTTTTCGCACCAAAACACACTTTGTCCACTCGCTAGCGCCGCGCGACGCAAACCCGCACCGAAGTACTTGCCGCGCACAGAGCGGCAACAGGCGACCGTTGCTATGACAACGGGGCTGCCGGCTAACGGACAATTTGGGAGTAGTAGGGACTATTCGCTTTGCCTGGGGTATCCACTTTGAACGGGTTTCCCCTATAAGGGCAAACGACCGCAAACGATTTCTCCGATATAAGTTTTGGTACCACCCGGCCCCGACCAAATACGTTTGCCTAATATTCGACTAATCGACCAGGAATGTTCGCCGAGTATTCGATAGTCAGCACATGTTCAGATTTATACATATGATATATATGATAAATTTAATCATAATTTTATTGCCTGGGTAAATGTCTGGATTACTTTTAAGGATAACAATTATTTATTGTATTCCTTATCAATCCTATGTTTCAAGTTGGTTGCTATGAGTTTTTTTATTTAATTAACTATATTTATATTTTTAAGGTTGACAAATATTTGTAACATATTTGGCTACAGATGAGACTTGTTTCAATATAATGAGCTGTGTCAAAAAAAGTCTGATGATGATTCAGAATACCTATTTTGACACGAAATCCAAAAATAAATGGATATCGTATTAAAAGTACCTATGTCATATCGAGATCCCAAGGGTAAACTGGTTTTATACATATTTAAACATCAAACATCCTTAAATATGGTTAATAAAAAACATAGATAATTTGGTTTGAAATAATTAATTGATTCAAATTTTAATAAATGGTCGAATCACATGACGTCCTCTGGCGTAAAAATAAGGAAAAGTCCTATATAAAAAAAACATTTTCAAAATAAAATACTTTTTCTCAACTATACCACCCGACCTATTTTATTATTAATTTTTAATTTTCAATTGTTCCACCGTATGTAAGTGACTGGTGAATATCAAGACAAAATGTCCTTTGAAAATTTATTAAACACAGTTTATCGAATACTATAAACATCAAACAATAAAATGCATATAATAAGTACCTATTTTATTGCTTATTAGAGCAACGTTTTCAAGGAATTGTTCCTTAATAACTTAGTGGCTTTCTGGGGAAGATTGTTGGGGAGTGGGTGGATGTAATTGATTACAAAAAACTGATGATTAGAGAATATATTTACTTGATGTAGTTTATTCTTAAATCACAGAATAAATAGTAGGAAAATAAACATAGTTCATATTTCCAATAACTCGAATTAGATTATTATAGTGCAATTTGATTCTAATGCTGCATTGGATTTAGGATATGTCAGTTTTTTTTTTTTAAAATATATATATATATAAATAATAATTTCCTAGCCCTTTGTTAAAAAAATATTGATAGTGATATTTTTGTAATAATGAATATGGCTTGTATTTATTTCACGTCAAACGTAGGTGTGTGTGTAATTGGCAAATAAAAAAAAACCGAATTATATGAAATATTGTAATAATACTTGAGAAAATAAAATTGTGTCAATTGATATGCTTTGCTTATGCATTTCCATAAAAAGCAAAAAAGGCATTATCTTCATAAAATGAGGTTGTTTCAATTTAATAGCTACCTACTCTTATGGTATATCTAACAATGTGTCGATAAGTTTTGGTTTGTGCTATCTGCCGCATACTTCAATACAATAGAACGTTTTATTTGAATTATTCTTAGGTGGTGCTCGTGGTAGGTAGTAAATGGTAACAAAAAAACAAGGTCATAGAAACAAAGGTCAATTCCAGGTGACCAAAGGTTCTCACAATTTTAACTGGGCGGTGGCTGGCTTTTCCAAAGATAAAGGACACAGATCTTTATTAAGTTTTCTCGACTCGAGATTAAGTACCGAACTTTGTGACGGTTAAATGAACGCATTTATAAATAAGCATATCACTTTCACAGCATATTTTTCGAAAAACGAAATAACCTCTAAAACAATGGAATACAGAGCACCCTAATAAATCTAATATGACGGTAGTACTATATTGATTTCGTGATTTTATAAGATGTCTCATTGGCATATTTAAAAAAAATACGCTTTCCAGGTAGTTGTTATTGCTTCAGTAAATAAAATCTAAGCTTTACCGAATTATTTACTGAGAAGTTGATTTAATCTTAGTTGGATATAAAATAAATACGGCAATTTTTCTACCATTCAGAATCATACATTTGCCAGGTATTGAGCAATGCTCATTCTCATTTTTATTATAGCTGTTAAAATTAAATCATTTAATGGAGTTTTTAAACGGACTGGTTTTTATATGGACCCAACCACATTTTGGTACGTCCTGGGCAAGCTTACAGCTTGCTTGCTTGCTAGTTATAATCAAAGATCCAACCACGAGCTAAATAGCTATAGGTATGAGCAGAAAGCAGAAATGTATGTAGAAAAATCTAGCTTTCTTAAAAAGTTCATTGTTTTCTTTTTACAAAATCTATTTAATTCAATATTTTAAGTAGTATTATTAAGCAATTTATGTTTACCATAGCATTGTCTAGTTAGACAATTTTATAGCCATTGGCAAGAAATAAGTACAAAAGAGTTGTGATCAATGGATAAGGACCCAAACCACATAACTATGTGAGCTATGGTGGGATGCTATGCTACCGTTTTTAGAGCTTTGTGGAAAACATATTAGGAACGTGTACTGCAGGTTGCAGAGTACGTGTATTTATGATTAAGGTCTAGGTTGTTAAAGTGTTTTTGAGTCTCTCATGTTTACTATTCTGAGTAAAAAATTACAAAATAAATATTAATTTATTCGATTTGAAATAAATCGTCTGCCACTATTATTTTTCGGTACTTACGAATAAGATACTTGGTAAACCATTTTATTGCTATTTTTGTTTGTACGTGTGATAGCTCACATTATGCTCCATTTTAATCTTTGCCTAAATATTGGCTGAGACAAGTGTTTGGTCGTGGTTTTGCCACGAGTGGAATACGGTAGCCCGTAATAAGTACATGTACGTACGGCCTTAAGGTGATATAACAAAGCATTCATAAGAACACATACCTTTTTTGGTCGGATTCTGATTCCGAGTGCGAGACGTTGAAAACACGCTGGAATTGTGACGATAGATCACCGTTGCGAAGCAATTCGCGGCGCGTTGGCACAGGTATGGCCGGATGAGTGCGGGCGAGGACCGCTGATTCATACTTAGAGGCCATAGTGGCGCATCGTCAGCGCTGCTTAATATTAATCATGAATGTCTTTGGCTGTAATTTATTATTATAGCATCAAAGAACAATTTGCTGTAACTTCAGCTGACTTGTTTCCCTTTTTTCGCAATGAAAATGAGGGTAGGGTATTGGAAGCAACGCATACCAAAAGTCTCAGATAAGATCTAGAATAATCTAGATAATTAGGACTGGCTGACCTCACGTGTCAGCTCTGCCAGTATTTGCTACAGATCAATATCGCGTATTGATTCGGAGCGGAAAATGCGGACTGGCTAGCATCGCGTGCTAGCTCGGCCGCGAAGCATAAAGCATGCATGGTGCAGCCACGCTGGGTAGTGCGTTTTACTTCACATTCACTTGTTAAATTAACAAAAACATTTTTGAACTAACATGTCACTATAAGATAAATTTCGTTTAGCACGAAATAAAAACTTAACGGTTATGTACTGTGGTTACTGCGTGCGTTGTAACGGCGCGCGCGCACGGACACGAATGAGCGACAGGCGGCTGGCAGTGCTGTGAGGCGTGGGAGGGAGTGAGGTTTTCTACTTTCTCTTTCTTGCGCTAAACCTGTGTGCGAGTTAATAGACGCGTAGCAGGGCATACTACATGGTCAATTAAATCTCAGAGTCGAAGGCAGGACAATGCTGTGAAAAATGCTATATTCTGTATAAAGTACCCTCAGCAACTAGATGCTTAATAATAGTGTTAAAATTCGGTTTAAACATCTTGGATCTGAATTACAGCTTTAATATTATTTTGAAATCTTATGAGGGTCTTTATTTTGCGAATTATTCAGCTGCTGATAAAAAGTATTTTCTGGGTTCTAATTAAGCTTATATTGTTATAAAAGAAATGTAGACATAGTTTATAACTCTCTTACACATACTTCTATTCTTATACCGAAATTAGCAGTTTTAAAGTTAGTTAAACAATATTTACACAGAAGAATGCAGAATGTTGATTTATTTGTAGATATTTATTAAACGTTAGTTGTTGTATGTTGAGCGTAGGCAGCATAGTGTTAGTAAACTTTAATAAAATTGAAAGAAATACCGTGGAAATCTAAAAGGAGAACTGGGGGGATTCGACGAAAGTGTTTCCGGGAGTACGAGATATTACAGTCAATTAACAGTTAAGTGCGATCGTACGTAGAAGAATGTTCCGTACCCGCAATTTCATATACAGACTGTGTGGGTGACGATGATTACGCATCTAGTGGAGATGAATCAGATGAGAATATTAACGAATTTAAAAATACTAATTTTCGAAGTAAGCTTAAAGATTGGCCTATAAGTAAAAATATATCGCAAGTGGCATTCAATGAATTAATGGTAATACTCAATGAGAGAATACCTGGAGTATTACCAATAGACCTAAGAATCTTTTACATCCTTTTTACGTTGGACTACTTTAGATTACTACTGTACTATTTTAGATTGGTTTAAATAGCTTTAATTCATTTGATTAATTAAGTGTTTTTTTTTAAATTTAAGTGAAATGATTGTATATTAAGTTACATAATGAAGTTCGATCGAACACCTAATCTTTTTTCCATGAAATTCTAGTTTTTGATTGTTCTGTTTTTAACCCTAATAAGCTGTTTAATAAAACATGTGAACAAATACTCAACTGTTATTCAGAAATTATTCCGCCATACCTACCGCGCTTTGCCAAATAAAAGCTCAGTAATATGACGAGTCAAAACTATTATTCAGCAGTACTCTGTAAAACAGCTCTGTGAGCAGCTAATAATCAGATTTATAGAAATCGCCATTATAACCTCAAAAACAATATTTTTGGAATTGTTTTTGCTATCAAATGCTGTGTTTAATTAATCCAGATACAAATTCGAGTATTATACACAAACTAAGTATTGCTTTTAAAACACTAAAATAAGGAATTACACAAAAAGTTTTATTTTGCCTTATTTCTGTCTTGTACATTAACTTATTTCTATCATTAAACTTCAATATTGAAGCGGCGCGTAAAACCAATAGTTACAGGGCATACGATATTGACGACAAAATTACTCGCGCAATATTATTTCACTTGTGTAATAGCTAAAACTCGTATATTTAAAAATTACTTAATACTGATTTCACTCCGTCCACATTAATATCTTAATAAATATTAATGATGTCAACAATTTCTTGAAGGAAACACATATTTTGTTTGAATTAGTGTGGTACAAATGTACTTATAGCTGAGTAGTTTTTGAATATCACAGCCACAAATATTTATCTGAATAAACATGATAAATCATCTGTGTATAAGTAACGACTGCCGTTTTTCAGACGTTATTAAACTATGTGGACAATTACATTGCCACTACTCAGATTTTATATTGCTATTATTCAAATTAAAGCATTTAAGGGCAAGAACGCGAAAATTTGTACATAGGCCCTTTTGTCATGTCCCCAGGAGATATCATACTGTTTCTCAGCTTTCATAGGTTTTACGAGGATTGTTGCAGGATAATTAGATTCTAGATTAAACAGGCATTCTATGCTTGTTGAAATATGATGGAAAAAATTATAATAAAATAGAAAAATTCTTGTCTAAAAAATTGCAATTTCATTGTGTAGTACTGTCCCCTAAAAAAATCAGACATTTGGCAGCATTTTTTCATAAGCAAACGATTTACTCTGTCAAAATTTCTGGTTGAATTTTGAAGTTTGGCGGGTTTTTTATTATTTTTTATGTTAAATTTGCTGCCAGAGCCAGAATTTCTCCTAAATAAGTAATATTTAAACCAGTCCCCGGCATATGAATCCGCCGGACATGTCCGCGTTCCGTTACCGCATTTTCTTTTTAAATTGGAGGTTTTTGTTCGATATGGTAGTTCTTTTTTTATTAAAATAGCAACATTGTGTGACAAAATAAAAGTTAGAGGGATATATTTATGGTTAAATCGGCTATTTTGCGGAAAACATCTGTTTCATTTTCGGCGTGTGGCGAGAGGTTGCGTTTTTGCGTGCACTGTCCGGTAAGTAAATATGTTTGCTTTTTTATGTTAAAACGTGTTTCCAAGGCATATTTTATTACTATAACGTAAATTGATTGTTCAAGATTACTTAAGTGAGAAAAAAGTGTGTTAAAGAACTGTGCAATTGTAGAAATTTTATGGTTTTGTATCGGAGTACCCAATTCCGTTACCTCCTGTTCGTTACTATCGCAGTGGTAATGTATGGTATGGACTTGAAAGTAACGAACAGGACCACCTAAAGCAAAGTTTACATGGTGTTAATTTGTTCTTTTTCTACCATTTTATTTTACAAATATTTTTACCCTATTTAGAATGTATTGTTTTTAGCACTCTTAATATTTGACGAAACAAAACTCTGTTTTCATAAATAATAATAATAATTGGTTCCATTCCTTCCATCTCATCTCATTACCATAGAATATCGTCTAGTAGCTTTAAGTCGAATCTTTAGCTTAAAAATTAGAAATTTAAATGAATAATTTTTTTTAAAATACTGACAGATTGCAAGATGGTACTCACTGCAGCTGAAAAAATGCGCCGCTATCGGCAAAAAATAAAGATAACCCCGAAAGATATACAGAACAAAAGAAAAAAGATCTCGAATGGATGAAAATTAAAAGAAAGAAGGTTTCACAACTAGCTGACGAAAAAAAAGATAACATTAGAAAACAATGGAGAGAACAAAAAAAGAGGCAAATAAAAAATAAATGAAAATAATAACAACCAGAACGAAGTTAACAATACTGATGGGGATGAAGTTGTACTTAGCAGCAGTTCTAATAGCTCAGTGACCAGAAAAAGGGAAGAGTCGGATTCGAGTTTGAAATCCAAATTAAAATACATGAGAAAAAAGTGTTACATGCTATCAAAAAATCTTGAACAATCTCGAAAAAATTAACAATCACTGCAAATAATAAGAGAAAAGTTGAAAAAAAGAATGTATAGACAAAAAATTGCTAGTGAAACTGAAATTAAAAGTCTAAAACGCACTGTCGATAAAATGAAAGCGCGCCAAGAAATGTTAGAAGCTGCTTTGAAAACAACGTATAAGAACTGCAAGAAACAAGCTGTACCTTCTGTACTAAGAGGGATAATAGAAAACGCTAAAGTGCAAACTGTCGTGGCTAAATTAATGGGTTTATCCGGAAGAAACAAGTACAAGAAGAAGACAAAACCTAAAGGCAGAATACGAGAAATAGATTTGTTTTTCATCAGAGACGATGTGAGCCGGTGCACTGCTGGAAAGAAGGAATGTCGATCTAAAAATAAGAAAAAACACCAAATCCGATATTTAAATGACACTTTACCCAGCTTGTACCAAAAATACAGGCTATCAAACTATTTTTAGAAATAGTATTAGTACTTGTTTATAGTTTGTAAAGATATTTTTTATAAAAACTTACAGAAACACGGATCGACGACATGATCTTTACACGATTTCTTTGGAATCATAAGACAAGACAGTATTGGACTAATAAATATAGATAATAATTTCGGCCCATGTTTCAAGGTTTTGGTAGTTATCCAAATGATTTTACTCACAAAACGTCGTTCAAAAATATAACTATTAATATTCAACGATCTCAAACTTTTATCTTATTAAAAAATATATTCTAATTTTAAGCGTCATGTAAACTTGACCTTACTGTGTCCTGTTCGTTGTGAGCATGTCCTGTTTCGAGACTGTACCCTAAACTCAAGTTTCTAAAATGTTGATTTTTATATAAAATGTTTTAAATATGTTGAATTATTATTTAAATAAATAATTTAGTTTCTTAAAATAAACCAGATTTAAATAATTAAAAATCCATATAGTGAATTTTGTGAAATGTATGCGAAACTTTGTGATACAATTTATACTTTGAGTAACGAACTGGATAGGAAAACTAGATAAATTTCGTTAATTTCTAGGATATAGAACTGATTTTACATTTTAAATGTAAAAAAACAAGTTTTCTTCCATGTAATAAATAAAATTTGCAAATATTTTTTGTTTCTATTATCCTAATGAATCAAAAACTAGCGGTAACGAACAGGATTCAAATGAGTGCCCCCTGTAAGAAAATTGTTAATTTCTCAAAAAACAACGCTTATTCTTGAAAACTTTTACGATTTTCAGGAAAAAGAATTATTGGAGATAATAATAAGATAAATAACAAAGGATATTTTGCCAAAAAAAAAACGGTACTAAACTTTGAAGCAGCGTCTACTTTTTGCGTTCTTGCCCTTAAAAGTGAGCCCAATTTGCTTGAATAAGAGCTGAGTACACGTTTACTCAGACATTAATCAACAGCTTTTTAAGCTTATCGCTACCGTGTCTGCTGTTACTAAGACCTTATACTGCTATCTGTGTTACTTGGGCGTGCACAATACACATCATATCATATGCTCTCACTATTTCCGTCATTCTCATTTAATAGTACCTATGCTCATTTATCCGTTGGCACGCACGGCAATCCGACATGACCAGTGATTCAGATCAGCCTTTACTAACAGCTGCGTAAATAGTTGATTGTTGGTAAACAACTAATAATATTAACTTTATGGTAAAAACGACTTGACGGATTAACCTAACGTGATTTCCGATGCACAGGGATGTCATCATCACCTAACGCTGAGCTGTTTCAGAGTATTTTCAAGATAGAAACACCTCAAACAAATTTTGATCCTCTTAATTAACAATCTCAACGAACTTACCACTACCTACATCACGTCAGTCAGTTAAACTGTAACATATCGTAGTAGACCTACTAAATTTAAATACATGGCATTGGTCATGAAGCTGTTCAATTTCGATTTACTTCAATTGAATTAGCAGCCTCGCTAGGAGCAGGAATGGTTGTAGTCTAATATTAACATAGGTATATAAGTAAGTATATTTATTTATTAAACATATTCCCTATCTCTCCCTGAATGAAGCCATGTGATAAAAAAC
Source organism: Pyrausta purpuralis (assembly GCA_963924145.1). NCBI lineage: Eukaryota > Metazoa > Arthropoda > Insecta > Lepidoptera > Crambidae > Pyrausta > Pyrausta purpuralis. The sequence continues at coordinate 10,792,327 of OZ001659.1, read as the reverse complement.
TATTCCGCATAGTGATACTTGTAACTTTCTTTGCTTTAGATGCTTGATCAATTTTTTGGATACGAAAAAGGATTACCAAGAATCCCCTTCCGAGCAACATTTAAAGACGGAACGTGTTGTATAATCAAGCCCCATGCAGTTATTGAAGGAAATGTTGGAGCCATTCTTGAACAGATTTCTACTTCTGGAAAGTTTTACATATCTGCAATGGCCATGTTTTCGGTCAAACTAGCCGATGCTAAAGAATTTTATGAAATATACAAGAATGTTCTACCCGAGTACGAGGTAAATAAATTGATACCTACGACTTTACCTGTAATACATATTAAAAATATGAATATCTATCTGTCTGGAACCATCGGGATTCAAACAATGCATCCAAGTTTAGTAACCGCGCGTCTTACCCACCTGAGCTACCGGAACATTGAAATTGACAGCAAAATACACTTTTGTATTCAAATAAACTTAGCTAAATCGTTTTTTTAAATCGTTGGAGCTGTTTCCGAGATTCAGAAGAGCGTTGGCCTGGTAAGCCAGAAAGTTGCAGGTTGGTGGTTCGAGTCCCGCCCTTGCGCAATTTTTTAAGATTATTAATATGACACGTGAGTTTTACAAACATTCTCAAACTATTATACCTATCTAAACAAACAAATTTTAATATATTTGTTGTTCGTTTCGTCTCTTCCAATTGAGCTACCGTGCTGTCGGTCCGACTGCCGCGAAATTTCTGGTCTCTTAGGGCTACGCGTGACATCAGCGCCATCTATCCGTCTGTTTTGCAACAGTGGGTCAAGTAGTTATTCATTATAAAGTAAATTCGACTTAGAAATTGATGACGCTTCCCTATCCAATGGTTTGAAGACTGTTTTTAACACGCAGTGTCATATTTATATTCTTAAAGATGATATATTACATCCAAAAGGATATCTTTTATTTAATTCGCAATAAATCTTAATTTCAGTCAATGTGCATACATCTCGCAGAGGGTAAATGTATAGCGTTGGAGGTGAAGTGTTTGGACCCTAAAATGAATTGTGTTTGCGAGTTCAGGAAATTATGTGGGCCAAGAGATCCAGTAAGTGAAATAAATCTTTGAATGTAATAAAATACATATAGTACCTATATTCATTCGAATACTTTAGCGGCAAAATTTATACTGTTAATTAATTCACATTCCCACACATCGCCATCTAGTCCCAAATATATATAAATAAATATATATTGTGTTACACCTTTAAGTGAGTAAGTTATATAACATAGCTATTTGAGTAGCGAAAAATTAACTAAACCAACGACGAAATAATAATAAAATGTAGAACGAGTTTGGTTTTACCATTTCAGATATAAAAAAACCGGCCAAGTGCAAGTCGGACTCGCGCACTGAGGGTCCCGTGCCAACTTTAACTGAATTAAGGAATCCACTTACTTCCACGTAGTAAAATATCACAATATTTTGTTGACATCAAATATAACTTTGTTTTTCATAGTGTTTGTATGAAGTACAAAGTTATATTTGCGGTTGTTGAAAATGTGCTATATCTCAAAAACTTCGCGTTCGATCCCGTTCGAACCAATTTTCGTTGAAAGTATTTGATAAGATCTACATTATATATTTTTTTTCAAAATTTACACTCGCTTAGTTTAGAAGTAAGATGGGGGGGGGGGGGACCGCCCATTTTACCATTTTGGAAGCGTCTAGCTATGAAACGTAAGACTTTAAAATAAAATGGTTTTAGGAACCTCCATGTCATTTTAAAAGACGTATCTTCATATAGACACAAGTATAGGTTTGACTAAAAAATATTTTTTGGTTTTAGTTTCATGTATGGAAGCCCCTCCTTAAATGTCAGTACTTTTTATTATTTGTATGAGAATCGTAAAGCGGTAAGGTAACAGGATGACATATTCCTATCAAATTTCAACAGTGTGATGCTAATAGTTACAGAATAAAATGTTTGTGACATACGGACGGACAGACAGACCGACAGACTTAACAAAACTATAAGGGTTCCGTTTTTTGCCATTCGGCTACGGAACCCTAAAAATACTACTGGGCGACTAATTTACTAAAGTGAGCAACTAGAAATACAGAAAGGGCAGCTTTTATTTTAATATAGTCAAAATTTTTACATAACGGACTGCTAAAAAGCTCATTCTAAGCAAATTTAACTTTGTTAATGATTTGTTACTCATAGTAGGTATATTTTAGTTGTTATGTTTTTTTAGATACAGTTTGATAAGATGTCGATTTGTCAGTTCGGTTAAAAAAAAGACCAAAATAAAATAGTTGCATCGGATGAATCCACGTTATAATAATTTTATTAATATGTGAAAGTTATCGAATCGTAACCGAATCCGTGACCTGTATCGATCTGAATCGGGTGGCAGTAGTTTTTGAGATATAGCACATTTTCAACATCCGCAAAAGGGCATTTCTTCAGAAAGTGTTCTTCGTGTCACCTTCGTGGCGAAAATTTATACTGATATTATCCAAATGAAAAAAATACTGCTTTAAAGAATATCAAACTGTAACAAAATCTGTTATTTCATGAAAATCGGTTCATTATTCATATAGATATTTAATATTGAAATTTCGTCAGCCACGAAAGTTACTCACCGAGACACGAAAGTTACGCAGCGTCTTTTTGGATAGATAATTCGGTAATAAAAGTATCAATTACTTAAATTATTACCTCATATTGAACTTTATACATAATTAAATAGTGCATTTATTAGCCTCTTATCTAATCTACTCTTTTATCGGTCTAGTCAACAATTTCCAGCTTTAGACCGGCTCAAATTTTAGCCATGCCGCTTGGTTGATTAAATAAAGACGACTGGCATAAACTGCCATCATTCTTATTAGTGGCAAATAATTATTTTCGAGGTTTGCTTTTGTGATATTCATTATTTTCTCATGTAAACAACACAAATTAGGGTAATTACGAATAATGCACAAAAATTAATTAATTAATGAGTATGCTTTTTTTAGAGTAACTTATTATGATTACTTTACGCTGTTATATAATTAGTAAATAGATTGATCAGGCGATTCAAAGCCGAACGAAAATTAATATTTAAGACGTCATGTTCTACATATTTTTCTAGTAAGCTACATTATTTCAGTAAATCATATCTGTACCTCTGGAAACTGTCTTAGTAGAAAAATTCAAGTATAAAACGTTAAGGCGGTTATTTTAACTGCATTTACAAACCATAAAATATAATATCTAGTGAGATCAGTACACTTTGATAACCTTTCGGGGTATGATTTGTAACTTTCGTGGGCAATTGACCACGAAAGTTGTGCCACGCAAGTGACGAAAATTTTAAATTTTCAGAAATATTAAATTAAGTAATTAACGCTTATGTTATCTAATCAGCTCAAATGAATCTTGACTATGAGTTTTATGATTCAATAGTAGACATTTATTCGTAACGCTGACTTATAATCTCAAAACATCACCCATGAACGGTCACATGAACTAGGGTCTGAAGAAAAAAAATAAAAAGCAAGGGGCTGTAATAAGCTATATCATTGCTGTGAGATATTAATTTGTCTTCTATTGGTGTTTTAACGCGTCTGAAGTTTCTGCGGACCTTTGGTTTGTGTCGATAGGTTGAACCTTTTTGAAGTTATGAGCATTTATGTGTCACATTTTCGAAAATGCTAAAATCGTGTGACCGGCACAAAATTAATTATATAAAATTTAAATCTAAAGACGGATTTTTTCCACCTCAATATAACTTATCCTGACTATATGTCCAATTTTTTGACATATATAATGTTATTATAATGTAAAAGCTCAGCAAGACATAAGTGTTTAAACTGAGCGCCAACTCGGTGTGACGCGCGAAGAACAGCAGTTTTACTCCCGATTCCGATGTTAAAATATTTTTTCCTACAAAACTATAAATATTATTACACATTTTAAAGTAATTCATATGGATAGATACATGATAAAACATACAAAATTTATTCCTAAACTAAACATTGAATATGTTTGGAATTACAAACGTGTGACCATCAAAATACGGTGCTCAAATAATGGCCCAAAAGATGTCCTTCATTCAAACACTACTCGTATGAAAAACAAAGTTAGTATTGCAGTCGACATAATATTGTGGTATTTTGGTTTAGTGGAAGTAAGTAGCACCTTATTTAGTTAAAGTTACCCGGAACAAGAGGTACGGGACCCTCAGTGCGCGAGGCCGATTCGCACTTGACCGGTTTTTAACTTTTTTTTTAAGCTAAGCAGATATTTGATCTCGATCGCACCTGATGTCAGGTGTGAATGAGGTCTAGGGTGGCGCATATCTGCTTAGTAGCAACCTATTCACTCTTGCTTTAAAGGTGTTTAGGTAATATTCCTGAGGGAAGACTTCAGCAGGCAATGAGTTCCACTCCCTGCGAGCTGCACGCATTAGAAAGAAGTCGGCAAAGCGCTTTGTACGAGTAGGTGTAGTAGTGTCGACAACATAGGGATGGTACGCTAGCCTACGTCTGGTCCCCCTGTGATGGAAAGGAGCTGGCGGGACTAGATCGTGCAGTTCACTTGCACAGTGACCGAAGTGCAGTCTGTAAAAGATCGACAGGGATGCCACTCTGCGGCGATGTAGGTACTAGTTCCTGCAGCGAGTTCTCAACAAGTGTGGCGTCGCCTATCATCCTCTTCGCCCGGTTTTCAATTGAGTTCAAAGCAGCCAGGTGACACTTTGCTGAACCATCCCAAAGGTGGCAGCAATATTCCATGCACGGTCGGATCTGTGATTTATATAGGACAGTCTTTGCTTGGGTGTGAAATATTGCTTAACCCTTGAGAGGATTCCAAGTTTCCTGGCAGCAGTTTCAGCTATGGACGCAATGTCCTCGCCAAAGTTTAGGGTGGAGAACTATTCGATACCCAAGAGTTGCAGCCGATCGGTGACTGAAAGCGGCACACCTTGATAAGTGGGGCTCCGATGGAATGGAGTACGTTTGGCAGAGTGAGTGTTTGTACACGCCTGTGTTTTTGAGGCGTTAAACTGGACGCGGTTGGCAGCCCCCCAGTTTGACCGCTCTGCAGGGCCAGGTTTATCTCTTCAATCATTACGTCTTTATGAGATTAGATTTCATCTCTGCTGGCGTTTGCACTGGACAAGTATCTGGCTGACACCGTACTGTCGTCTGCATACCCAAAGGTACCGGGTGCAAGCAGATCGTTGATGTGCAGTAGGAACAGCGTGGCAGATAGGACCGAGCCCTGGAGAACTCTAGCGTCAGCATGCAAGTCGGAAGTGTCCCTCAAGAACAACTCTTATAGACCGTCCCCTGAGGAAGTCTACTATCCAGGTGCATAGGTTCCTGGCAATCCCAAAAGATGGCAGCTTGCTCATGAAGCCATCGTGCAAGACCCTATCGAATGCTTTAGATATGTCCAGAGATATTGCAAGAGCTTCACCGTGTTTTTCGATGGCTTCGTTCCATACATGTGTCGCATACGCAAGAAGATCTCCAGTGGATCTGCCTGACCGAAAGCCATAGTGGCGATCACTGAGAAGGTCATTGTCTTCAAGGTATGTAAGGAGTTTACCGAAATAGTGCCGCAACTCGTCCCAATCTGCCGACTTGTAACGCCACACGCGTCTAACACCACCAGACTTAGGGTCGGGCGGGGAATATGTGGATACTGATTTTACCAAACAGTGATCTGAAGTACCCAAAGGGGCGGCGACCGTTATAGAATATCTGTGTGGTTCAGTTGTCAACAGAAGGTCCAAGCAATTGGCTGTGTGAGTGTCGACATCCGGAACCCTGGTTTTACATTACAGTGTACTAGCTGGGAAAGGTTCAGTGTCATAGCAAATTTGCGAGCCTACTTCCCAGCTTGATCGGTCTTTTCAAATGGGAATAACCACTCCTGGTGGTGGGCGTTAAAGTCCCTCAGAAATACCAACTGTGCTGATGGGTAACGGGCCAGAGCTCTGTCCGCTGATTCACTGAGGTGTTCAAAAAGCCGGGTTGTCTCAGCGTGCCCACTGTGCGATCAGTAAATTCCTGCATATAGTATCTGTTCCTGGCCGGTATCAACCAGAACCCAGAGCTCGTAAAACTTGCGGTCCTCGAGACACCTAAGGCGTTTGACACAAATGTTGTCACGGACATACAAACATACGCCCGCTTCAGCCAGAAATTTATGCTCCAGCGTGTATCCAGGGTAGTGTAAGTACGCCGTGTCTGCTGGACATTTAATCTTCGTCTCGGTAAGGATAAGTAGTTGCGGCTTATCAGTTGCGAGTAGTGCTTGCAAATATTCGAAAATGTTTGATATTCGAATATTTTGGAGACATTATTTGAATAATTCGAATAATATTCGAATAGTGATAAAAAAAACTTGAAATACTTGAAACAATGTTTTAGTCATATAATTAGGGCCTCATATGCCTTCTTTATAGTCAACATAATGTACTTTATGTATAATGTATATAATCAACACAAATTAAAAATAAAAGTATCAACAAATGTTGAGTTTTATCAAAAATCGTCTGTATTAGTTTAACAACATCTAAATTCTAATACTTTCTCGCTATTCAGATCAAATTATCAAAACACATTAAACGTTTTGCTAAAATAGGAACATAATTGTATAAAACAGTATTTTTTTCGTCAATTTGTCATTATCAAATATGGCAATCACTACTTAGTGCCTGCCTTGATAATATGACCTCAGAAAGAGGCGTATATAGTGTCATCATTTAAAAAAGCACATCGGAGATGATTGCAAATGAATTTCGAGGAGGAAAACACTCTTTCACATTCAACACTAGTCGGCGGAATGCATGATAGACATTTGTATGCTTGGCTTAAATATATTTGTCTGGGTCTTCCTCTATCAAAAAGCGCCATTTGCATTCGAATTGCTGTTTCCAACTCTTCCATATTAGTTAAAGAAGAAAGACAAAAAAAAGAAAGCGAATGAGTATGATTTACAATAACGCCACCATGTCGGCCCGAGTACAAGAGTAGAACACGAGGGCGATTCCACTGCAGAGAGGTGTGAGACAGGGAGATGTTATATCTCCGAAACTGTTCACAGCAGCATTGGAAGACGCCTGCAATCTTCTGGAATGGGAAGGAATCGGCCTCAATGTTAATGGCGAATACATCACACAACTCCGATTTGCCGATGATATAGTCGTTGTGGCAAAGATGCTGGAGGATCTTGGCACTATGTTCGAAGACCTTGACCGAGTATCCTAACAAGTGGGTCTTAAAATGAACATGGAAAAGACGAAAATTATGTCGAGATCCCTTGTTGTACCCACTCCAGTATCCGTTGGGAACTCAACTCTTGAAGTTGTCGACAGTACATCTACCTGGGACAAGTGATACAATTAGGTAGGTCTAACTTTTACAAGGAATCCAATCGACGAATTCAACTCGGCTGGGCAGCGTTCGAGAAACTGCGCAAGAGTGTCTGAAGATGAAAGTCTTCAACCAGTGTGTGTTACCAGTGATGACATACGGATCCGAAACATGGTCTGTAACTATGGGCCTTATAAACAAGCTCAAAATCACACAACGAGCGATGGAGAGAGCTATACTGGGTGTTTCTTTACGAGATCGAATCAGAAACGAGGAGATACGAAGAAGAACTAAGGTAACGGACATAGCCTTGAGAATCAGTAAGCTAAAGTGGCATTGGGCAGGGCACATAGCGCGAAGAACTGATGGCCGTTGGGGCAGGAAAGTTATAGATTGGAGACTCTTCGACCAAAGACGCAGCGCAGCCAAAGGACGTCCACCGACAAGATGGACAGACGACCTTATAAAGATCGCAGGATCAAACTGGATGCAGACCGCTAGTGATCGGTCGCTGTGGAAAGCCGTGGGGGAGGCCGGTCGGTCGAGTTCAGCAGTCGACCGACCGGTAGGGACGACTTTAGCTGACAATGATGAATGATGATGATGGTTCGAATGAAAGGTACTACCTACCCAACGTTATCGATCACTTCCGAGTTGCAACGAAGTTCATCCGGTGGCGTCAGCTTGTTGAATTCGCGCGAAATATAAACAAACCGTTTAGTCCATTGAATAAAAAGTTCTAGAGTGCGTGAGTTAGTAACGTAAGATGTTTCTTCGGAAACATGTCAAGAGTCCCTAGGTAATAAACATACTAAAACCCCGGGACACTAGGAGGAGCCCCGGAGAGGGGGGAGGGGGGGAAAGGGTCCATTTTTTCATTTTTCGCTTAAATCTCAAAAACGGTACATGTTAGAGAAAATCTTTCAAGGAAAAGTTTAAAGGCCATAAAATTATCTACAAGTTGTACCTTAATCATTTTTTTCTATTCGCAGTCGTTTCTGAGTTACACGCAGTAAAAAATGATTTTGGCTCGAACAATTTCCCCATACTACATACCCATGTTTATCACATCAATCGATCAAAAAATATTTCTTTCTTCCAAAAACCTCAAACGTGCAACTTGTGACCGGTACTGATAGATTGCTCTTAATTAGGTCTATAATTGGTAAAATAACCACATTCCTCCATGGAAGCCTTTAGGAGGAATCGATTGTCAAAATATTATATTAGGGTAGTTTTGAGTTACTGAACTTGATCTTTTTATTTTTTTCTTCCAAAAAACTCAAAAGTGCAACTTGTGACCAGTACAGATAGATTGCTCATAATTAGGTCTATCATTGATAAAAATACCAGATTCCACCACGGAGGCGTTTACGTGGAATTGAATTTTATTAGGGTAGTTACGATACTTGAACTTTTTATTTTTTTTCTTCCAAAAAGCTCAAAAGTGCAACTTGTGACCAGTACTGATAGATTGCTCTTAATTAAGTCTTTCATTGGTAAAAAAAACACATTCCTCCATGGAAGCCTTTACGAGGAATTGATTGTCAAAATATTATATTAGGGTAGTTACGCCACTCGTCCTTTTTAATTTTTTTTTTCCAAAAAGCTCAAAAGTGCAACTTGTAACCGGTACTGATAGATTGCTCTTAATTAGGTCTATAATTGGTAAAAAAACCACATTCCTCCATGGAAGCCTTTAGGAGAGTTTAGGAGTTCGAATTTTTCACCTTTTGTGGGATGTAGCTCGAAAACGGCTGCGAATAGAAAAAAATGATGTAGGCACAACTTGTAGATAATTTTATGGCCTTTCAACTTTTCCTTGAAAGTTTTTCTCTAACATGTACCGTTTTTGAGATTTAAGCGAAAAATGAAAAAATGGACCCTTTCCCCCCTACCCCCACTCCGGGGCTCCTCCTAGTGTCCCGGGGTTTTAGTATGTTTATTACCTAGGGACTCTTGACATGTTTCCGAAGAAACATCTTACGTTACTAACTCACGCACTCTAGACCCCCCTTGGAGGGACTCATTCAATGGACTAGTTGGACAAATTAAGTATAAATTAGTGCCGTCGAATATTCGAATAATCGGTTTTCTAAATTCGAATATACGAAACGACTTACTATTCGAATAATTCGAATATTCGAATGCAAGCCCTAGTTGCGAGACGGTGATGGACTGCTACGATATTTGAGATTTGAGTGCAGTCCTCTGATATTTGCGAGGTGCACTTTTAGTGGGAGGACGTGCAACCTCTGTTTTACTGTTTTTCGTTTTTTGACTTTTTTCATGATTTTGGAGTGAATAGGATGGAGGTATGGCAGTTGAGTCACGTGTTATTTTGAACGCCTGGATAAGTGAACCAAGCCAGTGCACCGAAAGGGGGCCTAGCCCGGCTTTTTCAGTACCTGTGAATTACTTAGAATTATTCAAATCGGACATACCATTACAAAGTTATCATGAGCATATTTGAAATTGAAATTAATGCAACAGCGCGCGATCTAAGTGATATCTATTTATAGTGTCTCGATGTGTCAGATGCCGCCAACGGGTCGTATTATAATTATTATAATATAAAGCTCCCTGCTTTACTGAGACCCAAACCTCCAAGCCAACCTCACCCTCACGTGGTGCGTCCTGTTTAAACCGTCGAGGCTCTGGCGACCGTCCGATGGCGGTGTAATAATCCAAACGGCGCGGCTAAGTGTCGGGCTGTGCCGGGCAGCAGCGTCACAGACAAAAAGAGTTGCGCCCCTGCGCTCGCCAACCCGTCTGCTAAATGTGGCGAGTATTGGCTAAATTCCCTCACATGTAGGTACACCTAAAAATCAGGCCCCCAGTCTCCGGCAGCCCCGCTATACCTGACTCCAGTCCAGTAGCAGCCACGGTGACGGCGGGGCCGGGGGTGTTAAATATCCCCGGAGGCAATCGCACTACCGCCGAAACAATTCAGCATCAACGCCAATGGCGAATACATCACACATTCGCCAATGATATATTCGTTGTGACAATGACGCTGGACGACCTTGGCACTATGCTCGAAGACCTTGGCCGAGTCTCCCAATAAGTAAGTTTTAAAATGAACATGGAATAGACAATAATCATGTCCAGCTCCCTTGCTGTACCCACCTCCAGTATCTGTTGGGAACTCAATTCTCGGAGTTGGCGACGAGTACCTACATATCGCACACCTACTTAAAGACTAGCTCAACTCAAAATATCACTTTTTTCAGGAATCGAAAAAACGTTTTACTTCATTTCTATTAACCATTTAAAAACATTCTTAAAGGCGTATGTGTATACGCCTTTAACGTAGATATTTATTGTGATAAGGGTATTCCATTTAGGTCACAGTAATTCCATATTATTCCAGTTTTTTGAGTTAGGTTGGTATTCATGATAAAATCGTTATTAATTTTTCTTACTAAATCAAATTAGGCTCATATTACTGGCTTTTTTTGAATTAGTGTACTATTCATCTATATTTATTTATCTTGTTTTAACCAGAAAAAAGTCGTGTATTTTTATTATATTTTATTTATTTTTGTAGGACTCAGCAGTATGACTATCATAATAAAACAAATTGTATCTTAAAAAAGAAATTACCATTATTTAGGTCACAAAGAAATAAAGAAAACTAAACAAACAAGTTTAAAAAACCTCTACAAATATCTTACAAACCTTCGAATAAGTTTGTTGAAACAACATAACGTACACATCACATTAATTGTATCAAGATAGATAATTAAAGAAAGACAGAATCCCTTTTAACACCATGTTTAAGGAATGTTAAAGATAATACTCGTATTATAGACTTTGTTTCAATACTATAACACTTATGATTCAATTCAATTCAATTCAATTCAATTTATTTGCATAAAACATGGTAAAAATACATACACATACATATTGTGGTGTTAATAAATACATTAAAGTTCAGCATGTTTTGTCTGGGTAAGACGTGCAAATTTGACATTTTGTTAGGCATGCTAGATTATAAGTTCATACAATGTCAACAATATGGATTTTTATAAAGATTAATGTCAAATTTTAGAATTATTATAAGTTCATACAATGTCAACAATATGGATTTTCATTAAGATTTATGTAAAATTTTACAATAATTATCAACGATGTCAACTTATTTCATTCAGTAATACACTAAATTTTAATTATTCTATGAGGTTTCTTCATTTATTTAATTAATTTTAAAGTTTGATCATTCAGAAATTCGGAAATAGTATAATAGCATTTATCAGTTAATATTTTTTAAAGTTTTTTTTTAAATAATGTGTTTTCTAGTTTTTTTAAAGATGAGGGTAATTTGTTAAAAATGTTAGGCGCCATGCTGAATATACTGTTTCTCATAAGAGCTGTTCTGCAAAAGGGCGTGCTCAGACGATTGTTATCCCGCCGGTTACGGGTAACAATATCCGCTAACCGCTGAAATAGGTGTGGATTGTATTTGGTAAATAAAGAAACCTCCAGTATATACATATATACGACCCGTCTGGTGTAGTGGTCGAGAAATCGCCTACTACGCAGCGGGTGCGGGTTCGATCCCCCGCACAATACAAACATTTGTGTGCATGAACATGTCTGTTTGTATTGGTCTGGGTGTTTTCTATGTATATCATGTATGTATTTACAAACAAAAAGTATATAAGTATTATATCCGTTGTCTGGCACCCATAACACAAGCTTTGAGTAGCTTACTTTGGGGCTAGATGGCGATGTGTGGGAATGTCCAAAGGATATTTATTATTATTATTATTATTATACATAGACGGAAGTGTGAGAATTTCAAATTTTTTAAAATAGGGTTTGCAACTGTCCGTTCTTTGTAAATTAAACATAGTCCTAATGCATTGTTTTTGTTTTTTAAAAACTTTTATCTTATTGGTTGAGTTTCCCCAAAAGATAACACCGTATCTAAGATTAGACGCTACCAGACCATGGTAAGCTGTGAGTAGAGCATTCAAGTTAATCATCTGCCTAAGCCTAAACAAAGCGTAGGAGGACGAGCTGATCGTTTTATGAGTAATTCAACTTGCTAATTATTTTTAAAATCAGTACAAGAACTGTTTTGCAATAGCACGTCCATCAAAAGAATTTAATAATAATCAGACTTTGTCTTTGGTACTTAATCTACGAGATCGTTACCTATGTTATTTACTATTCGAAATTCAGACAGCCGATTCTCGATTCATAAAAAAACATTGATGCTTGATCTTTGGGTATTTGCATTACGGCTTGCCAGATCGTATACAGCAACTAGCACATCTGTTCATTCCTTGTCAGCATCCTTTTCTGATCTAGATATCTCTTTTAAATGTTGCTCATAAGCCATCCGTAGATTTTGTTTTGCTTCTTCATTTGAATGATTGTATGTTTCGCAAAGGTCACACGCATCTTTTTTCGGGATGTAAAAAGAAATATTGTGTATTAAAAATACGATTAAAATGGCAAATTATCACTTTCCCGAATTTTTTTATATAGATCTGCAAGTGATTTTTCACTTGTGATGAATTCTCTTGTAATTTATGCACGAAGGAAATGAGACTATTCTTGGGATAGAGATGTAAAATGTGACAACTTTCTTTTATTTCATTATCTACTTTGAAGTGATTACCGCCTTCTTGTCGTTTGAGAGCAGTCTTAATGATTTGATCGCTGATGCTTAAAGTCAGAATGAAGTTCTCTAAAATTTTAAGTACTGCTGTATCTATATTTAGGCTTGATACATACAGTTTGTCGTATGATACTCTCTCTGCTTTTGAAGGTCCCCTAACTTCCAAAAATTGAAGAAAAAAAAGTGCGTAAAAAGTGACATTTATTTTAAGCTGGATTTATATTTGTCGGTCGTGTCGTGTCGTGACGCATCAGAACGCAATCGGTATCATACATTTAGTATGGTAACGTGTCGTGATGCTATCGACTGATGCGTCACGACACGACACGTCAGACAAATAAATCCACCTTTATCCTTGCATTTTAATTTGCATTTGTCGTTACATGGAGGCTTGATCGCTCTTTCAGCTAGGTACTTTTTTTTGGTTGAACTTTCATAAGCCATACCTGTGTTTCGTAAAGCTTTCTTAACATTTGTGGCCCAAGCTACTGGGTTTCTTACCCTTTTCTTATATTTTCGTCAGTTGCAGCAGGTCGTGCATTGATCGGCTGATATGTGGAATCTCTAGCTCGTTCACTGCCCACTGGTTCACTTGCTGCGGTTATTTTAATTACTGGGGTGCTCGTTAAAGGCGATGGTGTGCATTTTCGAGGCTCCGACTCTACACTATTGCACTCAGATTCATTTGAACGAGCTGCTATAGCCTTTTCTAGCAATAATAGACAACGACCCTTCATCATCTGAAAAATAAATCATTAAATTGATTCAGCCACGAAGACTACCTACACTAACTCCAAAAAACATCCAAAACCCGCTTCATTAAAATATTTTTTGGATTTGGGACAAATACAAATACAATATTTACATATTCAAGCAAACCGTAGCAGCTATAGTTACCATAATAAGGGCGATTATCATTTAACCAGCAATTCTCGACTAACTCAAACATTATAAATAATTTCAACAATAATAAACTATTTTCAATTAGTAAAAAATATACTTACATTTGTAAATAAATACTCAACTAACTCAAAAAAGTAGAAGATTAACTTCATTTACAACGAAGACCAGTGTAACTTAAAATAATTTACGTTTTAAAACATGGATAACCATGCACTCATGCTAACATGTCACAACTGGGAATGCGTTAGTGTTGTTGGCGGGGGGTGTAGGCCAAGCGAGTCAGCAATACTAACTTATAGTGCCATCTTCATTTTATTTCTGGAACTATTTATACCGTTGTCTTATCGGATTATGTAGAACTATAAACGCAGAATCCTATGATATTAAGTCACTTTGGAATATTGGAATTATTTTGAATTGCATGAGTCTTTATCTAGGTGTGCGATATACCTGGGACAAGTAATCCAATTCTAATTAGGTAGGTCCAACTTTGAGAAATAGGTCAATCGACGAATCCAACGTTCGGGAAATTACGCAAGAGTGTTTCGTCTCAATTACCTCAGTATCTGAAGACGAAAGTCTTTAAGCCAGTGTGCATTTAAATAAAATTATGTCACTACAAATTAGAATTCTTAAACTGCTCGTAGACTATAACGTTAAAAAATCTTTAGGAGTAAGATAATTAAGAATGGCCATCCTAATGGAACAGTTTGGCAAAACTGACCATAAACATGAAAGGAAATATGCCTATCAGACACGCGCATCAAAAAAGCCAAAGTTTATCGTCCCTGAGACCAAAAACTATTATGGTTAGCGCACTAGGCGCTGGCTGACTCCTGTCTATAGTAATAAGTTACCACACGATTTGCTGCATACAGTGCAAAGTAAGAAACACCTGAAGGCTTTGCTAAGAAGACACTACCTGTCTTTATGTCCATAGACATGATTAAAGGCTAATAATATATACCTAGGCTAATATAATTCTACTTTTTCCACGGTACCCCTTACCAATAACATGTACCTACGTACGAGTACATGGGCCGTGTGTGGAGTATAAACAACCAACAAGAAAAGTTTTATCGCAACCATTAACACAATTTGTTTAATGAAATGTCACGTTAAATAGTTAAAATTGCTTGGTTGATTAACCCCATCGGTTGTAGTCTGTTGTTTTCATTGGTGAGGGAGTAGGTATATGTAGGTATATATGTTTAGATATAAATTTATTTTTTAAAAAAAGATGAATGTTGTCAACTGAATTCGGTACCTAACTTATTAACTGTTTATTTTTAAGTCCTGTAGAAGTGTAGCATTTGTTAAAACTATAACTAGCCACATTAACTACTGCCGACAAACTGTTCCACAGTTTGGCAGAAAGATAAACATTGTACACTTATTATTATATGTTAAATAAATAAAAATAAAAAAAGGCAATGGGAACTTATGGGAATGGCACATATAACGCGAAGAACATTAGTTCTTCGTTTCGTTTTTGTTTTAGAGGTCTAGATTGGAGACCCTTAGACCAAAGACGCGGCGTAGGACGTCCACCGACAAGATGGACAGACAACCTTGTCCAGATCGCAGGATCAAACTGGATGCAACCCGCTTGTGATTAGTCGCTGTGAAAAACTGTGGGGGAGGTCTATGTTCAGCAGTGGATGTCCTTTGGCTGATAATGATAATGATGGGCTAGATGGCGCTGTTAGTTTTTAAATCGCGATAAAGCTCGAAATAATTTCGGAAAAGCCTGGAGGACTTCTTAACTAGAAAAGTGCAGCTGCAATAACGATATCAGTCTTACCTCTTGGGGGCCCAAGTTGAGGCCCTTGTGTCAATAGAAAGTGCATGCAAGATAGACTCACATAGTGAGATAGACATACTAGGTACTTTATTTTGATAGGCATAATATAAAGATGGAGTGTTTATTTGAACACACTTATCTATAATACAACTAATCTGTCCATTGGCCATTACAATACAATACTGTGGTGGTGTTGCCATTATCAATTATCATTATTATTAATGAAATAATACATATTGCCCTTTGATTTTAGTACCTTCCTTTTTTGAAAATAATACACATTGCCCATTAATTTAAGTACCAATTTTGAATTACAGGATTTGTGTCGTCAGCTTTACCCAGAATCTATCAGAGCACAATATGGTAAAAATATAGTACATAATGCAGTCCACTGCACTGACCTCCCAGAAGATGGTGAACTGGAAGTTGAGTATTTTTTCAAACTGTTGGCATATGATTAAACATATGAGAATAAAAACCAACCAGATAGAAATGCACTCAAATTTATTTATGTTTGTACTCATTTTTAATAACAAAGTCATTTCCTTCTATTTCAATTTTATCATACATCCATTTTCTGTTATTTCTGAAAATAAAAAAACCAAATTACAACAATTTTTTACCTTCTTATTTTATATCTTCTTCACAAAATCATAATTACCTGCACTCATGACCACATTTGTTAGAGGAGCATTTAGGACACGGAAAGTGGCAGCCTGGGCATCGTTCATCCAAACAGTCACAAAGATCTTTCCCAGTGGCTGAAATTTGTCCCCGCTCGTTATAGATATTTTTGCTTTTGCGACTGAAATGAAAGCACACACAATAGACAAAAATACTTATATTAAATAGCTATTAATATCTAACATAGCCGTGTTTTCATACCAGCATACAAAAGATTAGAAAAAAATGATTCGGTATAATTGGAAAAATACAGCTACCTACTTACTTGATAAAATAACTTTTTCTATTCAATTTACGACGTTCACGGGCGGAAGTTTCTGGATCAAAATTATCTAGGAAATGCATTTTCATTACTATTTTTTACCCTGCTTGCTTCTGGAGTGAAGTGTTAATTATGTCAAACACAAACGGGTTATTTTAAAAATTTACACTACGAAAACACCACTACACCGCTCTTTCAACAACTTGGTTCCACCTCCTCCCTGAATTCCAGATCAGCAGAGATTAATCTTTACAACAGAACAAATTTACATCATTACAGTTTATTTTTTGATGAGCGCTGACGCTTAGAGTGCTGAGCTGAGACACTGATCATGTAATCTTTTTAGATACGGGACAACAATACATTGGCCGTAGGCAAAAAATTGTTGTCATTAGTGACAAACATCCACTTCACGAGAGTGAGCGGAGTCAGCTAGCTTTAGTGATGTCCATACGGTCTTGTTAAATCAATCTTTACATCGATAATCTCTCTATCGATATGTACTGATCGAATCTTTCTATCGTTAACAGCTAATCGATTTTATTTTATCGATTCTCCTTATATCGATATCATTATATCGATAGTTTTTAATCGATATAATTGGCACTATACTCCTAATCGATATTCTTAAATATTATTGTTCAATTAAGTAAATAAAACATAGCAGTAGGTTTTGAAAAAATTTATTGGTCTCGTAATTGTGAAGGATAGCCGTCCAGAATTCTTCCCTCTAGCTGAATAAAAATAAGATGACAATAATGGTTATAAGTTAAAATAAATACACGTTAACATGCATAGTTTTAAGAGCACGGCATGTAAAATAATTAATTGTATCCGTCAGATCTTTGTGTAGCTTAGAAGGACTAGCGTGGGTATACAGATCCGACACGCAGTGACGAAAAAAGCATATAATGTCAAATTATACATATATAATTGTTTAAAAAATAAACAGCACCTTATTTCTTTAACTGGACTAACATCAAGGAAAAGATAAAAAAATAGAAACAGATCCAACACACATAGGCCAAGCAAGCAAATAATGTAAAATGATACCTGTAGTCTAACTGCTCACATTAAAAATAAGATGAACAATTATAAATACAAGTTAGTACATGGTTTAAAGAACCCTGAGGCATGTCAAATAATATTAGTAATAGTATCTGTCAGATCTTTGTGTACCGAAGCTGGACTATTGTGGGGATACAGATCCGACACGCAGTACCCAAGAAATCATAATAATGTCAAATTATATCTATATAATAGTTTAAAAAATAAAAAGCACCTTACTTCTCTAACTAGACTAACATCAAGGAAAAGACAAAAAAATAGAAACACAAGTTAACATGCATGGATTAAAGAAAACAAAAATTATATGAGTAGGTTTCTTTCTGTTAGATCTTTATGTAGCTTAATTGGTCTAGCGTGGGGAAACAGATCCGACACGCATAGGCCAAGCAAGCAAATAATGTAAAATGATACCTGTAGTCTAACTGCTCACATAAAAAATAAGATGAACAATTATAAATACAAGTTAATGCATGGTTTAAAGAACACTGAGGCATGTCAAATAATATTAGTAATAGTATCTGTCAGATCTTTGTGTACTTAAGCTGGACTAGCGTGGGGATACAGATCCGACACGCAGTAACCAAGAATTCATAATAATGTCAAATTTTACCTATATAATAGTTTCAAAATAAAAAAGCACCTTATTTCTCTAACGGCTAACATCAAGGAAAAGATAAAAAAATTAGAAACACAACTTAAAATGCATGGATTAAAGAAAACTAAAATTATATGAGTAGGTTTCCGCGAGTTTTTTGATTTATTTAGTTTTCTACATGTCAAAATTTTGTGGCAGTTTTTACGTCCAGCCAGCATAAGTTTTAAAGCATCTGCCACGTAACTGAACGAATTTATCAAATAATAAAGTAAGCCTTAAACGTCTCCATTCACAATTACGATCGTATTACTTCACTAATTAATTTGATTGATTGACATAATATTTGATTGATTGACATGATAATTTAATTTTCGACATTTTTTGAGAAAAAAATTGATCGGCCTTAAATTTTTATTAAATTCATTTGAAAACTGATTTTTTAAGCGCAAAAATGGAACATTTATTAGGCAATAAACGGCAAACATGCCAAATTTGTTTGAAATTTTATTGCGCTGAAAGAGGAGACCGATTTATGGCTAATTTCCCTGCCAACATTACACGGTTAGTAGAATGCTTTTGATGAATAAAATCTAACTAAATGTAAACTTCTAAGCATCTTTCATGATAGGAAAAGACGTAATATTAATGGATAATTTTTATTTCTTGCTTTTTAGATGTAAAAAATGGCTTCAAATAACGGGCAGAAAGGATCTAGTCGACCTACCCATAAAATCACTCATCCGTAAATACATTTGTTCCAAACATTTTACACCGTCCGACTTCAATAAAAAAGGAAACAGATTAAAAAAATGCGCCATTCCATCACAAAATTTACATTTACCGCCGCTCCATGAAAACGCATTTAAGAACTTCCCGGTCCATCTGAACATCTCAGGTTAATACCCTAGTACAGAATACCCATTTTCACATACTAAGTTATAGTCATAAAGATAATGCTGTTGGTTTTATAAGTCATTTGTAACTATGACACAGAAAATAATTTTGCTGTGTATCACTAAATTACGTAAATTCAGAATTATTTAAAGCAGTGTTCCCTGGTACTGCCTTTTGTATAAAACCCGAACACATCCTATATTCTTAACTTTTTAATACATTTTCAGGAACTACTAAACCAACCAACAGTACCCAAAAATTGGAGCAGCTTGTACAGCATGACCACACTTACGTTTGCCCATCTATTGATGGTCAAACGAAACTCGGTCATACTGTACAAGTTGCTCTACTCGACCATGATTACGTGGTTCCATCAAGTATGTATGCAATATAAAGTTGTTACTTAATAGTTATTACGTCTATTAGCTATCTAATTACTTTTACCACCCATTACAGATACTCAATCCCCCTCTTTCCCACACGCCCAAAAAATCATTATTGATCACGACTACATTTTATTACGACAACCAGGTTTGTTATAATAATCAGTATTAAGATTAATTGTAGGTAAAGCTATCTTGTATTGGTGGATACGAGTTATGATAAAGTTCATAACTTTTAAGATTATCAAGTTATTACTTAATATTTTACTATTGCAGATCCTTCCTGCCCGTCTTATCTCCCCACTTCATCAAATACATTAATTAACCCCAGAAAGCGAAAATCATCTCCTCCACGTAAGCTTTATTTTAATATTTGTGAGTTTTTATTAAGTTTTTTTCTATTATTTCATATAAAAAAACAAACTTACATTTATGTTCAAATATGTATTACAGAAAATTATAGTTGTACTCATCAAAATACACAATCATCCACCTCCAGTCAACCCAACATTCCCAAAAAGAAAACAAAACTAAAAAATATTGGTACGTTTATAATTTACGTATTTTCGGTTAAACGTCATTTAAAATTATTATAAAAATACAAATTAATATATAACTAGTAAATAATACTTAATGTTTTTCAGATTCATCAGAAACACAAAATTTAAAAGATAAATTAAAAGCTTGCGAAAAAGAAATACGGGACCTCAAAAAGGGTCATTTTAAAAACATAAAGTCATTGGCATTGAGGAGCTTAGTTCAATCATTAAACATCAATATTTAAACTACCGTGTATCATTATACATTATGTGCTTGCTTGGTCTCTGCGTGTCGGATCTGTATACCCACGCTAGACCAACTTAGCTACACAAAGATCTGGCAGACACTATAATTTACATTATTTTACATGCCTCAGTATTATTTAAGTCATGTATTAATTTGTATTTATAATTGTTCATCATGATGTGAGCAGTTAGAAAATGAAGGTACTGTTTATCATTTGTCACTTCAGGTATCATTTTGCATTATTTGCTTGCTTGGCCTATGCGTGTCGGATCTGTTTCCCCACGATAGACCAATTAAGCTACATAAAGATCTAACGGAACGAAACCTACTCATATAATTTTAGTTTTATTTAATCCATGCATTTTAAGTTATGTTTCTAATTTTTTATCTTTTCCTTGATGTTAGCCGTTAGAGAAATAAGGTGCTTTTTTATTTTGAAACTATTATATAGGTAAAATTTGACATTATTATGAATTCTTGGTTACTGCGTGTCGGATCTGTATCCCCACGCTAGTCCAGCTTAAGTACACAAAGATCTGACAGATACTATTACTAATATTATTTGACATGCCTCAGTGTTCTTTAAACCATGCATTAACTTGTATTTATAATTGTTCATCTTATTTTTTATGTGAGCAGTTAGACTACAGGTATCATTTTACATTATTTGCTTGCTTGGCCTATGCGTGTCGGATCTGTTTCCCCACGCTAGACCAATTAAGCTACATAAAGATCTAACAGAAAGAAACCTACTCATATAATTTTTGTTTTCTTTAATCCATGCATGTTAACTTGTGTTTCTATTTTTTTGTCTTTTCCTTGATGTTAGTCTAGTTAGAGAAGTAAGGTGCTTTTTATTTTTTAAACTATTATATAGATATAATTTGACATTATTATGATTTCTTGGGTACTGCGTGTCGGATCTGTATCCCCACAATAGTCCAGCTTCGGTACACAAAGATCTGACAGATACTATTACTAATATTATTTGACATGCCTCAGGGTTCTTTAAACCATGTACTAACTTGTATTTATAATTGTTCATCTTATTTTTAATGTGAGCAGTTAGACTACAGGTATCATTTTACATTAGTTGCTTGCTTGGCCTATGTGTGTTGGATCTGTTTCTATTTTTTTATCTTTTCCTTGATGTTAGTCCAGTTAAAGAAATAAGGTGCTGTTTATTTTTTAAACAATTATATATGTATAATTTGACATTATATGCTTTTTTCGTCACTGCGTGTCGGATCTGTATACCCACGCTAGTCCTTCTAAGCTACACAAAGATCTGACGGATACAATTAATTATTTTACATGCCGTGCTCTTAAAACTATGCATGTTAACGTGTATTTATTTTAACTTATAACCATTATTGTCATCTTATTTTTATTCAGCTAGAGGGAAGAATTCTGGACGGCTATCCTTCACAATTACGAGACCAATAAATTTTTTCAAAACCTACTGCTATGTTTTATTTACTTAATTGAACAATAATATTTAAGAATATCGATTAGGAGTATAGTGCCAATTATATCGATTAAAAACTATCGATATAATGATATCGATATAAGGAGAATCGATAAAATAAAATCGATTAGCTGTTAACGATAGAAAGATTCGATCAGTACATATCGATAGAGAGATTATCGATGTAAAGATTGATTTAACAAGACCGTATGGACATCACTAAAGCTAGCTGACTCCGCTCACTCTCGTGAAGTGGATGTTTGTCACTAATGACAACAATTTTTTGCCTACGGCCAATGTATTGTTGTCCCGTATCTAAAAAGATTACATGATCAGTGATGTTGGTGACGTATATGGAGCAGTAAGTGTGTATAAATACAGTTATCGTGTTTATTTTACAAGGCATTACCTCTTGTATGAATTCCAATCTTTTAGTTTTATTTTATATCCTAACTTATTCATTCACCAACCAACAATGTGCATCTAGTCATGATAGCATTTACATTTATAATGCGGTATTGGTCATCACAGATCTACAAAATACAAAGTTTTTCACCCCTCACACATTGCCTATAGAGTAATACATCGTAGGCGTATTTGATAAATGACATAACGTCATCGGCAAAATGGCGTTGCAAAAACAACCCCTCGGAAAATCGCAATTACTCCACAATGAAATCATATTTAATCTTAATGTAAACGACATTATACTTATTATTAAATGTTCCTTCCATTTGTGTCAACATAAATACGGACCGCATTACAAAAAAAACCTATTATACAAGATCAAAACTTAGAAACTGTACTAAAGGCTCTAATAAAAAAAAACTAATGAACACTCAAAAGAAGTTACAATTAGCAACTAACACAGCTATCATTATGTGTAACCATTAAGATAAACGACTTCTCGATTGTTATTGTTTCGCCACTTGAAACTCGACACGCGCACAAACCTGACTGAGCAAAAAACAACTAGGGACGCACCAGTTTAGTTTCAGTAACTTTATCGATAGTTGTCGATAGTGCATTATTTCTATAAGGTAATAGGAATATGTAAATAAAATACAATCTCATTACTTATAATGGTTTATTAACGTTATAATTTATAATATATTTTACTTACATGAAATTGCTCAATCTCTTGAACCGTAGAAAATAAGAGAATTATAAAATCTGTAGATGGCTCCCGAGTCGTGTTCCACATTCTGTAACCATAAAAATACGTTATAATCAAAATAAGAAACTTTTCGACTGCACCTAATATGGTCTATAATAATATAATCGTGATTTTTTTTAAAATATTACAAATTGTTTATAAAAAAACTAGCTAATACAATAACATTACAAGTTTAGTTTTAAAATAAAATGATTTATTACAAGATTACAACCGCGATACCAATAAAAACTACGCTTATCGATAAAACTATCGACTTGTACCTCATCCGATCTAATGCATCAACAAAAAAAGGTCGTAAGTCCGCTACCGGCACAACAAGTCATTATGTCATACAAATAAAGATCAAATTCGCTATCCAAGACCACGGCAATTTTGGTTATTGTACACCGAAATTGCTAACTTTGTTTTATCAATATAACACTGAATGAATGTTTTGTTCTTATGTTACATAGTTGTGAATAGTTATTACGACCCTGTCATTGTGTTTATGATCACATATCGTAAAATATCACTGGAAAATTAGGAATATGGCATCGAACTTTTCCGGACTTGATTCTACTGTTTTTACGTTATATTTCTCACAAACACTTATTGTAAATAGGTCATTGTACACAAAATAATCGATCTTTAGCAATAAACAGTACTTACATGAGAAATAACAGCAATAAATCACTTCAAAACACACCAAAACAAACCGCGCGAGACCCGACATTTGACAAGTCAAAAAAATATTAGAGGCATAGACTTTTGTTTTTTTTCCGGTTGCACACCACAGAATATACAACACAGATTGTATTTAGCCAACCTTCCCCTAACAAAAGTAGACCGGAAGTGCCAGTAAAACAGAAGCAAAGGCACGAGCCGAATTCGGCCCAAAAGTATTCGCAATTTTGTCGCGTGCGCTGGCCGAATTCGGCTGGAAAGCAACTTCAGGGTTAAACATACATTATATCACATTTTTTATTCAACAGCATATTCTCACTCAGCAAACAAAACACCACATAAATCATCTATAAATTCATGGGATTTCCACTATGTTGTTTGTTCACCAACAATATGTTGAATTATTTACCATCTGTACATTGAGAGAAAGGTAATGTTTTCTGCTGTAGAACAAGTGTTTCTCCTCCTTTCTTGGAACCACAATTTTAAAATTGCTACCACCCACACAACCAATTACTCCTGGGATACCATAGAATCTGTAAAATATAAAAAAAAAAATTAGTATATATTGTTAGGTTATAGTACATGTTACAAAGGTTTATCGGTAGTTACCTTCGACTGACTGCCTGTCTGGCTGCAGGTTTGTCCGGAAACTTTATATATTTGTTAATAATATTTGGGAACGTCAGAGCCGGTGTGAACTCTTCTGTATATGCACTGCAATTTTTTTGCGAAACGTTTTTTGTCATACCTACAGGCCTCTGGTAAAACCCCATTGCATAAAAAAGCAGGGCGGTGAGGACCTATAAATAATCAAAACAAAACAGAAGTTTTTACACCTTAAAATAGGAAGTAAATCACAGCAATTTTGTAGTGCACTGTGTAAATAAATCGAACCTTTAGTTCGAGTGAAACCTTTAGTGAAACCCTTTGAGAAGATCGCAAATTAGTTTTTTTTCTTCAGCTCCATAGCGAGCATTTTGAAATTTTTTTTTTGAGATACGGTATCACGCTCGAAATTGTGTCTCAGTCAGATCTTTTAGTGGATAAAATCATATTTTTCCTCACAGTGAAACCACGGGTATCCCTGGATTCAGCTGTGTAAAACATTTTCCAGACGAAATGTAGTCGAACCACCATTACCTATTCAGATTTTTAAATTTTCACGAGTTTACAGTAGTTGTACCTCACCTCTCACCATAAATACCTACTCGCGTGAAAACTTTTCACCTGCGTAAGTGAAGAGCTCACTGACGTTCGTGACAAAAGCTGTCAAAAACAGTGTTGCCAACTATAATTTTACGAACCCACTAAATGTGGCCGCATGTTCCACCAGAAAACCACTAAACCCAGCGGTCTCGCAAACCACCAGAAAACCACCAATGCGCCGTTTTCTTTATCACTTTATAGCTCATTAGTTGGCGTTGGGATAGTTTTAGGCACGGACGAGTAAAAAAACTAAGGACACCGCGTTACCTACATTTAAAGTGAAGCACCCGAAGTAAGCCAGCATACGTGTAATTACGAACCTACACGCACACACTGACGCAAAAGTAAGCCGATCGGCCGCCATTACCCTCTCTGCCATCGTCTGTGACAGTGTAAACCTTCGCGTATAAAAAAATGAAAAAATACCGTCGTGTATCGTTAAACGGTGTAAAAATATTACATTTCTACAAAAAAAGTGCCAAGGAATTACCTTTCATAAGTTAGCCAGTACCTATTACGTTAATTTCTGTTCTTTTTAACATACAAAAAATATTTATTTGGAACACAAAACCTCCACTCCACGTCATTTACCGGTGACAGTAACAGCCAGTGTGGCCGGAAAATAAACAGGGACTTTACCCGAAAAAACAGGCTAAGTGCAAGTCGGACTCGCGCACTGAAAAACTACAAGTTGGTTTTAAAGCAGTATTCTACTGCATAAACACAACTTTTTTAAGTTTTTAAATTTATATAACAGTTCTTAATTTTTTTGACATTTAAAAAAATTGTAGTGTTTGTGTAACAGAAAATCAAGCAAATTGATTATTTTTTTGTATTTGTAATAATAATTAGAAGAGCTGGCAAGCACTTTTTATTTACATAAAAATATAATGAAATCCAACCAAAAGAATTACAGGTATGTAATTTATCTAGCCATTCCGATATCAGATTGGCGACTTACGTTATTTTAATTTTAATTGCGGTCTTGAAAGGCTCATTACTTCAAATTTTACGCACATTGCTCACATGCATAAACGAGTAAAATTTGCAGTCTCACTACCGCCATTCTGATACACTTACCTACACAATAAAGGGATAATACTTGTGTCAACTGGTATCCCCGTGACGCACACACATACAGCATAAAAGTGGCTTCACTTGCTAGTATCGCGGTGCGGAGTCCTTTCTTTTTTACTCGTCCGTGGTTTTAGGATAATTTTTGCACGTTGGCGGAAAACCATGAACAAAGAAAAAAACGTGCGTAAGTACATATTATTTTAAAATGCGTTATTGAACTTAACTATAAGGTCCTTTATTTACTTAAGGCAAATTAATTATTTTTGGTTTACTGTTTATATTTAAGTTGGTAAAATCCAATTACCCTCTGCTATGCCACTACTTGCAATGCAATGTGTAACCAGTCCTTTAATTCTGGGTCACGTAACTTTTGGGTAAACTGTAGTTAAGGCATAATTAATTGAACATGATCTTTGAACTACACTTAAAACCTCGCTGAATATAATACTTTTACTCGAAATGTAGGTAACTATACGGACAACAGCACGTCATAGTAATAAAATCAAAGACAAACCAGAAAAATACAGTAACCCTATGAAGCAAATCGAACTTGACCCAGTACCTATATAAATAAAGTCCATAATCATAATCGTTTAAGAAATTGGCCAACTAATCAAGGGGAGTCCCTAAAACCACCACCTTCGTTCTGTTGTGTTGCCTTCACAACAAAAATATGTACCTACCTTATTTTAATCATCTATTTATAACTGAGTATATTTGTTAATTGTACTAGTTAGTGCTTAGTGGTTTTTGTGGTGCCTTACCACTAATTGAAGCAATCAAAGACTCTAGAAAAATCCACTAGCCACTAAATCCAATATTTATTCGCTAAAAGGATAGTCTAAACCACCAGAACTAGTGGAAAATCCACTAAGTTGGCAACACTGGTCAAAAAAGCAACTCGTACTCGCAAAACGCTGTTTTACGTCCTCACTTTCGATTGCGAGTCGGTTTTCACTTCTCGAGTCGAGTACGTAAAAACTCAGAATCGCAATTTTATTTCCTTAAGTGACCGCAAGGTGGCGCTTTATTTTTACCATACAAAATTCTAACGCGCTCGCAATCGAACGTGAGGTGAAAAAAGTCAAACTAAGCACTCTGAATATTCTTGTCGCACTCACAGATTAGTAAGAGTATGTCTTACACTGTATTTTAGAACGACAGGATGGGTAAGGCAGTAAAAACTGAGTCGAGTAAAAACTCGATTTTAGTAAATACTGAGTATTTACTTTTTTGTATGAGTATTTACTCATCGGACACAGTAAAAACGATTTATTAATAAGGCATTATAAATTTTTTGTTTTCTACACCAGAACCAATTTTTATTAAAAGTCTTGACACCAGTACAAATCGACACACTGGAGAATATATCGCAGAACAAATAAAAGATTTAATAAATGCTTATAACAGTCACAAATTTTTAGTATTGATTGGTGATAACGCTGCCAATATGCAAAAGGCTTTTCGTCTAATAAAGATGCAGTGTCCTCATGTTGTGCCTTTGGGTTGTGTTGCCCACACTTTGAATCTGTTATGTAATGACTTTTTGCAAAATCAAAGCATAATGTGTACTGTTATAAATATTGTTATTAAGATTATAAAAAAAATACGATTGAGTCAAATTTTGCGTGCACTTTTTGTACAAATTATGCACGATAAAAACTGAAATGAAGAATTAAAACTGCCATGCAAAACCCGCTGGGGCAGCTACTTTAAGTCATTTCAAAGTATAAAAAATAGCAAATCTACACTACAAACTTTGGTTGTTCATGAAGATGCTGACTTTGATTTGGAAACTAAACAAGTTTTGCTCGGTGACGACTTTTGGACGTGGATTGACCAAATTCTTGATATTTTAGACCCAATCACTACATGGATTTTCAAATTAGAAGGGGATGATAGCAGCATTCATCGTGTACATTCTGCATTCAGAGACATAAGAATAAAATTACATATGGCTCTACCTTTGAACACCATTATAGAAGAGTCAGAAAAACAAAATTTGTTGTCGTCTTTTGAAGCTAGAGTGCAGAATGCTGTAAAGCCAATACATTTAGCAGCATGTTTGTTAAATCCATATTCACAAGGGAATCATTTGACCGAATCAGAAATTGCAGATGCTATGGAATTTATATTCGAACTGTCTCAGCAAATGAATTTAGAGGTTTTATCAGAGCTGGCAAACTACAGAGCTAAACATGGATTGTGGGCCAAAAGATTTATTTGGGAGAGCCTTAAAGAAGAAAAAATTAGCGCAGTCACATGGTGGAAAGGCTTGTGTGGTTCGACGGGACTAAGCGTAGTTACTATAAGAATTCTTACAGCTCCATGCACAACCGCAGCTACTGAACGGTCCTTCAGTGTTCAAAGTTTTATTCATTCTAAAGTCCGAAATCGACTCGCGACGCAACGAGCTGCTAAGAGTACATTTGTATCGTATAATTGGAAATTTATTAATAAATATATTGATCGAGATGACAATCAAGAAGAAGATGAAAACGTAACCACCGAATCAGATCCATTAAATATCAATGAGCCCTCTACAAGTGTAATGACATCTGAACTAAATTTTACAGAACCTGGGAGTGAATAAGATTAAAAGCACATCTATTTCGGATAAGTGTTAAATCAATATAATTTTTTTCTTGTGTTTGACGTAAACCTACATTTAACCTATATTTTATAGTTAAAACCCGTGTTTAATTGGCATATCATATAAAAAATAAAGAAAAACCTTACATATTTCAATTCTGGTTAGTAAAACATAAATACTCACTTAAAAGTAAATACTATGTCCTTAAATTAGTTTTTACTGAGTATTTACTCTGGCCTGAGTAAATACTACAGTGCTTACCCATCCCTCACACCGTATTTTAGGGCGACTCCATCAAAGAAAAGACAGAAATAGATTAGCTAAAGCTCTTGGAGCGTTTAGGACCCGTTTAAAATTCGGGGCTGCAACCTGTGGTGTCGCTAGCGTCGTTTTATTTTTCTTTTATGCTGATTTTGTGCAGGACAAGGAATATAACCTTTATAAAAATATATTTCTCGATCAAAACTGGCCTACATTTTTAATGTCACCGTAATTATCACGCCTTTACTAGTAATTAGGGTGAAATGAATTAATTTTAAAGTTTGTGTACAAAATTTAATAGTTAATATGAAATTATTTTTGAGAGATTCGAAACTGATACCTCATACACGTGATGAAATGCTGGTTGTAAATTGAAGATTTAGTTAATAGTAGAGTTAGTCTGATTAAAAACTTGAAAGGTCAGTGTTATACAATAAAAACTTAAAATAATATTCAGACGTGAATGCGAAATCTAAAACTTGGTAAGAAGTTTGTCACAGTTCATCGTAACATTTGACACTCATTCTACGAGAAAAATACCGGGTGTGGATCGAACTTTAGATAATAATAGACTGGTTTAAAAAGTGGAAAGAAGACCAGTGTTGTACAATAAAAACTTAAAAGACTACTCAGACATGAATGTGAAATCTACAGCTTAACAAGAAATTTGCCACAGTTCATCAAAACTTTTGTCACTAACTATGAAGTAGCGTTTTTTTGGATATGCTCTCAATTTCATAAACATCTCCTACATCACATCACCCACTATTGCTTTTTTCGGTTTCTTACGATAAGTAAAAACTTAATACAGACTAAAATCGTCTCTTCGAAATCCATGTAAAGACAAATTTGTGTTGCTGTCGCTCCCCAACTAGACAGTAAAAGACGTAATGAGATTACGTTTTTACGACTATAGATCGAAAGACACTCGTATGAAAGCTCGCAATTTGTCAAAAAGCCGTATAAAAGTAGCTTTCTAGATATTTTGGCATTCAACGCTTTTTGGTTCTTTAAATATGCTGAGTAAACGTTGACTCGACGAATTCATATCACGTTTACTCGAAAACTGTATAAAGATATCTCTCACAGCCTTCATACAACTGTAAGTCTTATGATAGCTTTATGAAAGCGACTGAATTGCTACTTCGTCATTAAATTTGCTTTTATACCACTATCTTTCGATATATCATTATTACAGCATTATTGTGGAATAAAAGCGGTTCATTCAACTAAATAGCATCACGGTTACTTTCATAGCACATACTGTCATATGATTGTTATTTGAGAGGCTTTCTCTCGATTTGAAAATATTAGTTGAGAAAACGCTGTAAACTGAACTATCATAGCCACAAAGATTCTATTAACATTATTTGGAAGCCATCATACAGCGTAATAGTTGTATGAAAATTGAACAAAATCTTTTACAGCACTGCAAACGCCATTTTGTCGGGCATCGTTGATTAAAGTTGAGATAAATGTGTTTAATTGGTTTTATATAGCAAAAATGGATTATAATCGGTGGAAAAGAATTAAAAGGAGTGGAGGATTCCGGCGAAAAGTAAACAACATGTATTCAAGATTAAAATTATCTGCGTCAGCATCGGATTTCAATACGGGTGAAGAGGGACCAAAAAATATCTGGGAGGGTTCCGCAGAAAATATGAATCATGCTTCTAGTGACATATGTGAACCGTCTACTATTTCTCCTTCCGAAAATAGCTCCACTTATCATGGTTCGGATTTAGATAGTAATGGCAGTGACAGGCCTAATTTCGAAAACGATGAGCGCAGTAATAATTTAATTCTTATTTCAGACAATACAAAGTGAATTGGTTTTGATCCAGTGCTGTTATCAATAACAGTGCGACATGCGTAACATTTCTGCATTCTCTGCATCTGCAAAAAATGTGTTTTCTTCCAAGGCCATTTCGACTTGCTTAGCTGCCTTAAGTCGTCTTTTGTTATGAATTTATCTGTATCTAAGAAGACTACCATTTAGTTGTCACCTCTAAAAAAACGACATTGTTAAATATTATGAACTATTATTATTTATGAACTATAATAAATACACTGACCTATCATACTAAAACTCAATTCAATAAAAATATAGTTAACGATAGATGTTCTAGGTTAATTTGATAGAAAATTTTTTCGTTTTTCTGGAGTACCCATTTGCAGTAAGGAACCCTAAACTAACTACAATGGCGCCCTGATTAGTTGTAAAATGGCAACCGGATTGCTATTTTATGACTAAAAGTCGAGTGATTATGCTCTGTAATGGCAATTGTGTGTATTAATGGCGAAATCATTTTAATTAATTAATTAATATTATTTTTAAATCGTTAATAACTAAGAAATCTTGTGGGCCATGAAAATATTATCAATAATGTAAACAATATATACGATAAAGTTAATTTCGCATATGAAAAAGCAAACTTTAAATGGTCATACGCGTAACCTATTTAGATGGATAAAAAACTATATGGCATTTGTGAAAAAATAGTTACTTACATTTATTTCCTTTTTTCTTTTCACCGACACCAACAAAATTAAACACCATTTTGGTTAAGAAATAAAACACGTTGTATGAGAGCAGCTTGGTTGCATTCACACAGTCAAAGAGTCGAGTGATTGCAACCGCACAGCTTTAATACGACAAATAAATCGAATGAAAGAGCATTTCTCGACTTGAGGAAAGCTAAAGTGTGGAATAAAAGCATACTGATGGCTTTCATGGCACTTTATAACATTCGCGTTGCGAATACTCGATATTCTTTCGATTATTTAGCTATTGCGATGATAATCTTACGATGTTTACAGCATTTAAAGCTGAGAGAAGTGCGCCCAAATCGCGTTGAGAGAACGTGCATAGAGCTTTCATACGACATTTTTAAGATCCATCTTACGACTGATTGCTGCAAGAGAAACGTGCTTACGACATGTTTTTGCTAGTTGGGATCTCGTGTGCGCATCTGTAACAGGGACAAATAAAGTGCCGTGAAACTAAGTTGCTCGTCTGCGCCAGCCTTTAGGCAATGAGGAATTGATCACAAATACCTCTTAGGTTAGTTTGTTGTTTTTTTTAATGAACAGTCCCATTTTCTCCCAGCAGAACACGACGACAATTTTTGTAAAATCGGCGAAAAACTCAATATTGTTAGCGCTCATCGCTTAGATACGTGGGACACTCCGAATGTTGTGCGATACAAAAAAATAGTTCTACAGGTACATATATTTTTATTAAATCTTTTCAAAGTACTCTCCACCAGCCTCTATACAGAGATTCATGCGTCTAAACCAGTTTTCAAAACACTTTTTCCAGCCCGCCACAGACAACTCGTTTACAGCCTGCTCAAATGCAGCCAGCGCATCTTCTGGCGACGAAAATTGTATCCCTTTGAACTGAGTTTTAATTTTTGGAAATAAAATGAAGTTATACGGTGCTAGATCAGGGTGTAATAAGGGTGACCTAGGAGTGTGACTGGCGAGCTGTCTAGGAAGTCCCTCATTTTGAGCATGGTGTGTGCAGGCGCATTGTCGTGGTGGAGCAGTAGTCCGCAGAGCCCAGTGTTTGGTCGCTTATTGCTCACAACAGAGAAAACTTCTGGTAAACATTTGGTAGTATAGGCGTTGATGCTTCTTTGATCTCGTAAGGGAAACGACACCAAGTGGCCAGTCAAATTAAAATGAGATCGCTTCACTTTGGTACGCGTTGGTTCATTTTGAAACACTCAAACGGTCGACATGCGCTTGTATTCTGGATCGTATTGATAAATCCATCACCTGTAACGATGTCGTAAAAACGTTTCAGGTGACGCTTGAAATCGTAAAAAAACATAGCTCTAAAATATTCCCGGTGCAGATTCATTTTTTAGTCGGACATGATACTTTGAATTGGCTTACAAAAAAGTGGAGGCAAATTTTGAAAATGGAACCTTTTTTTACTTATAGATAATCATATTTTCGAAAAAGATTCTAACCGGCCAGTCTCCCATGTAAAAACTTTTTCCACAGTACTTTCGAAGTGGCCTGGTAAGTTTTTTATGCTGAACATATATCGCACACCTAGATAAAGACTAGCTCAACTCAAAATATCACTTTTTTCAGGAATCGAAAAAAACGTTTTACTTCATTTCTATTAAGCATATTAAAAACATTCCTAAAGGCTTATGTATGTAATTTTACGTAGATTTTTATTGTGATAGTTAGGGAGGCGAATAGGGGAATTTTCGGTAATACTCGAGCGTGGCAGTTTAAGATATGAGAGATACCTTGGACCTAATAGAACAACCTTGTAAAGTATTTAGCTCTATATGTAGTGACGCGCGCCTAGGATAGACGATCAGATTAGTAAAAAAAAATCGATAGTCTGTAATACTCGAGCGCGTCAGATTAAGATATTGGGGGTTGATTTTAGTGTTTTAAGACTAAATTTAATTAATCTGACGATAAGTCCTTGACGCCGCCGAGTTGAGGGTCGCGAACTTGTAAAAAAAAAACGTTAATCCGGCATTCTCGAGCGCGATTTTTTTTATTTTTATTTTGAAGAATATAATCTAAAACGTACTAAAAATACAAAATCTGCCGGTTTCCGCATGACCAGGAGTGTGGAGGAGCCATTTCGTCTTCCGAAAAACGGGTTGCGGCATATAAGTCGCGAACGATACATTTTACAAAAAAAAAGTTTAAATAAACAAAAGGGTAATTTTATTTTGCACAAAAAAGGTCTCTTTACATTTTTGTCTAAAGTTAAAACTTTTTGACTTGAAGCTTCATAAAAACTCAAACTCCCGGTTTGTTGAGTATATCTTGAAAACTGAGGGTGTTAAAAAAATGATATGAAATAACGATGATTAAATTATGTTACTTTAATCTCAAAAAAAAATTTTTTTTCTAAAGCTTCTCGACAATTTTCGTCGACTTGGAAAAGGTTACGCGTATCTGTATACAAAAGTATTATTAACATGTACAGTTTCATGTATCAATAGGCTGTTGATCCTCAAATTGCTTTTTGGACGTACCGTCAGCAAAACGAAGTGAAGAATAATTAAAAAGAAAGAAGAAAGGAAAAAACAAGAAACCAAAAAACCTTTCCGGTCAGATTAAGAGAACCCACCAACATTTTTGACAGATTAAGAAAATATGCTTTCAGGATACCGAGATGAACCTCCCCTATGAAAATCTGACGCGCTCGAGTATTTCAAAATAACAATTTTTTTTTGCATTTTCAAAAATTCATCATAACTTATGGTCACGCCAAAATCGTCAGTTTTTTTTAAGGGAGCTTCCTTGGGGCCTACTTAACACCCCTTCCAAAAATCTGACGCGCTCGAGTATTTTTTTTTTTGCATTTTTGATTACTTTATATGCCTACCCCCACCACGATAACCGGCAGATTAGTATACCGTTGTTATCAGAGGCACTTGGGGCATACGTAGTATGAATATCTGACGCGCTCGAGAATGCCCAAGTAACTGTTTTTTTTTACATTTTTGAAAAACCGTACACGCCAAACCCACCGCTAAAATGGTTTTTACAATACGAGCTTTTCTTTTCGAAATTATTTTATCTTTCGATTTTGATAGGTCTCGACGGCGCCGTTGAATTACGCCATTTAGCTACCTCGCCTCCCTAACTATGATAAGGGTTTTCCATTTACCTCACAGTAATTCCACATTATTACAGTTTTTTGAGTTAGGTTGGTATTCATGACAAAATCATTATTAATTTTTCTTACTAAATCAAATTAGGCTTATATTACTAGCTTTTTTTTGAATTAGTGTACTATTCATCTGTATTTTTTATCGAGTTTCAACCAAAAAAAGTTGTGTATCCACATTATAATTTATTTATTTCTGTAGGATTCAGCGGTATGACTATCATAATAAAACAAATATCTTAAAAAGAAATCACCATTATTTAGGTCACAAAACAAAAAAGAAAACTAAACAGAAAAGTTTTAAAAAAAACTCTAAAAATATCTTACAAACCTACGAATAAGTTCGTTGAAAAAACATAACGTACAGATCACATTAATTGTAGCAAAATAAGATAAATTTAAAAAAAAAACAGGATCTCTTTTAACGCCATGTTTAAGCAATGTTAAAGATAATACTCGTATTATAGACTTTGTTTCAATACTACAACACTTATGAGTAATTCAACGTTTTCATTCTTATCTAATTCTTTTTTCAATAGCACGTCCATCCAACGAATTTAACAATAACTCGACTTTATCTTTGGTTTTTAATCTACGAGATCGTTATGCTATTTACTATTTGAAATTCAGACAGTCGATTCTCGATTTATAAATAACAAAGATGCTTGACCTCTTGGAATTTGTATTACGGTTTACAGAACATTTACAGCAACTAGCACATCTGTTCTTTCCTTGTCAGCATCCTTTCCTGATGTAGACAATACTTTCTCTTTCAAATGTTGCTCATAAGCCATCCATTGTTTTGCTTCTTCATTTAAATTATTGTATGTTTCGCAAAGGTCACACGCATCTTTTTTCGGGATGTGAAAAAAATATTAAGTTGTGTATTAAAAATGCGATTAAAGGGATGAGGTAGCAAATGGCAAATAATCACTTTCTGTAAATCTTTATACAGATCTGCAAGTGATTTTTCACTTGTGATGAATCCTCTTGTAGTTTGTGTTGTAATGAGACTCTATTCTTGGGATAGAGTTGATAAATGTGATAACACTTTCTTTTATTAATTTTTTTTTTTTGAAATGATTACCGCCTTCTAGTCGTTAGAAAAGAGAGCAGTCTTAATGCATTGATCGCTGATACTAAGAGTAGCTTTGAAGAAAGTCTTGCAGACTCTAACACGAATGCAGTCAACTTCATAGAAAAGTGCAGATTTAAGTGCACTAAAATTTTGAGTACTGCTGTATCTTATTTAAGCTTGATTCATCAGTCAGTCGTATGATAAACTCTCTCTGCTTTAGAAGATCCCCTTTCTTAACATTTTTGGCCAAAGATACTGGGTTTCTTACTCTTTTCTTATATTTTCGAGCATTGTCAGTTGCAGCAGGTGGTGCATTGATCGGCTGAGATGTGGAAGCTCCAGCTCGTTATCACTGCCCACTGGTTCACGTGCTGTGACTATTTTTATTACTGGGGTGCTCGTTAAAGGCGTGGTGTGCATTTTTGAGGCTCCGACTCTACACGATTGCACTCAGATTCATTTGAACGAGCTGCTATAGCCTTTTCAAGCAATAGTAGACCAAGACCCTTCATAATCTGAAAAATAAATCAATTAATTGATTTAGCCACGAAGACTACACTAACTCCAAAAAACACCAAAAACACGCTTCATTAAAATATTTTTTGAATCACTGGGACAAATACGACTACAATATAAAATATTTACATATTCAAGCAAACCGTAGCAGCTATAGTTACCATAATAAGGGCGATTATCATTTAGCCAGCAATACTCGACTAACTCAGACATTATGAAATAATTTCATCAATAATAAACTATTTCCAATTAGTAAAAAAAATATACTTACATTTGTAAACAAATACTCCACTAACTTAAAATAGTAGAAGATTTGGCCTTAGTTCATTACCAGTTCAACCACAAAGACCAGTGTAAATAAAAATAATTTACGTTTTAAAACACGGATAACCATAAAAACACGCCCAACTCGAAATAATACAGTCTTTAGCTGTAACAGCAGCACCCACCTCTCCTGCTAACATGTCACAACTGATAATGCATTAGTGTTGTTGGCGGGGGGTGTAGGCCAAGCGAGTCAGCAATACTAACTTATAGTGCCATCTTCATTTTATTTCTGGAACTATTTCTACCGGTGTCTTCACAGACTATGTAGTTATAAACGCAGAATTCCGTGATGGTATTAAGTCATTTTGGAATTATTTTGAGTTGCATGAGTCTTTATCTAGGTGTGCGATATCGTCCCTTAGGTTTCAACACCGCGCAAGTCATCTTTATCAATTTTATAGGACACCAAAAAGCATGTGATGTTATGAGACAAAGCTATGGATGGACGCGCGGTCA
Organism: Pyrausta purpuralis; assembly: GCA_963924145.1. Taxonomy (NCBI): domain Eukaryota; kingdom Metazoa; phylum Arthropoda; class Insecta; order Lepidoptera; family Crambidae; genus Pyrausta; species Pyrausta purpuralis. The sequence continues at coordinate 10,755,487 of OZ001659.1, read as the reverse complement.
CTGTTTTTTTAATTATGGCTTCTAATGAGGTAAACCCATGGTTAGACGCGCAATGAGCAGCTCTAGCTAACGGCATTAAAATGTCACAACTCCCATTTTTTTAATTACCGTAGATTCACCGTAATCTGATATTTATGTACCGTCAAGGTAAAAAATCATTACCGTGACCGTGTCATCATATATCGCAACAACATTTCAAAATTTTTATGTGAACATTTTTTTTTCCTGAAAAATCTTTAAAAATGAAGGCACACGGTTTTCATTTTCATTTCTTTTCATTATTTTCTCTAACTATATTTATTTAAAAACTCTCCATTCTAAAAAAGCGTAAGTACAGGAAGTTGGATGTTGTGAGGTTACGTCTTTAATTGCTAGGTATATTCGATGAAAAAATATCTGACGTTTATAGTTTTGTGGTCTTTATCAATTGTAGAATTTAGATGTCGATATCAATGGTATATCCATTGAGTATTTAATTTTACTTTATTATGTAACGGCATGTATGTGACAAAGACGCTGGATAGATTATCCACTATTAGATTAGGCACTATGTTCGAAGTTGTAGATTGGAGACCTTTCGACCAAAAGCGCGGCGTGGAACGTCCACCGACAAGATGGACGGACGACCTTGTTAAGATCGCGGGATCACAGCTAGCAAATTTTGTAATGGCAATACTGCTTTTGTTTCCCGGGATTCCCAGGGTAATTTCTAAAATCCTCTATTTGAGAAAGAAAATGGCACAAATATGTTCATTAATGGCAAAAACTAAGTTGATTTCAGGCCAACTAACGACATGTTGTCAAAAATAATATAATTTAATTTACGAAAATAAGTCAGTGGCGTGCTAGGGGCGTCTGATTTAGTCTAATAATATGTTTATTTAATGTAATTCAGACTGAATTTTGTTCATAATGTTATTTTTTCCTTTGAAAAATTACACGGTAACCTTCTAGCAGATTCACTGTAATTTGTCCAAAAACACGTTAATTTTACTCTTGCAACACGGTACCTATTTCTCGATTTATCTACATTTATGAGACACTAATACGCGGTTTTGGAAGGTAAGGCCTTGTCCAATACTGTAAGAAGAATAATAATTTCAGAAAACAATGACTCTAAAGAAAAAAAACCCGGCCAAGTGCGAATCGGACTCGCGCACTGAGGGTTCCGTGCCAACTTTAACTGAATTAGGGAATCCACTTACTTCTACTTAGCTGAAATACCACAATATTTTGTTGACAGCAAATATAACTTTGTTTTTCAGAGTGTTTGTATGAAGTACAAAGTTATGTTTGCGGTTGTTGAAAATGTGCTATATCTCTCTTAAACTTCTCGTTCGATCCTGTCCGAACCAATTTTCGTTGAAAGTATTTGTTAAGATTTACATTATGTATTTTTTCAAAATTTACACTCGCTTAGGTTAGAAGTTAGATGGGAGGGGGACGCCCATTTTACCACTTTGAAAGCGTCTAGCTATAAAACGTTAGACTGTAAAAGTAAATGGTTGTGTCATTTTAAAAGACCTATCCATAGACACCCCACACGAATAGGTTTGACTAAAAAATTTTTTTTGGTTTTAGTTTCATTTCATTAAATGTCATTATTTTTTATTTTTTGTATAAGGATCGTAAAATGGTTTACAGATTACATATTCCTACCAAATTTCAACAGTTTGATGCTTATAGTTACAGAATAAAATGACTGTGACATACGGACGGACAGACAGAAAGACTTGACGAAACTATAAGGGTTCCGTTTTTTGCCATTCTGCTACGGAACCCTAAAAAGGAGGATATTGGTGGGGTGACAATTCATTAATTATTAAAAAACCTTTGAATTCCTTGAATCCCTCAAATGCTGGAGTTTCAAATCTCCTGACTGGACACCAAGTACGCGCATGTTCGCGCGAAGACATTCGCAGCGACATGATGTCAAGTGTGTGTGTGATGTCAATTTGACATTGTTTGCCGGATTCCGTTCGCGCGAGTGTTGGTGATTACACGTGAATTTGTTTATTTTTTTCTCCTCGGGCAGTGTTCCCGCTTTACTTACTACTCTAAGCTTATTTAGCTTTATATTTGTTGGTGGTGGTATAAATACTCATATTTTCCTGGTAAGTTCTATAAAAATGCAAAACACCCCTCCTGAACCCCCCGATCCTCCAGATCGGGCCACTTCACCTATGGACCTACAAATGGAGTCATCCCCAGCTCCGATTAGCCAAACGGCAATAAAACGTCGCCTCGAACCTGAGGAACCTGCAGAACCTGCAAAAAGAGCTACTACCAAACCTCCTGAGACACCCAATCATTCGATGTATACCCATCCATCAATTGTTATTGCTCCTAAAGCTTACTCGAGCCTTGACAAAGGTCCTTTCATAGTCCACGTCTCACGTATAGACTCAGAGCCCTCAGGGGTACATACATCCAGCCTATTAGGTTCGGTAGGTTTATAGTTACGAACCGAAATTCAGTGACTGGGCTACACGAGGAGTTTATACAAATAGGAAAAAAATGTTTGAATTGTATAACAAAAAAGCATATAGAAAGGATCTATCGTTTCATGAGTACGTTAAGAGGTACTCAAAAATTTTCAAAAGAATTTGCTATGTAGCTAAGTCGAATAAACAACAAGCTTATTAAATCTGATGACGAGGTAGCAAACGCTTTTGAGGATTACTTCTGTAACATTCCTATAGAGACGACTAAACAGTTGAGTTCTTGCTCAAGTCACGCGAAATCATTACTTGTGTCGAGTGTTCATAGGTGCGAATCCTCATTTAAATTCAGAAGTATAAGTCCTTTAGACATCATAAAAACATTTAAAGAATTAAAACAAAAGAAAACAGAGGATAAATCGGGTATATCAATAGACACAATAAAACCCATTATACCTCTAATAGCTCCTTACTTATCTTATATCTTTAATGAATGTATTGACTAAAATCAGTTTCCAAATTTATTGAAACATAGTAAGGTTGTCCCTTTATTTAAATCGGGAGACAAAAGTGACCCCATCAATTTTAGGCCTATTTCAATATTACCCACAATAAGTAAAATTTTTGAAAAACTCATTTATAATCAATTGCTTTCCCATTTTAAACTTAATAATTTACTACACGAAAAACAGTTTGGGTTCTCTAAAGGTAGAAATACAACTGATGCCGGAGTAGCACTCATCAGACACATTCTTGATGCTTATGAAGACAAACATGATGCCGTAGGTGTATTCTGTGATTTATCAAAGGCGTTTGATTGTGTAGACCATCAGACACTGCTCATTAAGTTAGAACACTATGGTGTCTCGGAAAACTCATCTAAGTTGTTAAGTTCGTACTTATCAGGTAGAATACAATCAGTTAACATAAATGGTACCTACTCTTCCGGAGCCCCTCTTCAAATGGGGGTCCCCCAGGGCTCAATATTGGGGCCTTTACTTTTCCTGATATATGTAAACGACCTGCCATTTTATTCCACAAATCTTTGTGAGATAGTTCTGTTTGCTGATGATACTTCTTTGATTTTTAAAATGAAAAGACATGAAGAAAATTTTAACGAAGTAAACAATACTCTCTCCAAAGTATTGAATTGGTTCACCACCAATAACTTGTTGCTGAATGCTAGTAAAACTAAATGTGTAAAATTCACTTTGCCTAATGTAAAGCAACTTACGCCAAATATTGTACTAAATGGTAATAATCTAGTTTTAATAGACTCCACTGTGTTTCTGGGCATTACACTTGACTCAAAATTACAGTGGAGACCTCATATTGAAGCCCTAGCTAGGAGGCTAAGCTCGGCTGCCTTTGCAGTTAGAAAAATAAGGTATCTGACTGATTTTGAAACGGCGAGGCTTGTGTATTTAAGTTACTTCCACAGTATTATGTCTTACGGTCTTCTCTTGTGGGGTTCTGCTGCAGACATTGATACCATATTTATTTTGCAGAAAAGAGCCATTCGTGCTATTTATAAACTTGGTCCTCGTGACTCCCTGAGAGAGTTCTTTAAGAAAATCAACATATTAACTGTGGCTTCTCAATACATTTTTGACAATATAATGTACGTCCGTAAAAATTTAGATTATTTCATGAAGAAGAGCGACATTCACTCATATAACACAAGAAATAAACACAAGCTTGTCGTTCCTAACTTCATATTAGTTAAAACTAGTAATTCGTTCATGGGAAATTGTATAAAATTCTTTAATAATATACCACACAATCTTGTCGAATTGCCGGTTGATAAATTTAAGAAACACGTTAAAAACACGCTTATGTCTAAAGGCTATTATAAGGTTCAAGACTACCTGAACGACACGAATGTGTGGTCTGTCCAGCCTGCACCGACTGATGTACTTACCTTTGATGATTTTGATTTTACGGCGGCTAGTGGTGACTGAGTTTGTTCCGGCGTTTCTTCTCAGCACTTGCCTAATTGTCTGTGTTCTGTCTCGAAGCGCTGGTAGGGCCCAAAAGATAAGGAGACATGATTCGGCCCCTTCAGGGCACAATTATTTTTATTTTATTTTTCACTGTACATTTGACGTTCATAATTATTGTGAAAACATATTGTGTCCTAAATTGAATAAATATTTTTGATTTTTGATTTTGAACAAAATCCGTGACGTAGTGTTGGACGGCATTAAAAAAATCGGTAGGAACCGATTATCCGATGAATTCAGCATCGCTGAAGCGGCAAATAAATTCATCGTAAACGAACTTCTACCGATTCATAAGTACGAAGCATCCATACCCACGTATAATGTTACCCGCATTGGCATCATTAAAGGCATACCCACGGACTTATCCATGCAGGAACTTGCAGATACCCTGACTGTCCCCGCTGGCTGCGGAATCCTACTAAAAGCAAGGCGCCCTAATAGAAAGAAAGTAGTTGACGGCAAAACAAATTGGATCCCAACCCAATCAGTTGTGATCACCCTCCAAGGCCAAGTGTTACCAGAAAGAGTTTATTGCTGCTACAACTCGATACCAGTCGAGACTTGTCAACTGCCAACAATTCAGTGTCTCAACTGTTGTAGATTTGGTCACGTCAAGACTCAGTGCCGCTCCAAGCCCAGATGTTACCGCTGCGCCCAACCTCACTGTGGAGAAACTTGCTCAGTGACAGAGAACATGGCTACTTGTCTGTATTGCTCAGGTCCACACTCAGCTTTAAACAGATCTTGTCCCGAGCATTCCAGACAAAAGTCGATCAAAATAGCAATGTCTCAGGACAACATGTCGTACGAACAAGCTGCTCTACTCTACCCTGCAGTCCGCAGATCGTACGCTGATACGGCCAAGTCTTCTGCCCCATCACAAACCACACAACCCAAATCCCCTCAACCTACACCACGCGAATATCCTTCTTCGTATAAGAAAACTGTTTCTCGTCCCTCTCCTCGAGCGCGTCCCTCACTGGGTAAGGGTTACGACCGGCAGGCACACCAGGCCATTATTGGAGACTGTGCCTCATCACTCCCAAATGGGTGCGCCCTTAGCTCAACTTCTCCTCAATCCTCTTCAATTGAAGACAAAAACGATCTCTTAGAGCTTATACTTTCCCTTATGCTTCGTGTTGTCTCCGGTCAGAGTGGCCGACTACCGTCCAACGTCGCTGAAAGACTCTCCCAATTTTCTCAATATTCTTCTCAGTCGAGCCAAAATTAATTTAGCAGTTCAGTGGAACTGCAAAAGCATTAGAACAAAAAAACATGAACTGATTTTTCTTATTAATAAATATTCTCCGTCGGTCCTAGCTGTTTCGGAGACGTGGCTAATTCCCGGATCACGCTTTCGTGTCTCGGGTTACTCATGCCTCCGTGACGATAGGAACGATGGATACGCTGGAAGCGCCTTATTAATAAGGCGCGCTCTTTCCTACTCTCAACTTCCTCTTCCTGATCATAGCCAAGATATCAGTATCGTGGCTGTGAGAACTTCAAACATTTCTATTTTGTCTGTATATATTCCTTACCCTTCTTTTTCTTCTTTAAACGAACTCCGTTCCGCCATTTTATCTGTTCCCCCTCCAGTCCTTGTGCTGAGTGATTTGAACGCACACCACACCTATTGGGGTTGTCACTTCACGGATCCTCCTGACTTAATTCTCTTTGATCTTTTGGATGAGCTAAATTTGTGTATTTTGAACAGCGGCAGTCCAACAAGACGAGTACTCCCTTCTCAAAACCCAGCCTCTGCTGTGGATATGTCCCTCTGCTCCCCTAATTTGATGTCTCTGCTTTCCTGGAAGACTCTTGACAGTACATTTGATAGTGACCATTTTCCCATTTTAATTAACTTCACCAGAACCATCCCCGGCTACCTCTCATATCCCCCCTCTTTTAAATTCTCACTAAGCAAAGCTGACTGGGCCTCATTCAGTACCACTGTTGATGAGAAATTAAGCTCACTACCAAACATTAATAGTTCTAACTCCCTCTGTGCTCACTCCCTTTTTGTCGATATTTTAAACTCATCAGCAGATTGTAGCATTCCCAAAAAAAACCTTTCGCGAAAAATTTCCCCTCCCTGGTGGGATTCTGAGTGTACAGACGCTGTTCGAAAACGCAAGGAGGCAGAAAAAAGGTGTAATGGAAATATGTCTATGGAGAATTACGTTCACTACCAAAAAAACAGCCGCTCAAGCTAGACGACTTTTTTCTAAGAAAAAAAAAGGAAGGCTGGAGAAAGTTTTGCGAAAGCATATCCCCACGCACTCCAGCCACTATAGTCTGGAAACAAATCAGAAGGTTTCATCTGTCGACTATCGCAACAAACCCTCCTGCAAATGACCCATCCACTTGGCTCCACACCTTTGCAGACAAATTGGCCCCGCCTTTTGTCCCTTTCATAGATTGTTTACCCTCTTCAATGAATAATACCATACCCTCATCCAATCAATTAGATTCCCCCTTTACAATCGAGGAACTCTTTTCGTCCATTAATGGCCTAGTTGACTCATCCCCTGGTGTTGATGGAATTCCATATTCCTTTTTGATAAGATCCTCTACCCAGGCCAAATTGTACTACCTAAACTTAGTTAACTCTTTCTTTGAGCATGGTTTCTTACCCAGTTATAATTCCTACCGTCCGATCGTTCTCTCCTCCGTTCTTCTTAAAGTTACTGAGCATATGATTAAGAACCGCCTTGAATGGTTTCTGGAATCCAATAGTCTCTTATCCAAATCTCAATTCGGTTTCCGCAAAGATTTCAGCACTTTAGATAACTTGAGTATACTGACTACAGATATAAGGTTGTCTTTCCAAAACAAAGAATATCTGGTGGGGGTGTTTTTGGACATCTCCTCTGCGTATGATAATGTCCTACTCCCAGTGCTCAGGCATAAAATGCTTCACCTGAGCATCTCGGAGAAGTTGGTAAATTTTATATGTAGCTTGTTAATGTCCAGAACCATAAAACTTAGGTATCAGAATGCCGAAATTCCCTCACGCGTAATATGGAAAGGACTTCCACAAGGTTCGGTGCTCAGCCCTTTGTGAACTCTACAGTGTGTACACACATGACTTAGATAGTAGGACAGTTGATTCCTTCTGCAATATACTACAATATGCAGATGATATTGCACTATATTTTCAATCAAAATTTTTATTCAGAAGCCACTTCCCGTTTAAATTCAGCCCTCGAGTATCTTTCAGACTGGATGACTACCCACGGTCTCTCCATATCTCCTTCAAAGTATAAATGTGTAATTTTCTCCAAAAAACGTAACATTCCAGACATTGATATAAAAGTTGATGGTTCTCCAATACCTTGTAATGATCAAGTTAAATTTTTAGGTTTGATTTTAGATTCGAAGCTAACAGGAGTGCCGCATTTTGACTATATTATGATAAAGGCTGAGAATGGGTTGAACATCCTCCGAGCACTCTCGGGTGGTGGGGTGCTCACCCATACTCACAAAAAAATCTATATAATGCCATAATCCGCAGCCACTTTGATAGTGCATCGTTTCTCTTAGATCCTTGCAATAAAATTGCCCTCGATTAACTCACGAAATTACAGTCGAAGTGTCTACTTGTGATACTGGGAGCAATGAAATCCTCCCCTATCAATGCCCTACAAATTGAATGCGTGGAACCCCCTCTTTATCTGCGTAGACAGTACCTAAGTGATCGCTTCTACATTAAAGTCGTTCAAAACTCCTCACACCCTTTATTAGATAAATTAGAATCTCTTTCTCGACTGATTCCCCCAGCAGACTCAACTAAAAAAAACCCATGCATTCTTCACACAGTTTTCAAAAATTTAGCCTTCTCCCCTCCCCTATAGAAAAATATCCGTTAAATCCTCTCTTTATGAACAGCTTTGGGTCGTTAACTTTCCGCCCTCCTGTTTTCCTTAACTTCGGCATTCCTAAAGACTGCTGTTCTGCCCGCCAACAATTCAACAAGATCATGTCAGACCACTGGCAAGGGTGGTTTACAATGTTTACTGACGCTTCTAAAATCTCTGCTGGCGATCCTGTTGGGGCTGCGGTCTGGATACCTGCTTACAAAATAGTTTTAAGTTTTAAATGTCCCCCTGTAACCTCAATTTTCACCGGCGAAGCTATTGCGATTCTAGAATCAATCTTGTATGGTAAATCTTATCACTTAAATAATACCTACCCTCATCTTTTCTGATTCCTTAAGCTGCCTCCAAGCCATCTTAGCCAATCCTTTAAAGTCCAAATTTAAATTTCCCATTATCCTTAAGTTCCGTGAAACCCTATTTAAATGCAAACTATTAGGTTTAAACATCTTCTTAGCCTGGATACCTAGCCACAGCGGCATGGCTAGGCTTGTGCTAAAGATGCTGCCTCCATTGGAACACCTGATCACAGCAAGCTTTTTTTTCATGATGTCTCTACTTTACCCCGTTTACATCGGTTTAAGTCATGGCATACACATTGGAACAACACTAAGCCGTTAGCAGGTAGATACTATGCAGATGTCCAACAAGTCATTCCTCCCAGACCTTGGTTTTTTAAGCATCGTTACTTACCAAAAAACATCGTTTCCATTATTTGTCGGCTCCGAATAGGTCATGCATGCACCCCTGTTCACTTGGCGAAGTTGCGGATAAAAGACAGCTCCATATGTGAATGTGGCCTCGACGAAGGAACTAAGTACCGATCATATTTTCTTCAACTGTCCAGTAATCGGTAATTCCCTGTTTGATTACCTCCCTAAAAAATTTCCCCGCCCTTCTAACATCAAATACATTTTAAATTCCTTAACTACCCCCATTTTAAAATCTTTGTCAAAATTTATAAATCATAACAAAATTAACTTGTATACACACTCTTTCCAATTTTTTTTTATTATTATTATATTTTTTCAATACCCTTTTCATTTTCCTAGTTAATTATATATATTTTCAATATGTTTGTTTCCAGCTTTATGTTTCGTGGTATCACTGTTGTCTTTTCGTCTTTTGTTAAATATGCTTAGATGACGTATTGTTTTTCATTCCTTTTTATTATATTTTTTTGTCCGCGTAAAAACCTCTCACGTGTCATTGGCGGAATTCAGTACGGCGCAAGCTATTTATTATCTGATTCGTCGCCATTAAACAAAGAAGAAGAAGAAGAAGACATTGTTTGTCATTGACATTAACATCAAAACATGCTGTTACTGTTACCTGTTACCTCAGTCACCTGGATCAAATCACATCCATATAATCATAAATATTTTGCTTAGCAAAAAGAAGTACTACATAAATAAATAAGCAGAAGGGTCAAACAAAAAATTCAATCAACCGATCGTTTGTCCAGAATCCATACATCTCCATTCAACAGAAAAAACTGTTTGACAAACATCATGGCAGATGCTGCTACAAAAGAACAATCCGTAACAAAAGTGCCTATGATTTATGTTTGTGGAGGTAAATATCTGAATAATGGTGGTATTTCCAGGATATGAAATTATTCCAACTTTTTTTACATTACTCATAATATTATAACCTAACTTATTTGATGCTGTTTACCCTATGCTGACTAAAGTTGTTGCTTTGCTGCATGCATATAATTGTAAGTTGTTGCTTACAATTATCTGCATGCATCGATTGAGTAGTTACTGTATTTCAGGCTATTGGTATTGGTTGCCATGTATGTACCAGTTGAATGCTTGAACATAATTAGGCATTTATGTGTCATTCAAGTTTAAATCTATGAAGTATTTCTAATATTGCCTTTCAGAATGTCACAGAGAAAATGAGATCAAACCTAGAGATCCTATCAGATGTCGGGAGTGTGGTTATCGGATAATGTACAAGAAAAGAACAAAGCGATGTATCCTTTTCAAAAATTTCATGTTTTATCAAATTAAATATAAATATTAACCAAAGTATTGAGTAAATAAGATATTTCAAAAGTTGAAAGACTAAATGTTCTCCAAAAATAGTTAAAAATACATGTAATTGAAGGACTTATGATGTGCTATTGGAAGCTAAAGGATGATATGTATAGACCAGCCGCTCAAAAATGCTATTGAGAAGTTTCAATTTTGACAGAAAATGAATAGGAAAGTACAAAGTCCAGAAGTTTGACATTACTTCCATATATTTTCTGTCAAAACTAAAAACTATGATAGCAACCTTTGAGGGGTCAATCTATAGTAACTTTAAAAATATATTGTAAACATGAAATAAAATAAGTATTTGAAATAATAAAATAAAGCTGGTTCCGCTTCTCTGTAAAATGAAAAATAATAAAAATACTAGCGAACTCAGCAAACTTTGCTTCGCCCCTAGCAGCATCCCGCCCCGGCCCCATCTCGCCCAGCCTTTTAATTTGAAAAGGTAAGAAAAACACTAAAATTGATCAGTTATCGAGTGGGATGAAAAATGATCAAATTACTAAAATGTATGTATGTATGTATGTAAAAATAAATAGGGGTTGGTGATATAAAAAGTAAAAATTTATGGTTGTATGTATTTTTTAATGCCACATTATAAAAAAATAAAAACAATAAATTTCGTCCAAAAATTAAAAATGTTATTTGAAGGGTGAACCTTATAACTGAGGGGTATGAAAAATAGATAGTAGCCGATTCTCAGACGTACTGAATATGCATATAAAATTTGGTATGAATCGGTAAAACCGTTTCGGAGGAGTATGGGAACAAACATTGTGACATGATAATTTTATATATAAGATATTTCTTAAAATAAGAGAACCTAATTATTATGTAGGTAATTTCATTAGAATAATAATATTATTCTTATATTATTCAGAATATTATAATAATATTCTGTTCTATCTATACTCAACATTGAAAAATCCAATAAAATATCTTAAATGCATCCAAATCATTCATAAAGACAATAAAAACCAGTCCCCCTGGCCAGTTACCAAACCAAAATAGTTGCTTCAAACTAATTTAATTTATGACAGAGGTATTGGATTCAATCTAGTTGTTAAATTATTCAACCAATATGATTTAATTTAGTACAGTATAAGTGCAAGTGAAATGGTGGATCTCTGAGTGAAGTCAAAGACCAATGCCATGGTAATTGATCACTTGAGTGAAGCTAAACCTTCAGGAGAACCAAGACAAGACTTGCACGAACATTGAGCTTTTGGTTATCATATGCGCCGGCTCTAAATAACATTGAAGTTGGTAAAACAAAAAAGGATCGGACTCACTATACAGAAACAATCAGAGGCCAACCTCGGTTATCTCTCTTACTCTCTATAATCTTGGTTCTAATATCTAGACCAGATAATCTGATAAAAAGATCTTACCACCGTCTCGGTGAAGGCATTTCAAGAAAATATTTGAACATGTTCTTTACGAATGAAGAGTATGTTGACAAAAGAGAAAAAAAATGGTTCAGTAACTTACATTAAATTATAATATAAAACTTGAAATATTGGTTGCGGAATTGGAATGTTTAATAATTTTTGTTTTAATTCACAGTCCCCTGTATGGAATTTTAGGAAATGTATAATATTTTCCAAAGTCTTTGCGTTGCTACGTCTTTGATCGAAGGGTCTCCAATCTAGATCTTTTCTGCCCCAACGGCCATCCATTCCATTTGTTTGTCTACCGTATATTACTACTTAGATTATATATCCCTCGAATAGCATTTATTGGAATTATGATAAAAAAAAGTTGCTGAGACAGCTTTCTTAGACCGAGTTGCCCAGTTTACAGAGAAGCGCCCAGCCATATTCCATGATGTCCAATAGTTCGTCAAAAAGCTGCCAGTCAATCAGTTGATTCCATTAATTTTCAATATCATTTAATATGACAATTAAATTAAATTACTTTATTTAAGGATTCATGCAACAATTAAATTGAAGAAAAACAAATCATTGGGGAACTATTTTTTGAGAACATGTACAGGGTCTTGGCATTTTGTAAACATCTCCTTTTACATATCAGACAAATGCTTTAAGATTTAACTGATGTGACGGTGTTCCACAACTCAGAAGTAAATTTAAAAAAAATGATGGCTTATGTATATGATTTTGATGTTAGTAAAAAAACCGCAAAATAACATGCAGTAATAATATAGAGACAAACTATAATAGTTTTGAATTCGGATATTCTTAAAAATAACACAAAAAGGTCTACCTATATAAAAAAACAGAGGGTCAAAAAAGTTTTGAAAAGCAGGAAACGATAGCAAATGATCCCCACTATTAGCCATTTTATTTTGTCATATGTACCAAACACCTTGTAATTTCAAAATCATTAGTAAATGATTAGTAAGTATGTAATGTTCGTGTGATCCTGACTGATCCTCGTTGTTTGTCCCTGTGCCGCCGCGGAAAATAGTAGGTACCTACTGTTCTATGTGGCGCGGTGTCGTCGGGATTATTGCCTTAAAAGCCAATATCGCTTGTACCACGCGTCGGCTCTTGTTTAAGTGAGACCCGTTTTTGTGTCCAAGCGATTATCGCTTGAAAGTGGTTAGGCGACAATGACCTCAACATGGCGCGGCGTACGGTGGTGTGGTGGCATGTACGTCAATTTTGTCAAAATCGACTTTATTTATTTAGCCAACGATTTCCTTAACATGTATTTCAGTGGCGGTGTTCGATGCCCGGTGATAACAAGCCGATGATGATTCAAGGATATATGCTTTTATAAATTTAATTTCTAATGTAAGAAAAAATAAACAAGTAAGTGGATTAGCTTTTTTTAATTCAATTTTATATACAATACTCCCTAAAATGCGAAAAAAACAATCTACATGGTGGTGCAATCTAAAGGAAGTTGACTAACTGACTTTCTAGGCCCAGTCCAAACCCTTGGAGCTAGGATGCTAATATTTTTAATATATTCCTCATAAGAATATATTTTCAGCACTAAAAGGGCATTAAAATGGGTTTCGAAAGTTTATATGGTAAAGTCACAATACCTAACAAAACTTAATACAAGACTTATGAAATCCGACTTCAAAACCAAAATGCACTTAAAGTGTTAAATAAACTCTTGACCCTTTAAGGAAAGGAATCCATTTTAGGCGATCAATTTCCTTTTGAGACGATGCTCTGATAGTTGGTTGTTTTAAAGTCATTTTTTACTTTTTTAAAGTTAATTTTATTTCTTCATTTTAAGTGATTACAGGGGAGGGGGGTTGCACCTTATGACTCTGTTCTTTAAGAAGCTACAAATTAACTATCATAGGTTCTGTCATTATAATCACCGAACTCTTCAGCATTAAGACGTTAAGACGTAACAACACGTCGACATTAACATTTTGGTAAAAAACACTACACGTGCCTTAAAAAATTGGGGGTCGTTTACACCACAATCCCATCATCAGATCCCATCTTGGCAACAATGGAACCAACCTCTAGGTAAGCGAAAACATTTTTCAAATCGATTTACAAATTAATGCGATATGAGGTAAAACAGGCCCAAAAAGTCGAAATACAGTCGAATTAATAACCTCCTCCTGTTTTGAAGTAGGTTAAAAAATAGTAGTAGAGATAAAACTTAACTATAAAATGAGTTTTTCAGTTTTTTTTTTCTTCAAATAACCCAATAATAAAGGTATAAACATTGTTAAAAAGATTCTAAGGAACAAAATATTAAATAATTTGTTCCTGCCTCACGCTTTTACAATCAAAATATACAGGATGGCGCGAAAGGTGACACTAAAAATTTTTTTTTGGATTCCTGACATCTAGGTGTACCCGAAATTACCCCATGCATGTACCGCGATTATTTGTAGTTTTCGAGCTATGATTTTTTTAATTAAATTTGAGATTTTTGACTGGACCCATTTTTTTTCGGAAAGTAGGTATGCACCTTTTTTATTATTATTATTTTTTTTGTAGCATAGACCTCATAACTTGTACTTTCACCCATAAAATACTCAGCTTCCTGCCATTAATGTAAGGTACAAAAATATTGACCGAAAGTAAAAAAAAAATGGTGAAAGCAAGTCACAGTTAAATTTTCAACTTTGAATTAAAAATTATAAAAATAATTCCATGACTTTTAAGTAATGTTAAAAACTGCCCAAGACCCTAAGCTTTAATTATAATCCAAAAAACGTGGTGCTCAACAGGCCTTTTTTAGCCGAAACTTGCCTTCAAATGTACAATGGTGAATTTTCTTAGATTTTTTATTAGCCATCGTATCGTTCAACTTTTTTTTTCAAAAAATTAACATTACAATGATACCGTTTATTGAATAAAGAATTAAAAATAACTTTTACAAGCATGTCATTACAGAGTGGTAACATCGAAATTTTTGTTATTTTGGTTATTTCATAGATCCTCGTGCTGATGAATATGTTTATTACCGACTTCAAAAAAGGAGGTTATAAATACGACCTGTACTGTATGTATGTGATATCGTCAGACTTAACTTCAGACTAAGACTTAAATAAAATTTAAGTATGTTGATTCAGTAGGGTTTCCTAACTATGTATGCTTGTCTCAGGATTTCTCAAAAACGAGAAGTCATAGAGCGCGATGATTCTTTCTTCTTAGTTCGATCAGGTATGGTTCAACTTTAGAGTAGGTAGGTACAGTGTACGTTTCATCAAATTCAGTCCGGTAGTTTTTGAGATATGAGGAATAATTAACAATAATGAAATAAAAATCTAATTTACAAATAACTAAACCGCCTTCGAAGACCCGACGAATGCGATAATTAAAGCTTTCTAGTAAGATTTTTGAAGGCGGTTTTTACCGACTTCCAAAAAAGGAGGTATTCAATGTGTATGTATGTGATATTGTTGGAATTGGATAATATTTGATTATGCTGATCTATAAAGGCTTCCAAACACGAGTGAAAAATTTCGTAAGTGTTAAATGTTTGTCTCAGGATTCCTCGAAAACGAGAAGTCATAGCGCGATGAATCTTTTTTAGTTCAATCAGGTATGGTTCAATTGGTGTTGTAAGTCTACCGTAGCCTACCGGAACGCACTGAATCTTTCCGATAGGACACGGAATAATACTACGGCATACTACGTTGCTACTGTAGATAACTTGTATTAAGGAATTTGCAAGATAAAGTACTAAAATGTGACATACCTACCACTTCTCGCAATCGTTTTTAAGTTTCAAGAAAATTGTCTTTTACTTTTTGTATTCCTTTTAAGTCCGTTTGTCTTTGCTAGTCGAATTATTCCTTTTAAGTCCGTTTGTCTTTGCTAGTCGAATATTGTAAACAATTTTGACATAACTTTTTAATGAAATGTAAAATTTTATAATAAGATAAATACAACACTCACAACTTAAACGGGTATTTCATCGTTAAATACCGAGATCTTTTTTATTCAAATAGTTTTATTCACTGTATTATTTAAAAAAGTTATAAAAAATATTGCTTACATTATTGAACTAGTAAAGAAAAACGGACTTAATGTGACTATTTGTATCAAAAGAATATATTTTTTATTGGATGTTTAAAATGTAACTTATTTGACTGAAAATAAATAATAGGCACTATTTTAGTACAAATTTTTATTTTTTTATTTATTTAAAACACTTCATGCACAAACAAAAGGTACATATGGCGGACTTAATGCTAAAAGCATTCTCTACCAGTCAACCATAGGTCTATACAGAGAAATTGCTGGCGGCGCGAAGAAAGTGATAGAAGGGCAAAAGTGAGAGCTTGATTGAACCTACAATAGGTATTTAAACAAAAAATAAACATACATACTACTTATTACTTAATACCGTATACATTAATACATAATTATGGAATAATAAACATACACATAGTACATACACATAATAATAATACTAATGGTACACATGTGAGAAAAAAAAAGAGGTTAGTGAGACAAGTTCGATATCTCTTCCTTGTAAAGTGCTCGGAGGGCCATCTTGAAAGAGAATTTGGAGGAGGATGTTTGTACTGTCTTTGGGAGGTCATTCCAAAGTCGAATGGCTGTAAGGGTAAATGAATTGGACATGAAGCCAGAAGAGTGACGCGGAGTGAACAGTTGGAGAGAGCTACTGGAGCGAAGGGACCGGTCATGAGAAGTATGGAGATACGAGAATTGTCTTTAAGGTACGACGGAGAATTGGGATTGAAAAGAATGGAGTACAGCATGCAAAGTGTTCGAAGGTGTCTACGCTGCCGGATGGGAAGCCAGCCAAGCTGGGTGCGAAATTGGGAGATGTGATCATATTTGCGAAGACCAAACACAAATCTGATGCAGTTGTTAAGGAGCCGGTCCATCTTATTAAGGAAGTCCTGAGAGATGTTAGTACAGCAGATATCACCGTAGTCAATTATAGGTAGTACCAGAGACTGTACGAGAAGGGCCTTTGTACCAGAAGGGAGAAAATGTTTGAAGCGGTACAGTGCTCGTAAGGCGCCGGTAACCCTCCTGCCGACTTCCCTAATGTGTTGAGTCCAACTCAATGTGCAGTCCATGTAGAGTCCTAAGTTTTTAACGTAAGACGAGTACACTACGACCTCACCATCAAAGACTATGGGAGGTAAGGTGTTCTGGTCGATTTTGTGTAGTTGCCCCAGGCTGCCTATGATTATAGCTTGGCACTTGCTGGGATTTACTTTGACACCAAACCTATTGGACCAGCTGCTGATTTCACTAAGATCCTCATTGAGCTGGTGGATGGCGCCGTTGATCGAAGAAGGATCCGCTTGGGAGTATAGTTGGAGGTCATCAGCGTAGAGATGGAAAGAAGAAGTAAGAAGGGGAGTTAAAAGATTAATAAATACAGAGAACAGGATTGGAGATAGTATGCCTCCCTGCGGCACGCCAACCGACAAGTCAGTCCAATTCGAAAAGGATTGACCGCGGCGAACCGCTTGCTGGCGACCGCGAAGGTATGAAGAAAACCATTCCACAGCGGAGGATGAGACTTGCAGGTGGGATAGGATAACGAGGAGAATATCATGGTCGACTGTGTTGAAGGCATTGGAGAAGTCAATCAAGACAAGGATAGTCAAACGCGACTCCTCCATGCCCGCCCTCACGTCATCAATGATTTTAAGGAGAGCCGTCGTCGTACTGTGTCCAGGTCGAAATCCGGATTGAAAATCACTCAGCAGATTATTGGCGAGAACAAACTTGGAAAATTGTTGGTGAGCCACTGCTTCCACAAGTTTCGAAAAAAAGGGAAGGATTGAAATTGGTCGGAACTGACTGACAGAATTGGGATTAGGAACTTTAGGTAAGGGAATTATATGCGCGCGACGCCAGATAGAGGGAAAGCAACTATTGTTAAAAGAAGAGTTAATTATGTGCGTAAGAACAGGAAGAATTTCATCTAATATGTAAATTAGCATAGTTCTACTGACTTCGTCACAACCGACAGCCTTGGATTTAATAGAAAGGAAAATTTTGCGAGTCTCATCAACGCTTACTGGGGAGAAAGAGAAAGAACAAGATAGTTGGAGGTTAGGAAGACACTCGATAGCCGAAATAGTGGAGAGTTTTACAGCATTATCCAGAAGGGAAGCAGAAGAGAAATGAGTGTTGAGATCATTAAGTGAAAAGCTAGAAGGGTGATCGTTAGGAGGAGATCTGCCAAGACCGAGGGATTTCAAAAACTTCCAAATATTAGGCCCTGAAGCGTTCGCGATGTTCTGGTGAATATGACGGCGCTTGGCGGCTCTCACCAAGTTATTGCAACGATTCCTTGCCCGCTTAAATGCGTCCCACTTTTCTATGCAACGATTTTTTTTAAAGCGACGAAAAGCGTTGTCCCGCTTAGTCATCGCCTCACGAACCTGGTTTGTCATCCATGGAGCCGGTGGACGCTTAATTCGCACAGTTCGGTTGGGTGCATGTGTGTCAAACAGTTTCAGGACGAATTCATTAAGTGTGTCAACTTTTCTATCTACAGTGTCCGCGAGAAACACTAGAGACCAGTCTAGCGCCAAAAAGTCAAGTTTGAGTTGGTTTTGGTCAAGTCTAGCGAAACTACGCAATCGTACAGTCTCCGGTCTACGTTTGGGGGGACGAAGATTATAGCAGAGGTAGTTCAAAACAAAGTAACAAAATTAAATTGGGGGTTTACACAAATTAAGTCACAGAAAAATACGTTAAAATATGCAAGTTAACATGGGGGTTGGCAGTAAAATAAGGATTGACAGATACCTTAGTAGCAAGAATAAGAAATTCGTAAAGTTCGGGTGGAACAACAAGGATTGGCTAAGATATACATACGACCTATGTGATCAACTAGGTTCTACACGCTTCGCCTTTGGAGGGTCGGGCTTAATGTTTGAAAGGCCGGTTTTGGTATTCTTTATGCTAGACGTCCCGGCTTTAGTGAGCGATGGGTCGGGAGTTGATCCGGGCTTATGAGCCGTTTTCGAGGAGGCCGTAGCGTAGGCCGATGCAGCAGCATGAGCCCCCTTGAGTTGGTTCAATTGTTCTTCACTACTGATTCGTTCTCGATCCCCGTTTGGCAGTTTGACGTAGATGTTTCCATCCAGCGTCCACACTCGTCTCATACCAAAGTGCCTTCGTGCATCCATAAACAGAGTTTGCCGTGTCTTAGTCAAAAACTCGGAGAGAACGCATTGAGAGCCTTTCAGTAAAGTCTTCTTGCTCCATATCTGTGCTCTTGACTCATGATCCCCGAACTTGACGATTATAGGCCGACTATGGCCCTGTTTGGCACTACCAAGCCTGTGACAAGACTTAATACTGGATTTATCAATGTTGGGAAGACCAAGATTTAGATGAATCATAGATAAGACTGCTGACAAAGGATCATCATTCTCTGCCTCTGGTATGCCAACTACAAGAAGATGTTTACGCCTGTGTCTTGATTCAATGACATCAACTGCTCTGCTTACCTCCTCAATTTGCTTCCGCAGGATGATCATAACTCCAAGAGTGTGTTCACGGAAGGCATAAAACTCCGTGGAGAGTGACTGCAGGCACACACCAGAGGCCGGCGACGAGGCCCGAGCTGCGTTGAGGTTTGCCTCAAATTCTGTCATTCGCTGCATGAGGGATTTCTCCAGGGCCTGCTACGTGATGTTATTGAGATTCGCCATTGTGCTAGTGTGTTGATTGAAGTGAAGTGGTAGTGTGAGAAGTAGTCACCGGCAGGAAGTTGGACTTAACTTGTTAAATACACATGAGATTATGTGCACTACACTTGAGGTGAAACTTTGTATAGTAACAAGTAAGTTTCAAATAAAATATTTGACTAAATAGACCAATTACTAATTTTAAATGATTTTTAAAGTAGAGCAGTTGTTATCACGTTTACAACTACCGCCGAGAAAATGAATAAATGGCCATGATTTATTTCAAATTCAGATTCAAGAACATTTCTTGCTCACAAGAACAATTCGTAATACAATAAAATGAAATCTACGAAATTTTACCGCACTTTATGGAAGGATCCGAAGTCTACCGTAGTCCACCGGAATGCTGCTGAATAATTTGGTTGGAAACATTGTACTAACAATCTCTAGGTTCAACTTAGGGTACAGTGTAAGTTTCATAAAAAAAAATCCAGTAGTTTTTGAGATATGGTTAATAATAACGATAAATTATGAAATACTAATAGAATTTAAAAAAATAAACCTAGGACTAGTCTCGATTTTTTTAAATTTCTCTTTTTGTCTGTTTGTACGGGCTAAGCTCCGAAGTGACTGGACCAATTTAAACGAAACTTTATATGGTGGGAGCTTATATTAGCGGGCAGCATTAACAATTCCGGTAAATAAAAGAGTATCCGTGCTATATTTAAAAAAAAAACGACCAAGCGCGTGTCGGACTCGCGCACGGAGGGTTCCGCGCCAACTTCAACTGAAGTAGGGTTCACTTACTTACACTTAGCTAAAATCCCAGAATATTTTGTTTTTATTTATTTTATACTTTACTGCACAACCAAAAATTTGTACAAAAGGTGGACTTACGGCATATGGCATTCTCTACCAGTCATACCTTTGGGCTAAGCAGAAATGATTGTAGGCGGTGCGACAGACAAAAAGAAAATGAGCTACTATTAAAAGAAAAAAAACGATAAATTTCACACAAAAAAATACATGAAAAACATATATCACAAAACAAAACAAAATAACTACAATTTACAATAAATACAATATGACCTAATAAAATATTACATATACATAATGCAAGCGATAAAATAAATACATATACTTTACTTGTACATACTATAATAATTATGTACTATGACGATGTCTTAGAATTTTATGGATAACGCTTTGTTGATTTTGTTGACAGCAAATATAACTCTGTTTTTCATAGTGTTTGTGTGGAGAATCAAGTCATGTTTGCGGTTGTTGAAAATGTGCTATATATATATAACAAAAACTACTAGTTCGATATCGTCCAATCCATTTTCGTTAAAGTGTTCGTTAAGGTCTGCATTACATATTTTTTTCAAAACTTATACTCGCCTAGTTTAGAATTTAGAAGGGGGATGCCCATTTTACCACTTTGGAAGCGTCTATCTATCAAACGTTGGACTTAATAGTACATTATGATACAAGTGTGCTAAGTTGACCATTATATACAAGGCGATATTGTGTGCGCACGAGCGAAAGCGAGTGCGCCATAAGAAAGCCGCGTATATAATGGTCACAAGCACACGTGTTTCATACGACGTTTTTCAACACACTTGCGAGGAAAAACAAGACTTCATTTACTAAGTTTTGAATTATTAAAACAGTAAAAATACATTTCACTCGATTTTGATGGTAAAGACTTTCGCACGCGTTTTCGCCTTGTTACGTATGTCCGGCGGAGTTAATAATAGGTTTTATTCATTTTCTTCACTTGAAGTAGATATTTTCATTAATATTAAACTTCATAATTAATCCAAACTTCGTCACAGCCGACAATTATTATTTACGAAAAATGGCGCGTTGTTTTTTTTTCTTGCCGCGATACCGATGCGCGCGCAAGGCTTAGGCGCGAACTAGGGCTGCGTTCCGTATTGCGCTGACAGCGAAAATATCACTGATATCGCGCTTACAAACCGTTCCGATTTGGCGTTAGCGAGTCAACGATAGCTGTAGTGACGTCACGGCTGACGTCACTATCACCGCCATCTTGCGTTCACAGTGCAATCGTTTTGCTGCGTTAGCACCGTGAGCGTCTAAGAGCGGACTGTCACATTGACGCATTTGACGTCTTTTTGCTTCAAAGAACAGCAAATGTGATCTAAAGCCGTTCCGAAATGAAATCGCGTCAACAGCGCTGTCAGCACGCTAATCAAATCGGAACGGCTTTTGACGCTCACAGTGCTAACAGTGATATTGGCGCAATACGGAACGCACCCTAGATCGGCCAAAAGCCAAGATTAAAAATCTAATAATTCGTGTTTAAAACACAAATCACAGAAAATGTTAAATGAATTTGAGCAATTTTTAAGCAATAAATCTGGATTTACCATTTATTGAAATAAATATGTAGATACTGTTATTTTTCGCATAAATACTGTTTGTTGCTAAAATAAAAGTATTGTATAACCCGACTAAATTAAATCGCTTCTTCTTCTTACTTACGACTTGGTACTAGGGTACAAATGTAAATTGGTCGGGTTAATAAACTAAAAGCACTAGTGCAATAATATAATGAAAAAGCACGCGTGTTTAATATCTATGATTATGAGCCAAAAATCGGTGGAATAAAAACGTCGTTATGAGCAAGTGTGTTGAAAAAAATATAACAATCGTAAAGCGGTAAACAGGATACATCTTCCTACCAAATTTCAACAGTGTGATGCTTATAGTTACAGACTAAGGTGGCTGTGACATACGGGACAGACAGACTTGACAAAACTTTAAGAGCCATGCCAGTGCCGCACTGGCGGATTACAAGCGTTTTCAAAGCGGAGCGGCGAAAACGACGCGGTTGCGTAGCGAATATGTTGCGGACGCGCAACGATTTTGCCGCGGAGAGAAGTGTGGCCACCATTTTGTACACTCGCATACCGGAATCCCCGCTCCTGCGCTACTAGTTGTTACAAAGTGATGTGTTTATCTTAATGTTTTATGTAACTTTGAATAAGATGTAACAACTCAACAGAATGTAGGTCTTGACATACGCAGGTAAGACTAAAATTGTCTTAGATTATTTTTTATTCTTTTGCAAATCAACACATAGTAGTCGCTTTCATTCAGTCGATTTGTTGTTATTGGATCCTCCCAATATCTTCGAAGTATTGGTTTACGTTGCTTGCGTCGTCAAAGTAACAAAGCTAACAGCAGTATTTCCTCGTCGGAATCCATTCTATGACTGAGTGTATCTTTCGCCGCTTACTCAAGGCGGAAACGTTGCGAATCCGCGACGCGTACGCTCCGCGTCCGTAAGGTGTTCGCTGCGCAGCCGCGACGTTTTCGCCGCGCACCCGCTGCGTGTTCGCTGCGTGGCCGCTCCGCTTTGAAAACGCTTGTAATCCGCCAGTGTGGCATGGCTCTACGAGTTCCGTTTATGCCATTTGCTTACGGAACCCTAAAACAAGAAATTAATGTGACTTCATTAGAACGAAACGCAGCAAATGTCATTTTACCAATGCTTTGTCGTTTGTCGTTGCATTTTTTGACTATAACATAGTCCTGGCATTGGTTATTTTCGTGCAACTTGGTATTGAAATTTGTTCCAATGCTTTCACAAAAGCGTCATTAGGATAATTTGCGTTAGTAACTAATATCATACTTGTAAAAGATATTGGACTGGACGTATAAATTAGGATTGCATTTTAGAGAAGACTTGTGAGTTGATATGTGCTAAACAAGTACGTAATTATACGACATTAAGTGGACTTGCAAGCAAAAACACTCTTGTTTGGGGGACTGCTAACGTATTAATGAATATATCCGATGCAAAAGGATCGTGCGCTACTAGTACCAAGACCATAAGCTCCAAGCCAACCTCACCTTCACGTGGTACGTCCTGTTTATACAGACGAGGCTCTGGCGACCGACCGATGGCGGTATAACCATCCAATGTAAGGCGCAGCTAAATGTTAGACTGTGACGGGCAGCAGCGTCACAGCTGCAAGGGGCTGCGCCTCTGCGCTCGCCAACCCGCCTGCCAAGCGTGGCGAGTATTGGCAAAATCCCCTCACATGAAAGTACACCAGAAAACCAGGCCCCCAGTCTCCGGCAGCCCCGCTATTCCTGACTTTGGTAGCGGTCACGGTAACGGCGGGGCAGGGGGTGCTAAGAATCCCCGGAGGCGATCTCGCTGCCACCCCCGACGACAACTGGCCCTGGTAACGTACAACACGTGTACACTGAGGACAGATGAGAAGTTGCTCGAGCTGGAGGAAGAAATGAGCAGGTTACACTGGGACATAATGGGTCTATCAGAAGTCCGTAGAGAGGGCGAGGACACGATAACTCTACAGTCCGGAAACCTGCTCTACTACCGGGAAGGCAACCAACGAAAGTCCCAAGGTGGTGTCGGGTTCCTCGTTCACAAGTCCCTCGTCAACAATATCGAGACCATCGAGAGTGTGTCGAGCAGGGTAATATACCTTATACTCAGAATATCCAAGAGGTATTCGCTGAAGGTCATACAGGTATATGCACCGACCTCGAAACACCCGGATGAAGAGGTGGAGGAAATGTATGAGGACGTAAGTAGAGCCATGCATACTTCCAAAACCTATTATACTGTTGTAATGGGGGACTTCAACGCGAAACTAGGCAAGCGAGGCGAGAATGAGTTGAAGGTGGGACCTTTTGGATACGGGCAAAGGAACGCCAGGGGACAGAGGCTGGCCGAATTTCTGGAGAAGGAGGGACTCTTTGCGATGAACTCTTTCTTCCAGAAGCCGCCTCAAAGGAAGTGGACTTGGTTGAGTCCCGATGGCTTCACGAGAAACGAGATTGACTTCTTCATGACCTCCAAGAGACGGTTATTCAATGATGTCTCCGTGATCAACAGGGTGAAAACCGGAAGCGATCACCGAATGGTTCGAGGCACATTGAATATAAATGTCAAATTGGAAAGATCACGCCTGATGAAGTCCACGCTCCGACCGACTCAGTCTCATATCCAAAATCCCGAGAGCTTTCAACTCGAGTTGTCAAACCGCTTTGATTGCCTAGAAAATTGCGTTACAGTGGACGAAATTAACAACGGGTTTGTGGAAACTGTTCAAACGGTGGGGTCTAAGTATTTTAGGCCTGGCCGTAAAAATAGACCTCAAAAACTGTCGGTCCACACTCTCGACCTTATGGCAAAACGTCGATCTATGGCACTGCAGACCTTCGTTAATGCTGAAAACTACAGGCAGCTCAATAGACAAATATGGAAGTCCCTGCGACACGACATTCGTTGCTTTAACACTAATAGTGTTAAAGAAACGATAGAGCGTAACCAAGGCTCCAAAGTGTTTGCAAGGGACATGTTTATTGGGCAGAGCCTGTTGACGAAGCTTAAGACGGAGGACGGCAGTGTAGCGTCGACGAAAGCAGAGGTTTTGAGGGAGATCGAAAGGTTCTATGGGCAGTTGTACACCTCAGTAGCCAAACCCGTTGATAGCTCGGCCAGAGACCCACGAGCTATCCTGACCCGTCACTACACCGAAGACATCCCGGACATCAGCCTCTACGAGATTAGGATGGCCCTTAAACAGCTCAAAAACAACAAGGCACCTGGCGAGGACGGAATCACAGCAGAGCTTCTGAAGGCGGGTGGAACACCGGTACTTAAAGTCCTTCAGAGACTCTTTAATTCCGTGCTGCTAGAGGGCATCACGCCTGAGGCATGGAACAGGAGTGTGGTGGTGTTGTTCTTCAAAAAAGGAGACAAAACCTTATTGAAGAACTACAGACCCATCTCACTCCTGAGCCATGTCTACAAGCTGTTTTCAAGGGTTATCACGAATCGTCTCGCACGTAGGTTTGATGACTTCCAGCCTCCCGAACAAGCCGGTTTCCGAAAAGGCTATAGTACCATAGACCACATTCATACGCTTAGGCAAATTATACAGAAGTCTGAGGAGTATAATATGCCTCTATGCTTAGCGTTTGTGGACTATGAGAAGGCCTTTGATTCGATCGAAACTTGGGCGGTGCTTCAATCTCTGCAGCGGTGCCACATAGACTATAGGTATATAGAGGTGTTAAGGTGCCTTTACAATAACGCCACCATGTCGGTCCGAGTACAGGAGCAGAACACGAAGGCGATTCCATTGCGGAGAGGTGTGAGACAGGGAGATGTCATATCTCCGAAACTGTTCACAGCGGCATTGGAAGACGCCTTCAAACTTCTGGAATGGGAAGAAATCGGCATCAATGTTAATGGCGAATACATCACACACCTCCGATTTGCCGATGATATAGTTGTTGTGGCAAAGACGCTGGACGATCTTGGCACTATGCTCGAAGACCTTGACCGAGTATCCCAACAAGTGGGTCTTAAAATGAACATGGAAAAGACGAAAATTATGTCGAACTCCCTTGTCGTACCCACTCCAGTATCCGTTGGGAACTCAACTCTCGAAGTTGTCGACGAGTACGTCTACCTGGGACAAGTGATCCAATTGGGTAGGTCCAACTTCGAGAAAGAGGTCAATCGACGAATCCAACTCGGCTGGGCAGCGTTCGGGAAATTGCGCAAGAGTGTCTTCTCATCTCATCTACCTCAGTGTCTGAAGACGAAAGTCTTCAACCAGTGTGTGTTACCAGTGATGACATACGGATCCGAAACATGGTCTCTTACTATGGGCCTTATAATGAAGCTCAAAATCACACAACGAGCGATGGAAAGGGCTATGCTGGGTGTTTCTCTACGGGATCGAATCAGAAATGAGGAGATACGTAGAAGAACTAAGGTAACGGACATAGCCTTGAGAATCAGTAAGCTCAAGTGGCAATGGGCAGGGCACATAGCGCGAAGAACTGATGGCCGTTGGGGCAGGAAAGTTCTAGATTGGAGACCCTTCGACCAGAGACGCAGCGTGGGACGTCCACCAACAAGATGGACAGACGACCTTATAAAGATCGCAGGATCAAACTGGATGCAGACCGCTAGTGATCGGTCGCTGTGGAAATCCGTGGGGGAGGCCTATGTTCAGCAGTGGACGTCCTTTGGCTGATAATGATGATGATGATGATGAAAAGGATCGTGAAATGCAAGTGTACGAGTACGATAAAACTTAGACCCCTTACACATTGCGACTTTTAGCATCGACGCAGTCGCGAGTTTTGGAACGCGCTTCAGCATCGCGACTCACGATCATCACTCATGCATGAGTCGTCAAAATTCAGTACCGCGTACCAACACGCGTGTTAGCATTAGCAACGATGTAGCGCGTTGCAAGGGAAACTAAAACGTTCTAAGGCATTTAAGGCGAAAACGTTTCGACAAATTAAACGTTATCCGAGCTCTGCTTACCGTCAGAATACTGATTCTTCCAAATGTACTTTTGACAAATTTAAGAGTGATAGTAGGCACAGGAGTGATAGTAATCTGAGCTGTGCGGTAAATTATTTTAGATTTTCAAACCGAATTCGAATGGGGATTGTTCGTAATATGGGCAGTATTTACTGAAACATTCTAATTCACAAGAAATGCTTATTTTCAATTTTTTTGTTATATCGCTGTAAAGTATTCCCTAGCAATGTGGAAAAAGTATATTTTCCTGATAATGACACTTTATTCAATCATTTTTGTACGATATCCTCCGATAATCCCAAAAAAATATTGTCATACCCTTCTCAATCCAAGACACGGTCTAAAATTTCGGCAAAGGGCTAGCTCATATGACCACCACTGCTTTAACTGTTGTTTGGTCTCAGGGTCATAATAATGAAACCAGTTTTCATCGCATACTCGTATTAACACAGTATTTGTTAAGCAGATGTGACTCTACTTAACAAATACTTTCAACGAAAATTAGTTTGGACGGGATCGCACTAGTAGTTTTTGAGATTTAGCACATTTTCAACAACCACAAACATAATTTTGTTCTTCATACAAATACTTAAAAACAAAAAGTTATATTTGCGGTCAACGAAATATTGTGGTATTTTAAGCCAAGTGGATTCCTAATTTGAACCCTCATTGCTCGAGTCCGACTCGCACTTGGCTGTTTTTTTATTTAATAACTTTGTTGGTATTAATAACATAACACATGGCTTACGAGGAAAGATTTGGTTTATTCCTTAGAATGTTTGAATAGAATAAAATCATTTATTTGCGTTTAAGCAGGGTAGTTGTTAAACACATAGAGGGTAGAAAAAAAGCTACTATACTACACTATGGTTACACAGGGCTCTCCGTAGTTTTCCACAGCAACCGGTCGCAAGCGGTCTAGTGTACGTGTAGTGTATGAATGAATGAAGTTAAATCCGACGATCTTTTTAAGGTCGTTTGTTCATCGTGTCGATAGACATCCTTCGCTTCTCTTGTGGTTGAAGGGTCTCCAATATAGAACTTTCTGCAAACTTTTAAGTGTGGAGACCTTCCTATTTTTATGAAAAGTAATTTAGGTCCACGTATTTGTTTCAAGCCGTCAAAACAAGTGTGGACTTTTATGTGTGCACGCGAATGCGAGAGCGATAGAACACGATCAATTACTATGTCCAAATATTCGGGGGAATTTTGAGATACAAACGATTACGAATAAATTTGTTTATAAATTTTATAAAACTCTGATTTTTAAAATGTAGTGATGTTTGTTTAATAGGTTAAATAAAAACAAAAACGAATTGTGAAACCCAGTTCTCAAAAATTTAATACAAACTTATTGTACTATATTACTGAACAGTTGTGAAAAATCAATAAGAAAAGTACATATTAGGTACACATAATATTTTTCTGGAATTATAATTTAAGTTATTACCAAAATAGGACTAGAGTGAAAATATAAAACTAATGCTCGTACGTTTGAATTAAATTGAGTATAACATTGCATTCTTAAAATCATTAGTTTTAAACTTTCACACTTTCAATGATGATCATGAGATATACCTTCACATGTAGGTTTATTATTCACAAACCATGTTTATATCAGCCAACTCTTTTCTTGATCATACGAAACCTTGTGAACTAACAACTCATAAGATTTATCAAGCTAAATTTTATTTAACGATGTAGGTATATGATACAGACAATATGATATTATATGGGTTCTTACACTTACCAATTTATGTGTTTACCCAAATAAAGAGAGGCTAGTTAAACATAACTTCTAGCACATATACTATTTTTGATATGGAAGACTTTTCAAGATTTTTGTAATACATCTAAATTTCGTTTATGGGATTTGATATGCCAATATTTTAGATAGGTATTTTGGAAGTTGTTACAACAGTATAAATACATTATAATGGTATATATTTTATAAAAATACATACGAAACAGTTACGGTACTTATCGAGCTATACTTGTTATTTCATAATATGTTTCATTGATATTTCAAGCATATATTTCTCCAAACTGGACCACAATAGGTTACTGTAAGATTTCTTTTTCATCGAAGCTTGTATATAACTTCATAATTAGAGTTCAAGGTTTCAAAGAAATCTTTAATCATAACTACCTACCTATAAGAGTACTAATTATAACAAATATACATAAGCCTTAAACTGGAAGCAAATATAACAACATTAAAACTATTTCAATTTGAGATATTTACAAGAAATTTCACAGTTTATACCGAAACAAAATACGATGTGTATAATTAAAGCGCATCGATCCGTCTCACGCTTCCGAGTCTCACCCCAATATGAATAATTACATCTTAAATAAACAACAAAAACAAAATTGCACATTAAATATTCTACTTAATATATTTTGGCACTAATTATCCGTGGCACTATAATTAACACGCGTTTCTTTATCGTGGTTTACACTATTTTCAACGGAGTTCATCTCACTATCTTTTTCACCGTCACAAGTGTTTTCACCCGGCGAGGCGTCGCCGTCGTCGGAGTCGTCCGCGGCGGCCGGCTCGCGGTACTCCAGCTTGCTGGGGTCTTTCTCGTGCAGCTTGCGAGCCAGCGCCTGCAGGCTGGCCAGCGAGCTCGCGCAGTCCGTCGTGTCGATGTCCGTCAGGCTCACCCCCGCGCGCTCGATCTCCGTGAACGTCCCGAACGGCAGCTTGAATAAACATTCCAGCCGCATCACGTGCATTTTACTCCTGAGGTGTTTCGCCAGATGCCCGTGTATTCTGAACGCTATGTTGCAATCGGAGCAGCGAAACGGTCTCGGGTTGAACGAAGTCGCGGCTCCGAAGGTCGACGTCATCGATACCTTGTTATGATGTGAGCCCGAACGTTCGTGTTTTTGAAGGTGACCTCTCGTTCGGAAACTGACGGCGCAGACGCTGCATCGGAACGGCCTCTCCATATAGTGGATGTTGAGATGTAGTCTCAGCTGTGATGGTTTCGTAAAAGTTTTATTACAAAAGTCGCAAACTCTACGCCCGTCTTCCATTAGTCGTCCGGGTGGGAACGATGATGTTTCAAATTCTTTACCCTTGGTAACTTTGAATGCGACGCCGCCGACTCCGATGACGACTTTTCTGGCTACGGGTTCGTGTTCTAATGATGATAATTTGATTGAGTCCGGGTCAGAAACGTTCAAATCATCAGATTGGGCGGTTTCCTCTACGATCATTTTGATACTATTGTTTTCATCGGCCGAGTTATCACCCTGGTTGTTTAGCGCTTCATCCTGCGACTTAATCAGGTTAATCCTAGCTTGCTTTAAGTATTCTGAAACTACATGTTTAGCATTTTCAGCGTTTGAATTATTAGCTGTATTTATTCTTTTGCTTTCAACATTTATTACTGGCGTCGGCGTTGAATTTCTCACAGGGGTAACGGTTTCCTCTTTAGTTTCTGAGACTTTGGGTAACGTATCGTCTGTTTTCGTTTCGGGTGTCGTTATATTTGATACGCTCGCTACCCCTGTCGAAGTAACCGATATAGTAGTGCTACTTCTCGAAGCTGTAATTGTATTTTCATTTTCTATGACATTACTATTTTGAATGAATACAGGCTTATCCATATCAATCTTTCTGATTTTGGTCAAACTACAAGCCAATTGACTTTGTTTTATTTTGGTATCTAGAAGCGCTCTTTCTGTAAGGTAAGTGTGCAGCATCGGCTCACCGTTCGCCCACTGGCTCGGGTGCTGAGGAAGCTTCGCCGTGTTCGACGCCAATGACGCTAAAACACTGGACTCTCTAGCTGTCGGTATTTCGGGAATGTTCGGTGCCAACTTCACATCCGTTCTGCTAAGGTCCATCGGTTCATTATCTGTGTCTTTTGAATCCACCGAAGTACTTCTAGAGACTAGCTTTTCAGGTGTATACTCAATAGTCGAGGTGTCTACACCTATCGGAGTATATGGATATGTGGAAGGCCTAGCGCTCGTTATGAGGCCGGGCGCAGCAGAAGAAGCCGGTCTGGATCCACCTAACGATAATAAACAGTGAGCTGCTTCATGTTCTGGAAGCCGCGATTTGCAAACTTCCGTATCTGAAAATAAACACAAAACAATGTTAATATATTTAATTTTACTTTAGTAATATCTATTGAGTGTTTGGAGTTTTATCATAATGGAATGATAGCTACAATTTATTAACTTTAGTTGAACATTGAATTTACAAATTACACAACAAAAAGCGTATGGAACAAATTTCTCACTTTGTTCGCCATCTATCTAACGAAATAATTAAATTAATATGGACATAACCTCCTTTATTATGTATGTAAATAATGTAAATAAAGATTACAACTCAAAAACCTGACGCTTCAAAAGGTTTTGCAAAAGAATAATTTCAATTCACATTTATGTGCCCTATTGACTTTTATGGGTTTAAACATGGCCGCTATTTTGAAAAATGCGGCTATGCGGCTTTAGTGAGTTGAGGCTCCATGGTCAAAATTACAAACCCATTTGCGTTGAAGAGACGCAATCAAAGAGACGATTCTTGTGTGGTTTGAGCATAGATGTGCCGCGCGGGAATGTTGCCGGTAAAATTCCCGTGGAAGTACGGAAGCATCAATGCTTAAGTTGCCGGCAACTTTGGTAATTTAAAAGAGCATTACAACTTTTGTCATGTTTTGATTAAAATTTCAAATATTTATGATTAATATTTTAATGCGAAGGTGATATACTATTTAATGTTCCCTAAAACATAGCAAATTTTCCGACTGTTAAGGCTGTATTGCCTAAATATTCCTTTATGGCACGACAATGTTGCACATAACGTATACGTGTAAAAATAAATTGTTTCTATAATTGGGATCAAGCAGCCCCCTTACTCTGGACACAAAACCCGATCCAATGAATATAGCCATCCCGGTCACACGCGTGCACGGCCTGGTATGAGTGACAGGGATGGGTATATTCATTGGGTTTTGTGTCCAGAGTAAGGCCTCAGATCTTACCACTAGACTCTGTTTCGCCCTCGTTCCCCTCGTCGCCGTCGGAATCGGTTTCGTCGTCCGTCTCGCCCGAACATTGCGTGTTCTCCCCGCCCTCCTCCGAGCCTTCGTTCGGATTTATTCCTAATTCACAGCACTTCTTGTAGTGGGCTTTACTCTTCATATGTTTGGTCAAATTTCCTTTAGTCTTGAAACTGGAACAAACAAATATATTTTATTACTTAAGGGACGTAGCTATATTCGCAAATATAAGTTTTATTGGCTTGAAAAGTTTTAAAATAAGTAGCGGCACAAGAGTTGCAAGCAAAGCTCGCAAACTGATTGTTGTTTTCCTGTCTAGTAACTTTAAACGTTATAAATAATATTATCCACTTGTATTTTGTGAAACAAAAATGTCCAAGATATACTTTTACAACCGGTTGGAAGAATTTTAAGATTATGTTTTAAAAAGTACTTTTGCCTCATAATGCTGTAATAGAATAACATAATATATCCTATTTACGAAAAGGTGCACAGTGGTGCACTCTAAAGGCCTGTTTCATCATCGACAAATTACTAACACATTGTGAAACAGGCCGTATATCTTATTGTATATGCCGTTACTTTATTGTTTATAAAATGTTTTTTCATCTACAAAACTCATATTACTGTTAGCTGTAATATCAAAATGATACCTGAAGGCACAGTGCACACAAGTATAGGGGCGCACGTCTGTATGAGTGCGAATATGTTTCTTTAACATTGACGGCTTCTTGCAACGTATGCCACATTCTGAACAAACGTACCGCCCTCGCCCCCGCCCGCGCACGTATGTGTACTCTTCGTTGCTTTCGAAACCACCAGTCAATTCCCTTTTGGCGGTTGTGTTTTCACTATTCATTAGTTTATCTTCATCTGCCTTTTTACTGTCGACAGAAACTAGGCTCTGAAAAAAAGAGATAATTTAATAGCATGTAATATTTAAAAAAAAACGGCCAAGTGCGAGTCGGACTCGCGCACTGAGGGTTCCGTGCCAACTTTAACTGAATTAGGGAATCCATTTACTTCTACTTAGTAAAATACCACAATATTTTGTTGACAGCCAATATAACTTTGTTTTTCATAGTGTTTGTATGAAGTACAAAGTTATGTTTGCGGTTGTTGAAAATGTGCTATATCTCAAAAACTACTTGTTCGATCCCGTCCGAACCAATTTTCGTTGAAAGTATTTATTAAGATCTATATCATATATTTTTTCAAAATTTACACTTGCTTGGTTTAGAAATTAGATGGGGGGGACGCCCATTTTACCACTTTGGAAGCGTCTAGCTATGAAACGTTTGACTTTAAAACAAAATGGTTTTAGGAACCTCTATGTCATTTTAAAAGACCTATCCATAGACACCCCACACGTATAGGTTTGACAAAAAATAAAATTTGGTTTTAGTTTCATGTATGAGAGCCCCCCTTAACTGTCATTATTTTTTATTTTTTGTATGAGAATCGGTAAGCGGTTAACAAGATAGATACATCTTTCTACCAAATTTCAATTGTGTAATGCTTATAGTTACAGAATAAAATGGGTGTGACAGACAGACAGACTTGACGAAACTATAAGGGTTCCGTTTTTTGCCATTCGGCTACGGAACCCTAAAAAGTATTTATGAAACAAACAAAACTTTAAATTCTTATATCAATCTTCCAAAGAGGCAATATTTCCACTTGCTACCTCTATATTCGGCGTGTTAGCAACTGATTCGTGTGGCTATAACGTAAATAGAGGAGTATGCGGCGCGTTTATAAGTAAGTTCAAGCGATAAACATAAGAAAATGACGACTCAGCTGATAACACGCTGACTGTAACAATGATATTTAGTTTTGCCATTTTTTATAACATACCTGTTTACTGTCTTTAGCATTTTTGTTCCACTGCGATGAGTGAGTCAGTATGAGCTCCTGCTTCTTTACAGCAAGAGTCGTACTCTGTGGTCGATGACGAGAATCGTACAGTGACATAGCAGACGAAGCTGACAACCCAAGTGGATCCGGAGTCAACTCTGATAGCAACTGTAAAATATACAAATTAATGGATGACCAGTTCTACCAGGACCAAAACAATAGTCCGTTTTTCTTTACTAGTCGAATAATGTAAACAATATTTTCATAAATATCAGTGAATAAAATTCGTTTTACAAACTCAGTGCTAAATGATGAATATAGGTAGTTGGTAAGTTTTGTGTTTACCTTATTTTAAAACTAATTGTTTCGGTAAAAAGGAATGTCAAGATTGTTTACTATATTCGAAAAGCAAAAAGAAACTGACTTTAAGTTTAATAGACTTGTTTGACTAATAATTACCTGCCAGTTACTGTACATGGACAGAAAATGTTGATTAGGAACGTATGTTGGTTGAGGACGATTGATCGTACAATAGAAAACTTTAGTTGAACATTTTAGCCCCAGGTAGGTATATGCATTTCCATTTAGGTAAAGCTGTCCATAGGCTTTAGCTGGTCTTGGAGTTTCCGGCGACACTAGAGACATTGTGTTTGCATTAGGCGTTATGCCATGATGTCTTTTAGGAGTAAATGTTCCAGGTTTCAAAGGCAAAGTAGTCGGCCGTAAAAACTTCGGCTTTCTGTCTTCTGCAGGCGATTTAGCAGTGACTGTTTTTTGGAAGTATAAGGTTTCTGAACGTTCATTTGGTACAGAAAAAACGCCATCGTTTATCGTCAAATTTTTTTGAACCTCTGATGAACTAGGAACTTGATTGTTATAAATTTCAACTTTTGTTATTAAGTTTTCAAAATTGAAATTACGTATTTCTGTTTCAGATTTGATATTCACATTGTTCATTTTATTAGAAATGTTCGAGTTAAGTCTTTCTCTTACTTTTATTTTGTTTGGTGTGTAGTTGATATTCTCTTTTAAGACTGGTGTTCTAGGTGATCCATCTAAACTTCTTTTCAGGCTCCCATCATGTTTAGACATAACTGGTTTTACCCCACCAGGTGAAAATGATTTGCACACAACTTCAGGTTCATCAACATTTTTCACTTTTATTATTGGAACTGCGGAAATATACTGTGGCATTTCTCCAGAAAACTTTTCTTGTTTTTGCAGTTTGTCACATTCCAAATTAACTGTTCTCAAATTAGGGCTTCTTGTGCTAAGAAGTGGTTCGTATTTAGAAGACATTATTTTGGGTGAGTGCATTTCAACAGGGGTTGTTTGATTATGTCCATCATCGCGAACTAATTTTGAATTCTTTGCGATTTCATTACTCATAAAGTTTTTGGATTGTGGTGTTATATTTCCTACACATACACCAGGCGTATTTGGGCCAGGCATTCCAGGAACATGGGGAATTAATTTCCCGCCATGTAGAATCGTTGTGGCACCATTGGGTGATGCTGTCGGGCTCAAAGGAGGCAGAGTCAATGGATTAAATGCAGTAATAGCACTAAGTGGTGGAAACTGAAAATGTGTTATCTCATGAAGATTCGGTAGGTTTGAATTAGGTATTCCAGTTGCATTGGATATTGTTATTCTGGGTGTTTGCGTTTGCGATGACCCATGCATTTCTTTCGGCGTCGGAGGATTATGTACCATTGTGCCTCCCGAGTGCAAACCCGAACGAACTACAACACTACTCGATTCTAAATCGTGTGCCAATTTCGAAGGTGACAAATTCTGTTGTATTAATATTGGAGATAATTGATTTTTACTGGGTTCTATGCGCAACGTTGTAGTGCCTCCGGAGTGGTCCACTATCTTAACTTCGCCGCCAAACATTTGCAAAGACGTGGAGTTTTGTCTCATGTGCGTAGTCATCTCATCGAGCGTTCGAAGACCGGCAGGACTCGAGTCAATGCACCTTACTTTCGCTTGGGAATATAACTCGCCAGTTCTAGGAGATACATTTTCGATTAATCTGGGACTATAATTGTCAGATCTACTTTCTATTTTTCTTTTTGGGCTAGCTAAAGATTTAAATTTCATGTTATCGTTTCTCCTTGATATTTCATGGGGATTCTTGGAATCCACAAGCCTGGTATTGCCAAGCAATGGCCCTGGTGAAGGTAGAGGAGCTGCTATATCATTCGGTTCCGATTTGAGTATCACCAAATTATCAGGCTTGCTTCTTAAAGAACTAGGCATCTTATTAGGTGTTGCTTCAGAAATAGAATTTTGTTGTGTTTCGGGTAACCGAACGTTAATAGAGTTGCTTCGCATAAAAATGTTTTCAGGTCTCGCTATTTTAACATCTTTTTGAACTGTGTTGATAGGTATAGTTGTAGTAAGATTGCCTTTACAATAATAATTTCTATGAATTTCCAGGTTGTCCGTACTGCGAAATATTATTTGGCACAATGGGCAAACAAACAAAGGACCCTGTCCATCTACTAATTCAGTTGGTACCTGAGCGAGGCCATTTGTTTTGGTCTTTAAGAGAAGATCTTTAATAATTGATCCTTCAGGATTAAGCGGATGTTTTTGATGATCAATATGCGAAAAGCTTTCCGAATGAGACCTTTTTCTAAAAGAATTATCGGTCTCGTTACTATTTTTCGTTAGATTCAATGGAGACGGATCTATTTTAGACTCGAAATTTTCATTTAAAAACTGTTTACTTTCCGCTATCTGTTTTATCTTGCCATATTTTTTCTGTAAAGGCGTCTCTATAACATCTACGATAGCTTCATTATCTGATATAATTTTAGAGATATGTTCCGTAAGAAAGTCTGCGTTTGGCGAAATCGTTTTCTTAACCTTATCTTTTTCTTCGGTATCTTGATAAAATGCTACTCTGAACTTGGGTTTGTAAATTGATTTCGATTTGCTGTTTTCAACTGAAGACAAGTTCGAGCTTATCTGAGATAAGCTATCGATAATTAATTCGGGCGAAGAGAATTCGCTAGACCGTATAGATAGGTTTTCATGGCGGAAATTGGATACATCTGATCCTGTATCAGACATCGGCGTAGGTGGCATAGAGGTATCACTCTCTGACCCTCCTGACAAATCTTCTTCATTTAACGTCGCAGATACATCCGTTCCTTGTAATCTTAAAGCATGTGTTCTAGATCTTCGATGTTTATAAAGGTTAGACTTGGTTTTGAAAGCAAAACCACAAGGTACGCAAGGGTAAGGTCTCTCATTTGTATGGGCTCTGATATGTTTTTGTAGTACGGAAGGCTTGGCACAAGATAATTTACAATATGGGCATATATACCGCCCACCCACTCCTCCGTTGTAGGATTCCCTTATAAAATCATTTTCAAGGTTTTCAGTCTTATTTGAAAATTCTTCAGTAAAACTGGTCTGACCAGATACTTGAATATTATTATTTACATTACTTAGCCTACTATTCTCGTCGTTAAAGTTAATTTGTACATTTTTCTCCGCTTCTTCAGTTTCTACACTTTGCTTATCTGGTTTCAATTTGATTTTCTCTATTTCTGGGTGGCCCGCTGAGATACTCCCGTTTGAAATTAAAGTATTACATGTAGATTGTACTACATTTGTATCTTTATGTATGTTTTCACCGTCCTTGTTGGCACCGGCGGGAAAGATTGAAATGGACGACGCCATTTTTTTGAACTTCTTGTGAAGATAGCTCTGGTCATTGTTGTTGGAAAAATTTGCGTCCAATCGTTTTTCTTGAGTTAGCGGCATCGTATCCGCGCCGTTATTATCTGAAAAGAAGATACATAAGTCGTTTATTATTTCACCCTACTGTTATGCAGAATAATTACCTACTAGGTGACGATGTGTTTCAAGTAGGGTTTAGCGCTCCTGACTACTATGCGGGCCGTCCTGGGTTTGAATCCCGCAATGGGCAATTTTTTGTGTGATGAGCACGAACATTTGTACTTATGTCATGGATGTTTATATGTATTTAAGTATTCATGGGAGAAGCCCCTGTCATAATCGTTGTCTGGTATTCATAACACAAGGAAGAAAATTCATAAGTACAAACCATGTCAATTGGTGTGTTTTCTGGCGCATATTTATTTATTTTATTTACTCATACTAATGACTTAAATACCATCTTTTTGCAAAAAGAAACTAATATTATGTCTGCAGGTGTTGACGCAATGCGCAAGTAAATTATTTCTATTGGCGTAAAATGTGACATCATCGTGACGTAGCCACAAACCAGTGTTAACGAATGAGGATATCCCCACTCACGGATTCCTTTTTTGTTTTGCGGCCGTATCGCTAAGCATCAGAACTCGATTGACTCACTGTCTAATAATTTAAATCGATTAAGCATATGCTATTAGTCTTTTAGTATAAATTGTGGCATTTTTTTAATGTCTACTGAGATAAATGAAATATTTAAGTACAAATATATGTGAGAGAGTGATGTGATCGATTGTAAGTGTGTGTGGGTGTTTATGTAGACTCGGTCCGAATATATGTAGCGGTATGACGACGACCTCGCTTTGCGCTCACTAGTCGTTTGTGGACGGCTGCGTTGGTGCGTTCCAAGAAGGCGTTACAATTTCTGAGAACCGGAGACAAGCAAACCGCTCCGCTCGCTAACAACGCTATACGCATTACGCATACAGCTAGGTACCTATAGCTTGCACAATCTGATTCTTAGTGGTCGTTTCGATACATTTCTTGATTAACAAATTAGAAGGTCCAAATGGCAGAATAAGTACTGATGAAATTAAATAAGAAGGTACCAACGTAGCAAACTGGTAGGTTTTTGAACTGTCATCATCATTATTAATAATCATTAATTATGGGTATTTATATTACAATGAACCTAAATTAAACCTATTTGATATAAAGTCCAAGGATTTTTAAATATAAACAAGTATACAAAATAGTAGAAGTAGGTATAACGCGTGTGTACACAACTTATTTGATCGAAATTTTTAAATACGAAGCAGAGAAGGGAATAATAATAAATAGGTGGTAGTGTAGTAATGAGACAAAGGAATCCCGGCGGTTGGCCGCCGCCCGCCGGCCTGGCGCCTAGCCAGGCGGCCCTGGTGACGCCTCTGTCGGCCGCCACCACGCCGCCTCTCTAAACTTCACTCGGCTATACACACTCGCTGCATACATTACGGAAAGATTACGTCCTTATACGAAACGTTGTTTCCTCTACCCAATGGTTGTCTGGAAGAGATCGCTTCCAGCGATAAGATCGCCAATATTGTACAAATGATTTGCCTGTAATGTTATTGTTTCTTGTGTCCTTACTTGTGCAATAAAGAATATTTATTTATTTATTTCCTAAAAGAACAAACACTTCCCATGTAAAGGCTAAACATAGTCTAGCTTTAAAAGTCTTTCTATTGTTTTGTTTTGATACCGTTTAACTTGTATTTTTCAGAATTATTATGTGTTCCAGACTAGACTAAAATTCCTAGCAGACACGCATTTAGTATTGGTATTTCCTCCAGATCGATAATAATAAAAAATATAAGAAGTAATTAAAACAAATAAAAATTAAATTGTAGTAATCCATGTTATTGAGAGGAGATAAACACAGTGAAATTTCAAGTTTATCTTATTTATCTTTATGATAATTTTTAGAATCGCTGTTGCAAATGAAATATTTACGCCTATGTATGAGAGGTCTTTTGGGTTCTTATTATAATTTACAATATCTTGACAAAACATCTGATACTTGAATAATTTCTTACCGCGGTATTAGAAATCAGTCCACCATTATATTCAATGTCTTGATATCATTTGTTTACGCTTCCAGAATAAATGTCAACAAGTTCGATAGGCTGCATTTCACCCGCGCACAAGTGAATCATCGTTAATAATTGCGCGACGATCCACGCCGCACAAACACACACATATACACCTGAATTGTCGTCACCACGCGACCCACTCCGTCCTCTTATACATAAGCCACACTTTCTTTATCACGATAATCGATGTGTAGATGACGAGCCTTCGTATATTATTTGCCTCCTATTATTCAGCGCTCCCTGATCGCATACATAGGAGTAAAGCAACGAGCGATACAGGGTTCCACGGCGCGGATGACTGTACAACTGTTTGTACCAGTCGTCGTCGGTTCGTTTCGCCCGGCCGCCCCCCGCGCCACCCGCGCTCCGCCCGCGCGCCGTTCTGACTCTGTGCTCCCTGCGAGTAGTGATTCATGTCGCGTTTTATCTATCTCTCTCCTTCACCGCAACCGGATCGGTCGTTCTTCGTAATCTATTTATACGTATCTATGCACGGACTTTAACACCGCGATTATAGTGCCATCTTCTGCCTACATAATAGTAATGGAGTTGTGTCAACAGTTCTATAGCAGTACAATGGCGTTTTATGTGGAATATTAGGAATTCAAGTCTCATAATTGTAGGACAATAAATGAATTACGAAACTATTATAGGCACACCTACCTACCTAGTTACCGTGATTGCCTGCCTATGTATCTATCGGCAGCAAACGACGCAGTGTAATTTTCATGCAGCACTGATTTCGTAACGGTTGCGCTCGACTAGAACGGTTATTGG
This sequence comes from Pyrausta purpuralis, assembly GCA_963924145.1. Classification (NCBI taxonomy): domain Eukaryota; kingdom Metazoa; phylum Arthropoda; class Insecta; order Lepidoptera; family Crambidae; genus Pyrausta; species Pyrausta purpuralis. The sequence continues at coordinate 10,715,195 of OZ001659.1, read as the reverse complement.
CTTTGTATACTGGCGTCCATTGCATTCTTCAATATTAGACGATAGCGATGATTCCTACAGATTATTCGGAAAACATTGAATGACATGGTATCATTGGTCAACCATTAATCGAACAGTTCTAGAAAATATGAATAACATTCGTTTTACTGGTACTTTCCTATACTGAACTTATCTCTTGAACTCGCTATCAGCAAGACCCCTTTATCAAATTCTTAACAAGCCAAAGACAAATAAGCTGGGCGTCATCATTGTGTATTATTTATTAATCTTTTTCATCGCTAAGCTGCTTGCCTTATATTATTCAGTGGAAACTCTGCGGTGTGCCCGCGCTAAACACGAATGTAATAACACACATTATATATTTGCAATGATAATTATTGGTAGGCGCTTATCACTGGTGCGGAGGCGATGACGCACGCGTTTCGCTGATAGGACTAGGATTCACTCGCTCGATTGTGAATAACTTGCAGGAAGCAAGCGATATGCTGACCTGTAGATACAGCTTCATATACCTACTTACGGCAAAGTAAATAACATAATTTACAAACATGGAATTAAGAAGAATCAAAAAAACTTGTTAAAGTTTTATTTACTTCGCTACAATTAAGCAAATTTTAATTATTTCTATGAAGTTCATCCATAATAGTTTACTGGATAAATGCATCGATATTTTTAGTACATTAAAATAGTTATAGACAGCATAAATAGCAGTTAATGTTCGCTATGACAGCTGTTTCGCGAATGGCACGTGAAGCGGGGGCGCGGGGCACTTGTTGCGTTGTTTTGTTGGCGTTCGCGTTCGCCTGTTGCGAGCGCCGACGTCACGACCTTGGGCCACGCGGCACGGGGAACGTCGGTTTCTTCTGCATCATGTTTAAAATTCCATATTTGTCAGTTTCACCTAACAAAACCACAATAAGGCTATAAATGATAATTAACAGATAGATGTACGGGCATTTTATATGCAGGTTTTTCTACGATTCGTCATTCGTTTCTTGATTATGGCATAATCGTTTGAATTTTTAACATAAATTTCGTAACATTGTGATGATAAAAGTCTTCATACATGATATCTAGAGATAACACAACAAGTGTATATTTAATTTTGAGGCCTTTACTGAATAAATAATGTACCTATCTATTGGGCCAAACGATCGGGCGCCATAAAGTCGCGTGGGCGGGAAACCCGTCTTGGTGGCAGCGTTAACTACCGAAATGAGCAGATCGTCTACATACATGTATAGCATACCGACCTATGTGATAAATAATCTTATTGGATGGAAGTGCTAGTATCACATACATGAATTGTAAGGTATGTACCTATTATAGGTGTATATCAAAAGTTTATATAGAATACACCTGGTGCGACGTTCCCTGTAAATATTTTCGTTAAATATCAATTATGTACTTTCAAGTATTTCAAGAAATCTAATATGGTAGGTTATTCATGACAATGCTTTAACAACAGATCTACTAATGAAATGAAACGTTGCTCACATTTAAATAAACATTAAAGCAAAAAATCTGTATCTGTCTATAGGTAGGGTACACGTCACGAACCAAAAGAGAAAGTTTTTAGTGCATGTCTATTAAATAAAATAAATTCAATATTGTACTACACTACGTTCTTCTTCGTGTAAAATGTATGTTCACGGGTAATGAAACAAGCAGCAATCCAGCCGATATAGTATTTTTTAAAAATGATGTTTTATTTTATAGTGATTTGATATGTAATTTTTGTTTAACCAAAAAGTAACTCTTGACCGCTTTATCTTTCGGGAGGTTTATTTGCGAGACGCAAAAGTTATTTTAACAAGAATTGCGCGGCGCGCCTGTGCAAGCGGTCGGCCAAACCATAGCCTCCCCACCTTGCTTGGACTTCCCTTGGAACCGGGTCATCGCCTGCCTGGCCCGACCGCTATGCCGCCTCGGCCGACGCCGAGACGGGCCGCACCCGTATAACTACTAACCACCACCAATTCCAACTCCGCGTAAGGCTTTCTATGGACTCGCCACGTGACACACACTTATTTAACTTCCAAACACCGATTGGAGCGTTGCCACCAACACGAGATATTCGTGAAACTACAGCCAATAAGTTGCGCAGTGGCAACAACACCTGCGTTTCATGACTATTTTGATCGTTGATATTATCCAAAAGTTTAATCCCATTTTAAGTTATTTTTTATTTTTTATGTAGTGTTTGACGTAGCGGTTTCTGCTGGGCTCAAGGAGCTACTCCAGATCGCAACTGTTGTATGGCATAGGGAGTGTGATTAGCGTGTGGTGTGTGGTTGACTATTTATTGAATTCTTTTAGACTGTTGACTGTGTTTTAGCAGATAATGTTAAAGTTATATAAACAACAAAATATTAAGGACTTTAACTAAATTCTCATTCAGTGTAACAAAATAAGAGTAGGGGTTGAATTGATGCCATGCCACATTCATTCGATAACATATACACATCAAAAATAGTTTTATGGTAAGGTGTTTTAATCATATGTGTAAATAATTTTAGTACCGAAAAGGAGGTATTTTTAATTGGCTACAGGGTTTTTCTAAACACAAAGAAGAACGTTTCTAGATAAAATTAAATAAAAAATAACATCTTGGGCTAGTGACCACAAACTTTTTTTGATGTGTGCACTATAAAGTTTACGAGGGTAGAAATTATCCCACCCAATACCTTGGTCTATCTCTACGTAAGATATATCCTAATTGGTTTAGCGGCTTAAGCATGGAAAGTACATAAAAAACTATTTATCGCAATAAAATTTTGATTTGGAATACTCAGCTCTACCTACGTACGACGCTACAATACAATATTTTTAACCGGCTTCAAAAAGGAAGCCATTGCATTGGCCATCTCAAGCATCATCCATCAGGCCACCGACACAAAAAATATTATATTCGCATAAAATTGAGTTTTTTTTTAAAGTCAAGAGGTAATTCAGAATTTCTAGCGCATTTTTACAGACTTCAAAAAAATGAGGTAAAGAATTCTATCTGCTATTCTGCTATCGTCAGAATTAGTTTTTTTTTTGTACGTTGATCTATTAAGTAAGGCTTCCTAAGACGTGTGCAAAATTTCGTAAGTGTATGTATGTTTGTACATTTGTCTCAAGATTTCTCGAAAACTAGAAGTCATAGTGAGATTATTATTTTTTAGTTCAATCAGGATACAACTTAGGGTAAGTCTCATCGAAATCTTTGTGATATGAGTAATACTGAGTAAAAAACATTACCAAAAACAAATATTAAAAAAATCAAACTCCTTCTAAAAACTGACTGAAACGCTTAAAATATCGCATTCGTCTTCTATTTATTATAAGAGAAACAAATTGTTTTGGAGACGGTTCTCGGCGGTATTTTTTAAAAAATATTTTTTATTGCATTAATCACTTAATCACTTTTTAATTTGAAAGAAAAAGATCATGTTATACAAACGTTTTTTATCTGCGATAACGCTTTATGGTTCGCTTGCATATCTCACTAAAATAATATACAACTACATATCTACAATCTTGTATCAAGAGAATGGCGTCATTCTCTGCGAATTCATTCGCTCGCATATCAACGACCAAAATACGCCATATGTATGAATGTGACAATAATACTCGTGAGTCAGACAGAACCGTACCACTTGACCAAATAAATAACTACCTATTCATTGTTACAAGTCTTTCCTCAATGATGTTCATTGCGATTTGCATTCAGCGATATCTGATACAGTAAAACTATACATATAAATGGGTCATATGTTATGTACATTTTTAATGTTATCAATTAATAAGAACCTAAAGTAGGGTAAGGTTGCCACTATTGGACCACTTAACTTTAAAATGACATAACAGCGGAATTGTGATAGATAGGAGCAACATGATTCAACATTTTAATAAGCTTTATATATAAGAACTTGCATGTGTCATTTGTGATTTTTAGCATTAACCATATACAGAGAAAATAGAAAAAATCTGTTTTGCCATGGTTGCTTTCTTTGGACCACTGTTTCTTTAAATGGACCAGTGAGTTGCTATCGTTGGACTTAGGAAATTTTGTGCAGTGGTCCATTCTACGGTACCATGAGAAATTAAACAAATAAAAGACAACAATATAATAATCAATTTTATTATTCTACAATTAGTAACGCTTTAGAAAATAAAATGGCTCCTCTAACTTTTTCTCTAAGTCAGGAGTAAGGGCACCTGTCGAACTAATTATTTGTTTTGCACCTTTTGCTTTTAAATTTTTGTCGTCCAGCCTTCTTTTTACGCGTCGCTTTTGGTACACCATATATCCTACTTGCCTCATTCAGTCCAACTTCTTGTTTACTTAAAGCTTGTAGTGCCAATGTCATGCTTTCTTCGTTCCACGCATAGTATTCCCCTCGTTTTGCCATGCTAAAATAAAAATAAAACCATTTAAAATTCTATTTTAAAAGTTGCTATGATTGGAACGGTCCAATTAAAGAGAAACTTACTGGTCCATTGATGGCAATTCATACTACAAAGACAAAAAGGTTAATACATAAAAATCTGTGAAATATTGTAAAAAACAGTTTACAAATCTACTTGAACAACTAAATAAAGCGTGCGATTCACAATAAATAACATTAAAAACATTTAATAAACTGTACTTACCTGGTAGCTGTGTCACGAGAAAATTACATCAGGAGCGCGCGAAACACTGCAGCAAAGGTTCTTCCCCAACGGAGCTCACGGTAACAGTGGCGGGAGCGGGGGTTGGTACTAGCTCAAATAACTAACGTTTCGTGCAAACGGTTGATTTTTAAAGTACTTAGGTTCCGAGAAATCAGAGCGGTCCAAAGAAAGAGCCGGTCCATTGATCGCAACCTTACCCTACTTGTTAGTATATTTACATTTATGAAAAATGAGTATTCTTAATTATTTATATCGTCCTTAGATTTTTTCCAATGTGCATTGGAATATTTACATCCCTCCTACACATATTTCGCGAAAAGCGTAAAGAAATAGCTAGGTACATTACAGCTCTATTTCATTTTTAGTTAAAGGGATTTCTTCAGTATTTTTAGTAATTATTGATGCAAAAACATAATTAGGTAACGTATTTCTTATCGCTCTTATCCATAAGACCTACTAAATTACGTATGTATCTTAGTATTATGTTCTGTGTCCTATAGCTGCTGTATGACGATGTGTCTGCCCTAAAGAGTGCTTTTATCTATTTTGTATGAACATTTGAAAATAACTATAATGAATGTTAGATAAGGTAAGTTTTAATTGTGCATTTCATTGCCACTTCTTACGTGATATTTAGGTGCTTTATTCTATAAAATGTCGTGATAGAGCACAAACAGTGAGTACATACCTATCAATGGTAACGAGCCAATATTATTGCATATGTACAGGTAGTTACTAAGCCCAAGAACCATAACTAAGACTTAACAAATATGCAAAGAAGAAAGCAGTAACGGCTGGCTTCATGGCTATTATCTCTTTAAACTTTTTTTGGAGTTTGTCTATCCATCGTCCAACGGTCATTCAATATACTGCCTTTATGTTTATTAAAATTAAAAAAAGAGCAAAAAGCTGTAATGTTTATTGTTTCAATCCTTATTCAATATTCATTTCTTTGAAAAATAATCTATTCACGTTTTCGTTTTTAGGTACCTGCCTGACTTGAGTTAAGATTAAAGATTACCTAGTTTAACAATCTTAAAAATCTAAAAACGTATTTATAGCTAAAAGCAAATATTTCGTTTCTGTTATTACTCTCAGGCCTCTGGTATTCAATTAGTCATCATCACGTTTACTCCGAGAGATGTTTATAGTATGAGATACATTTACTTTGAGAATTACTTCATCAATGACAACATTAAAAGAGTACATACCTAGTAACTGTACCTATTTAAAAAAAAAACAAGTCTTGTTTTGTAGAAACTAAGAGAGCAACTTTGAAAAGGATGATGACTTTTTTCTAACACAAGTATTTATAGTCAAGCAAAAGCAAAAATGATATTTGCTTAAGTAATGAGTAATAAAGCCTGAAACAAAAGTTAAACCGTCTCCAAAAAACTGGCTAAAAAGTTTAAAATAACGCAATTTCTTCTAGTTTAAAACAAACATTTTTGAGTGGAGTCAGTGCATGATGTACGTAATCTTGACATCATGCACCGACTCCAAAACAATTTGTTTCTCCCAAAATAGAAGACAAATGCGTAATTCTGAGCTTTTAAGTAAGTTTTTGAAGGCGGTTATTTTTGTAAATTACTTTTTAGGGTTCCGTAGCCGAATGGCAAAAACGGAGATTACGAAATTTAAGTCGGTAAAAAAGATTTTAATTTCAAAAGCAAAATATTGTGGAAGAAGTGCTGTCAAAACCAGGTATTATGGATTCTTATGTAATTGCTTCACTTTAAAAGTTTTAGTAGTTAAAAATAAAAGTGTCTTACCTGTTTTGCCCATGGATGATGTGAAAGCTATGGTGATGCTAGCCTCTCAGTACGCAGTCCTGTTAGTGTCACACGAGCCATTTTGCCGTCTGAAAAAATAAAGTTAAAAAAATAAATTATACCATCGCGGCATCGATCAAAATATACAAAAGGATTCAGTTATTTTAAAGCAAGCAATTCCTTACATTTTTGACTTTACCAGTCATTTACCGTATGTGTAACTGTCTAGTTGCGTTTCTTTTTTAACCTTTTATGTCAGTAAATATTTTTTATGCTATACTTAACAAGCCGCAGCTATTCACTAACGATCAACAATCGCTCGTTATTAGTAGTTGTTTAAACGTTATAAAGACCTTTAATTTTCCACGAAACCTATGGTTTATTTGTATTGGTTTCTGCGAATATGTATAAAAACTGTTTCATAGGCTCTCAATGTAATGAAGGTCTAGCTAGACTTTGCTGGCAGGTTCACAAGTAGATCTACTAACGACTCGCTTTCGATTTTGACCTTTACGCTCACTTTACAGAGAGATGGTGAGGATCGGCCTAGCGAGCCACGGCGTCGCGGCAGGTAACTGCGGGGCTGTTACACAGCTTATTAGCTGTTTGTTGAACGCATACGATTCTCGGAACACCCTCGAGCACGCGCCGCGCCCGACGGCTGCGACGCGTCAAGCTTTTTCACATTTACGATTCCAATATTTCCAGGAAGTTTCTTCGTTCCCTCATAACACAAAAGAGTTATTTTTAAATGCAAGTAGAAGGGTGCACTAGCATCATTACAACAATTTGTTGCATAAAAATGTCTACATTGTCCTATTATTTGTACTATTCAAGTTGCTCTTGCATACTGATAAATATCCATTAAAAAGAAGTATGTAAATTTTACGAATCTTTTATCTCCAATACTGTAATGTAATATAATACGCTCAAGTAAATTCATTCATATTACCTATTTCAAATAACGATTTGATATAAGTATTCTCTAAGGGCTGTTCTTACTCCAGAGTGGTGAGAAGCCACCTGTTCACGACAAAAACAATAGCCCTAATTAAGCGACTGACTTTTTATGTATATTATGGGTTTCTGTAAGTAAGATAATGAATTTATTCTGAAATGATAACTATTTAATTGAACTCATCTACATGAATAAATGGGGACATCAATAAACTGATCGACGCCGGAAGCGAGCTAACGGGGCTGCCGGCGACTCTAATAAATACAATTCAATAAGGGTCATTTAGTATTGTATTGGCTCACCTCTGCTACACTTACATAATTAATTACATTATGTATAGTAGTAGGTACTTTCGCACGTTTATCACGAACTTCACGAATGATATCTACACAAAATTCGACCAGAATGTATTCAGGATTTGAGTTGTACCTATACGTGTAAGAAATTGCAAATGACTATCTTATCTAAAATAACATAATAATTATTAAATAAAAATACATAAATAAGTGTATCACTAAAAATGACAAATGTTAATAGTTTTGGGCTTTCCCAGATTGACAAAATGTAAGATTAGAGAATAAAGGCAGTAGTAGTTATAAATAGTGGCAGTAAAGTAAGGCGAAGGTATAAGAGGAACTTAAACCCCTTTCCACCAGGCACGTGGTTCAGAAGCTTCGATAATCTCATCAACAGTTCAACAAAAAGTAACAACCGCTTTCTTTTTAATAATACTTAGTTAAGTAGCTTCTTATCGTCATTATCTTATCGGTTTACTAAAGTAAAATAAGCTAGCCAGTCACTGTAGCTGAAGCAAGAATTTAGCGTTAGACTACTGACTACGTACTATTGAATATGGCCGGTGCGAGTACCTTTTATGATACTAATATGCGAATAAACCAATCCTTCATCTGCAGATTAGTACCTGCTTACAATTTAGACCAATAAAAAATGCCAACTTGTATAGAGTTGGGTACTCACCAATGTAGAGTCAGCTTAATTAAAGGGACAATATCTGCGATACAGGTTACAAAGAAAGATACCACAATTTCATTTATCTTCGCACCTGTTTCCTATGCAGTTAAGGTTAGTTAAACGAGTTTGCTTTTTTATTTATTCACATTTGACTAGGTAGGTATTACAGTCGTTTTTTACTTTACCAATTTAAACTTAATCGCTGTAGATGAACTTTTAACTTTTTATCAAAAGTGATTAAAATATTATTGTACATTTTAAGATTATGTAACTAGGTAGAGTATTGAATGGACTTATTTATTGGTGAATAATTGTGATCATTAGCCAGTTTTCGTTGCGGAAAACCTTCGAAGAAGCTTCCCGAAATTAAATGGAGACAGTGAAAGAGATGAATGGAAGAGGATAGCATATAGAGCGCGGAGGCTGATGGGAACCAGTGGGACCGGTCGCGCAGCATCGCTTTTTGTTCCCGGCCAGTGCCGCCAACCAGCCGCCACACTTATAAAAGAACCCTTCACTCAATGAAAATCCAGTACTTACATTGTAAGTAGGTGCTTTTGCCGTTTCAGTAGCATGATATTATTAATTCATACCACTTTGTTTGTATTATAACACTGTTACAGAGATAGAGTATTCCTTAGAAAATGTCGATGCCCAGCTTTAGTCACAAAGTTTAACTTGGTAGAGAAAATAGTAAATTAATTATTTTATCATCATTTAATTTAGAATTTAAATGTTGACTTAGGAGATACTTATTTATCTTGTTATCCACCACAGGGGTGTGTAAGTCTTAAAATTTAAGAACACCATTAAGATGGCGTTAAATGACGATAATAGCTTAATAGCAGAAGGGCGTTAAACTGAATTTGCAGGATGACTAATTAGCAATTAATCATAACTGGGCACTGGGAATCAGGCCCTTAAGCAGCATCCCTAGCTAAATGGTTTGCTAATGTTGCTGATAGGTAAGAATCACTTATACATTGTACTTATTTCAAAGCTTTGCTCCAATGTTATAAAAAGAAAGAAAAGGAAGTTAAGTGCAATAGCTTTGTTAGCACTACCTACTGAATAAAGTGAAAGTGAATGGCCTGTCACAGAATAGTAAGTACTTTGTGCGAGTATACGGACCTTACAAAAACCTCTAAGAGAAATGGAAGACCAAAAACTACGATACCAATGTATGTTTTTTTATTGATCTTGTAATTGTATGTAAATTGACTCTAAGTACACTGTAGAAAACCACGTAAATAAGAGGGAATAACTTAAAATCTGTGTGTAGGTATACTTCGTTTTTTCGCGACAAGTCGATGGCATTATCTCTGTATGAAGCGCGCGAATTTGGTGGCGATAAGATTAGTATGTTTCCGCCGTTGTGTGATGTGTTGTGAGCGCGTGCCGCAATGTCACCGTGTATGTATTTGCTGCCGAAAGGTGTGGTGTGAGATGGGACCGAGATCGGCATGCGGCGGGGGCGGGCGGACGTGCCAAGGCAGGCAGGCAAGCAACATATTTACTCATACGCCCGAGGCGTAAATCACCGTGCATCTATTTCGAGTTGGCCGGTGCGGGCGCGGTGAGGGCGCGGGGCGCGGGCAGACGCCTATGCCGGTCTGGCGCCAGAAGGATTCCCCAGCGCCCCGCGCCCCGCTCTCCGCGAGCCCGCCCCGCCACTCGAGGTCACCGCGCACCCGTGCCTTTCCTTGCTTTGCTGACGCGAACGAATGCCTAATCTACACCGACTGATTATTGTTTACCAGAGTCGTTGCGCTCCAACAACATAATAGCTCCTACTGCTTAATGAAATGATACGATCATCATAAATACAGCTTTGCGATTACGCGCTATTAAGTTATTATGTACAATCATTTCGATAGTGACGTCAAAATCTACAGTTTACAAATTAAAGATAAAGTCGAGTAGAATTGCGAAATAAATTCCGTACTTACCTATAATTTAATCAAGAGAAACAATATACTATATATTTTGTCCTCACCATAAAACAGGGCAAATAAATAAAAAACCCTTATATATAATTTATCGATGCATTCCATTTGTCAATTCGCTACATCCGGAACTTATTATAAATGATGACGCATACAACCAAAACATAATATCATACGCAACTTTATTGCATAATAGACGTAGAATGAATTTTAGTACGTACTTACTTGTCATTGTCCTCTGATCCTTCGCGAGACGAAGCAAGCATGAACCGTCCGTTGTTGTGTAGCTAACAACAAGCAATCTGATCTCCCCCGCCCCCCGCCTGCCTCCGCCGCGCAGGGATGCCCTGCGGTCATTGGTTACTCATACATCTTGCAAAACCTGTACCCGTTCCATTACACAAATTTTAAATTCTGGTCACACATCAAATTCACTACACACTTGCATGTTACTTCGATCAATGTGGACTTTGAATTTTATAAAGTGTAATTTAAAATATTTTATACATAAAACGAGATAACGTGTTTATCAGAAAAAGGTGCACATGTAAATACGCGCAGCGTACGGATCACAGATAGCGGGCGAATGAATAGATAGGTACTCTTGTCTTGTCAACAGAAAGTGTGTTGTACGCCAACGCCACGCACGCACACACCTAATATCGCCGCGTCTTTGCTTACAAACACATTAACAAATAAAATACAGTAGTCATCACAACTGTATTAAATGAATATAGACCTTAATATACAAGTCGTAAGTCATATTTTTACTTGTGGGCACCTTTTTAACAGGTTGATGTGTCTTTGTCAAAGTGAAAATAAAAGCAAGTGCTATTTTATTTTATGATTAATTAATAGATTAATTTTTACATTATAATTAATTATAGAAATTATCTCAGGCGTATTAACTTATAATCTGAATTTATGTAAAATATTTTAGGTAGTACTATCAATTTCTGGTTGATCCAGAAAATTTGCTAGTATTTTTTCCCAATTTTATGCACGTACTCGAGTAACGCCATCTAGTTAACACTTACCAACCTAACTTATCCAGTACTATCATTATTCTGTGCCTATACTTACTACAATAGCCTGGTTTGGTTCAATTCTAATTCTTAATACCAAGACTATAAAACTCATTCATAAGTCATTACCATTCTCAATGAATATTAAAAAATGGTAGTCTTTAACTAGTAAAATAAGTGTGTAATGTAATTGACATAACTATGCCGTATTATGACTGGGTCTGCTGACTAGGCTGAACTCACAAATATAAAGCCGGAAGTTTATTTCGCTGAACAAGCAAGACATTAACAACATTGCCATATAAATAATTCCATTTATTTTTATTTTGATCTAATCCCACAAACACAAAGTCTGTGTTGAAAAATCTATTTAGCTCAATAAACCAACTATTAATGTCGATGATACAGTGTTTTCCTGTGTTGGGTACAGAGTTGATTTTTCCATCTTTTCATCATAATCAGTGGGCTCAATTCTAAGAATGCAACGGACTAGTTGGCTTCTTAATCATCTCATTTTTACAAAGTCGTTAATAAATGAAAAGAGACACCTAACAAAGATATTGAAACGACAAACAAAACAGATGACAGCAAAAAAGAAAAGACTACATGATCAGTGGCTAGCAGTTGCTAACTTAGCCTCTCAATGAAGCGGTTTATAACTAGTTGACTTTTTTTTAGTTTATTTTTCATGTATGGGAGCTATTCTATTTTGTGTACGGGCAACAGCACGTCAAGGTAAACACTGAGGTATCTTATTCAGTTTTATTAAGGGCTAGTTTGCAACAAAAGTGGGTAACCTGATGTGGTGGCTACCTTGTATTGGTTTGTTGACTAGGTACTGTGGCTAGGGTTCCCAACTTTTTTTTCAACAAAAAAAGTATATCAGGGTCGGAGAAGAAAAACAAACAGTATTTCACAAAGTAAAACAGTTTTTTTTTACTTTTAAAACATATCTTTTAGATCTTCTTGCACAAGTTAACAATTTGATATTACTTTTGAACTATTCATAAGCCTCTTCACAGTTTAAATTCAAATTAAAGAGTATAAGAAGTTCATTTAACCAAAAATAGGATGCTCTATTTCTGTCATCCCGCCTCTTTGCATTCATTACCGTAAAAACTCTTTCGGTGTAGGCAGAAGTGGCGTTTTTTTTTTCGTGATATTCACGTACATTAACAGTTTTGTACAAAATTGTAGTTCGTGTATGGACGAACGTACCTATACTTTATAATATAAACAGATTTTTTGCCCCGGATACCAGCCACCAGCGGACATAAAAACAGTATTTTCCATACTTTTTTTTTGTCCAGCAGTAAAAAGTATAATGTAGCTGAAAACAGTATAATACTGTTAAAAACAGTATGGTTGGGAACCCTAACTGTGGCTAGCTGGAAAAAAATAATGTCCAGTGGCGTTTATTAAGTGTTTTTTTTTTTGGATTGCAAGCCTGAATAGCCGTTCTATGGAAGTTAGTTTAAATTTGAAACACAGCTTGCCTGCATTTTCATTTCATGACACTTGTAAGTCCAACCAAAAATTAGAACTTATTGCAGGGCCATCTTTAACAAAAAATGTACTACTACGACAACTTATTACAAAAGATGGCGCTTATAGTCCTCTTTCTCAAATGGTGTAACACTTGCTACTTTAATTAATTTCTGCTTTTTGCCTATTTTAGTAATTACTTTTTAAATGCGTTTAGTGCATACAAGAATGCCCTTATGCCTCGATAAGCAAGTGTTCCACCATTTTAGAATCTGAAAAAGTGCGCAATCTTACATTTTGTAGTAAGTTGCCGTAGTAGCCCCTGTACATTTGTTTTTTCAGTACATTGAGTTGAAGTTGGACCTTGCAATAAGTTTGATTTCCTAGTTGGACCTAAAAGTATCATGGAATAAAAAAAAGCCGGCTAAATGCAAGTCGGATTAGCGCACTGAAGGTTCCGTGCCAATTTTAATTGAATTAGGGAATTCACTTACTTCCACTTAACTAAAATACCACATTTTTTTGTTGACAGCAAATATAACTTTGTTTTTCATAGTGTTTGTATGACGAACAAAGTTATGTTTGCGGTTGTTGAAAATGTGCTATATCTCAAAACCTACCAGTTTGATCCCGTCATCCCGCCCAAACCAATTTTCGTTGGAAGTGTTTGTTAAGATCTAAATTATATTTTTTGTTTCAAAATTTACACTACCTTAGTTTTAAAAATTTTGGTTTTAGTTTCATGCAAGTTGCCCATGTTATAAGGGGGAATCCCTTAAATATCATTATTTCTTATTTTTTGTATGAGAATCGTAAAGCGGTTAACAGGATACATTTTCCTACCAAATATCAACAGTGTGATGCTTATGGTTACATAATAAAGTGACATACGGACGGACGAACAGACAGACAGACAGACTTGACTAAACGATAAGGGTTCCGTTTTTTGCCATTCGGCTACGGAACCCTAAAAATGGAGGAAGCTGTGTTTAAATTTATACTAACGTCGATAGAACAGCTTCTCAGGCTTATAATTAAAAAACATTTGAATAAACTTAATATCTATAGCCACAGTAGTCAACAAACCAATACAAGTTGTCAGTTTTAAGTTTTTTTTAAATTCCAAAACTCGAAAAGAAGCAAGTTAGAATTTTTGTTTTATTTTTTTAGTGACTGTCATTTCCTATTATATCCCCCCGGTTTCGGTTTGTCCTTGACTTTCTGGGCAGCCTGTATATTCAACCAGTGTTATTAACGTTTAACCATTAGTTGAGTTAACTATCGATAACGAAACCGGCCCTAAATTAAACACCATTCTCTATGTTATAACAGCTTAAAGACATAATTGTTGAGCAGAAATTATTGTTAATGTTGAGCAAGTTTTAAAATATTTATGGGGAAAATGATGCGAGAATTGTTATATTGCTAGGACTGTCCGTATAATATACGGACAACAGCACGTCAAAGTAAACACACTAGTATCTTATGCAGTTGTAATAAGGGCTAGTTTGCAACAAAAGTGGGGAGCCTGATGTGCTGGCCACTGTACGTGCGCTCGGGTAAATTGGCTGTGCAATCAATAATTTGATATGATAATAATTTTTTCAACACACTTGCTCAAAATGACGTTTTTATTCCATCGATTTTTGGCTCATAATCCTATAAATTAAACACGCGTGCTTTTTCAGTATATTATTGCACTAGTGCCTTTTGTTTATTAACCCGACCAATTTACATTTGTACCCTAGTACCAAGTCGTGAGTAAGAAGAAGAAGCGATATAATTTAGTCGGGTTATAACTTTTATTTTAGCAACAAACAGTGTTTATGCGAAAAATCAGTATCTACATATTTATTTCCATAAATGGTAAATCCAGCTTTATTACTAAAAAAATAACTCAAATTCATTTAAAATTTTCTGATATTTGTATTTTAAACACGAATTATTACATTTTTAATCTTGGCTGTTGGCCGATCTAGTTCGCGCCATAGCCTTGCGCGCGCATCTGTATCGCGGCAAGAAAAAAAACAACGCGCCATTTTTCGTAAATGATTGGAGTCTTGTTTGGCATACTTACTTTGCTCAATGAGTCTTGTTTTTTCCTCGCAAGTGTGTTGAAAAACGTCGTATGAAACACGTGTGCCTGTGACCATAATATACGCGGCTTTCTTATGGCGCACTCGCTTTCGCTCGTGCGCACACAATATCGCCTTGTATGTAATGGTCAACTTAGCACACTTGTATCATAATGTACTATTTGCGCATTAAACTACTTTTTGCCACGCATTAGTAGAAAAATATAGTACACTGTTAATGTATGTTTCGTTTTCATTTATTTGTTTTTTGAACCATTGTTTGTTTGCAGTGAAATAATTTATTTGAAGTAAACTCCATTAAAATGATAAACGTGAATTGATGATCGATGAGTTATTTAATGTGCATTTAAAAATATCGCTTCTCAATTTTACTACACACGTATGGAAGGAATGTTAAACTTCCTGACTTTGACGTTTTTCTTTAGGTTTTCTATGAAAATAGTATTTTCTGAAATAAATAAACAAGGTTAACTACTGTTTAAATATAATGCGGCTAAAATTTATGTCAACGTTGTGTCATTTGACTTGATCAACGTTGTTTTAAAACTAGCCTCTAGACAGTTGTCCAAAGGCTTATCCGACTGAGGGTGGATTCGACTAAACGAGAATAAATGTTAATAAATAGCTTTTTATCCGAGAGTATATAAATTTTACATTTTACCATCTACTGTTACAGAATATTGCGTTTATATGGAAGTAACTGGTATTACCACCGTGTTGCGTGAATAAAGAGCTAATTGAGGTATAACGTAATAAAGTCATATCATTATTAAGTCAGAATGTTTAGTAAAATTCGAAACTTTTGACTGCTCGATACTTTCTCACAGTATCTATACTAATATTCCTTATACAGCTGAAGAGTTTGTGTTCGTTTGAACGCGCTTATCCCAGGAATTACTGGACCGATTTAAATGATTATTGTGTTGGATAGCTTATTTATCGAGGAAGGCTTTGGGCTATAGTACATTACGCTGCGACGGGAGGGGACGGGTAGCAAACTCAAAATGGTTCAGTAGATATTTGACCTATTCGCAAAATGACTCGCACCATAAAAAGGACCTATTCTTAAATGAACCTATTCTTAAAGTGCCCCGACACAAAACCGAAGACTTCCCGGACATCAGCCTCTACGAGATTAGGTTGGCCCTAAAACAGCTTAAAACAACAAGGACCTGGCGAGAACGGAATCACAGCAGAGCTTCTGAAAGCGGGTGGAACACCGGTACTCAAAGTCCTTCAGAGACTCTTTATTTCCGTGCTGCTAGAGGGCATCACGCCTGAGGCATGGAACAGGAGTGTGGTGGTGTTGTTCTTCAAAAAGGAGACAAAACCTTATTGAAGAACTATAGACCCATCTCATTTCTGAGCCATGTCTACAAGCTGTTCTCAAGGGTCATCACGAATCGTCTCGCACGTAGGTTTGATGACTTCCAGCCTCCCGAACTACATCGATACGATAAGGCAAATTATACAGAAGTCCGAGGAGTATAATATGCCTCTAATATTTAGTGTTTGTGGACTACGAGAAGGCCTTGATTCGATCGAAACTTGGGCAGTGCTTCGGTCTCTTCAGCGGTGTCACATAGACTATAGGTATATAGATGTGTAAAAGTGTCTGTATAATAACGGCAACATGTCGGTCCGAGTACAGGAACAGAATACGAGGGCGATTCCATTGCGAAGATGTGTAAGACAGGGAGACGTTATATCTCCGAAACTGTTTACAGCGGCATTGGAAGACGCCTTCAAGCTCCTGTAAGGGGAAGGACTCGGCATCTGCGTCATACATATTCATACCACACATCCGGTTTGCCTGGTTTAGTAGTTGTGGCAAAGACGCTGGATGATCTTGGCACTATGTTTGAAGACCTCGACCGAGTATCTGTTGGGAACTCAGCTCTTGAAGTTGTCGACGAGTACGTCTACCTTGGACAAGTAGGTAGGTCAATTAGTAGGTCCAACTTTGAGACAGAGGTCAATCGACGAATCCTACTCGGCTGTTCAGCGTTTGGGAAACTGCGAAAGAGCGTCTTCTCATCTCAATTACTTCAGTGTCTGAAGACAAAAAGACTTCAACCAGTGTGTGTTCCCAGTGATGACATACGGATCCGAAACGTGGTCTCTAAAGAAGCTCAAAATTATACAACGAGCGATGGAGCGGGCTATGCTCGGTGTTTCTCTACGAGACCGAATCAGAAATGAGGAGATACGTTAAAGAACTAAGGTAACGGACATATCCCTAAGAATCAGTAAGCTCAAGTAGCAGTGGGCAGGACACATAGCGCGAAGAACTGATGGCCGTTGGGACAAAAAAGTTCTAAATTGGAGACCTTTCGACCAAAAGCGTAGCGTGGGACGTCCACCAACAAGATGGACGGACGACCTTGTTAAGATCGCGGGATCACACTGGATGCAGACCGCTTTTGATCGGTCGCTGTGGAAAACCGTGGGGGAGGCCTATGTTCAGCAGTAATGTCCTTTGGCTGATAATGATGATGATGATGAAGCTGTTTCAAATTCCCTGAAAGACCTATTCTTAAAAGGACCTATCCCTTTTAAGAATAGGTCTTTCAGGGAATGAGATACCTATTTCAGTAATAAGTCCAAAAACGCATGCAATAATCGTTTTGCGAATGGGTCCAATATCTACTAAAACCTCAAAACGCGCGGACGAAGTCGCGGCGTGATGTTTTATACCCTATCCTTACCCTAGCCTTTCTCGATAAATAAGCTATCCAACACAATAGTAGATTGTTATACAAGGGGAGAAAGTGACCCATTTCACTCGAGAAGTTCATGGCGCTCAAACGGAGTGAGAGCGCTAATAATTCGAGAGTGAAATGGGTGCTTTCACCCGAGTTATATGTACATACTATTTTTCATTTCGATTGTGAGGAAAAATAAATAAATTTATTTAGATATTATGTTGTTTGGCGAGAGATTCTCAAGTTCTCAAGTTTTTACATCACAATCAGTTTGTTTACTGTCGTTATACATAAAACACACCATTAGAAGGACAGTAACGACACAGAAGACAACCGAGTACATAAAACGTGGACGATATCAAATATTTCAAATCATTGTTAAAAATATTGATCGATTTTTTCTCACAATGTTAACAGTAACAGAACGCAACCTTAACTTTGTCACCAAAATTACCACAGGTTATGTCAAATACCAGATTCAGTTTTGCCTCATGAGATAGCGCTATGAGTGACAGCTAAAGGTGGGAGGGAGTAAGAAGATTAATGAAAAACAAAATCGCGCCAAGTCGCTTCCGCCTGCTGTGCAATAATCGACCAAACCAAAAAAATATACTGTCAAAGACAAAAAATGTGACAATTTAAAATGAAAAAAAGTGTCACACACAAAAAAGTGTATGGCGGACAGCCAAATATTATATTTGTAGATTATAAATTGTTAAAATTAG
This sequence comes from Pyrausta purpuralis, assembly GCA_963924145.1. NCBI lineage: Eukaryota > Metazoa > Arthropoda > Insecta > Lepidoptera > Crambidae > Pyrausta > Pyrausta purpuralis. The sequence continues at coordinate 10,696,849 of OZ001659.1, read as the reverse complement.
ACCAATTGTATTTTTTTTAAATCAGTGACCATAATAAACACGCTTTTAATGTTAAGCTAATCTTTAAAATATGGAAAGCTTGTTTATTTTATTAATATGATGTGACTCAATTATCTTCAACTCCATGTCTGAGCGTAGCAATTAAAACTAAATTACTTTCCACCCTATGGATGGAAAAGCTATTTTCCACCCGTCTATCTTCACATGAAAGTTCAATTTTCCGAACAGGAGAAATGAAAAATTTTTTTTTCACATCGGTCCAGTAGTTCCTGAGATTAGCGTGTACAAACAAACAAACTCTGCAGCTTTATAATATTACTAGCGGTCCCTCGCGACTTCGTCCGCGCATTTTCAGTTTGCGCCCTCCCCACCCGTCGTAGCGTTTCAAATTGCGTATTTGAAGTCCAAATTTACAACGTATTGGCAAATATTAATCGTGAATTGAGAGAATCGTAATCGATTTGGACTAATTTTATGTATATTAAATGAAAATCTGTTGGGGTTATTTCTCTGTGATGAACAACAATCAATAATCGATCAATTCGCCATGTTTCAGAAGGACTATTTCTCCCAAGTATACACAATTTCACTTGAAATTATAATAGTAATTTTCAGCTAGCGTTTATGTGGCGTTTAACTGTTTGACAGCCGCCAAAAATGGTTTTGCATTCATTGTAGGTATCTCTTTTTATCGCACAGTTGTCTGCTAGTGACATCTCGCTCTTGTCGTTTTATTCCAAAAGAAATAATAAATTTATGAGTATAATACGACATAGTTTAGTTGACAGTCGTTCTGTTATGCGAGTTTAGTAATTCCTCTTACAGTATTACGACGAAAAACGAAAATTATCTTTAATATAAATACCTATACGTGCGTTTAAGCCTATATTTGGTTGAATCCAACTCAATGACAATTACATAAATGATTGCTGGCAAATAGGTGACCTATTAAATTAGGAGTTTTGTATTATATTCGCGGAGTATTACTTATTTGCCGTTGGTAAAATCGGGCCTTATTATAGTTGTGGTAAGGCCATAGAGTGGCGAGTTTTGTCATGTATAAGGCTGTATAACTTTAGGGTAGGTACTTTTTTTCCGGGTCACCATATTTCCATTATCCTTAATGCTTTTAAAACACGTGAGTAGATTATTAGAAAAGAAACAAAAGATAAAATAAACACATCAAGCGGTTACATGATATTTAATTAAAAAGAAACTCTTTACATTATCGGCTCGGCCATATGTAGCCGAAGGCCATTATCTACTACAAAAACACATTGAAACTGTTCCTATCAATTTTTTTCTTGTGATAATGTAAGCGGTTTCAGAAAGCTCGTTTCTAACAAGTTAATATCTAGCTCATCTTTATACTCGCTAGCCAAAAGAATCCAATAGAAGTAAAACAAGACTAGAGGTAGTCTATCGTAACATAAAATATTTCAATAAAAATAAAAGTTATCTTAATAATATTTGTAGTCAGATGACCAGATAATGATTCGTTAAGCATTGATATTGGGTTCTAATAATAAACTACGAATATGATATACACTCATAAAATCAAATTTAGAAAGAAACACAAACGACACGAAAATTATGACACAAATCAATCAAGTGACATTCCCGCGTCACCGTCTTTTTTGTCGTCTTTGGGTTTCTCGTCTTTCTTGCTATCATCTTTAGACTTGCTAGAATCTGACGCATTTGAAGTGTTTTCTAGAGCTTTGAAGAACGCTTGCATGTCTCCTGTGTTCGCGGCCGACGTCACTTCAGCTGGTAGCCCGAACTGTGACATCACTGGACCCATTTGCCCGGAAGTCAGTGCTGATGAAAACTGGTTTGCAGCCTGCGGATTTCAGAGACGGTTATTATGATGGCTCAGTTCAGAAAACATGATAGATTATTCATGGACCGGTATATATCCATATCCATTATAATAAAAAATATATTTAGTAAAATTAATACGTTAAAATGGTTTTTGATAAAAAAAAACCTATCCATGCGGCTAAATGGTGGTCATGCATTGAAAAAAAAAATTGTTACTTAAAATGAATGCTAGGTATTAATAATAACAGTAAATACTTCCCTTACCTTTATTATTATTAATAGTTAGCTTAAGATGAAGTGCTGGTTATATAACACAATTTGGAAGCAAAAGAAAAAATAACAAGAACATGTGCACTATAAATATAATTCCTTTCTCACACTATGACCTACCCAGAATCATTCAGTTCCAACATTTTAGTTTTAATCAAAACCCTCTGCCTAACGACAAGTTCGCTTTGTTATCGAAATTGGTTTAATATTGTTTTTTTTCGAGTACATAATAATTGAAATAATATTATGCGAAAGCTTTATTTCAGATCAAGACGAGTACAGAACTCGTCCTGATTTCTTGCATGTCACATAAGTAGATCAACATCTAACGACGGTGACTTAGATAGCGATTCGCTAGGAATCGATACAGTCGGTCAGGCAGATTTTTTAAAATCTGGAGCTTATCTCTGCTCAAACAAAGTGTCACCAGGTTGAAGTGCATATATTATGCACACGGAAAAATAAAAAAAATAATACAACCGTATAGTGTGAGAACGGAATACCGCAAACCGCAAAAGAAGTAGGTACACAACATGCACGGTGACCGCTCGCCCACGACATTTCCGCTATCAGCGAACACTAAGCGCAGCGCGGCGACAGATAAGAACAAATGAACGCAAATGTTCAATCACGCCACAAGACCCCATTTTCGTCAAAACGCGCGCGATCATACATTTTATATAAGGTCAAATCGTTTCAAGTGATAATGTTTTAATTGTGTCTTTGTATAATATTTTATAAAATTCATTTTATTATTTTCTCCAAAGAAATCATCATTTTTTAAACAGCACCCTAACAATTTTAAAAGTTATCCACGTCATCGGTTACGTCTCTCTCATTTCAATGCCCCATCCCTCTTTCTCTCTTATCTTAACCTTAATTAATAAGAAAACAAATCCGAAAAAATAACTACCTTATCATTATAATTTCTGGTTTTATCAAAAACTAGCGTATAAAAACACAAAGTGTATTGTGCAAAAAATAATTCATTTATTGTGCTGAATCGGCCTTTTAAATATTATCAACGACGACCTCCGTGGTCGAGTGGCTAGCACGCTGGTTTCAAGCGTCGTCATCTCGTGAGGTCCCGGGTTCGATTCCCGGTCGGGTCAATGAAGAAAAACGATCTTTTCTATATTGTCCCGGGTCTGGATGTGGTACCACAATTGTTTCCGATTTCCATAACACAAAGCTTTAGCTACTTAGCTTGGGATCGGAGCAATGTATGTGATGTTGTCAAATTAATATTTTATTTTAAATTATCACTTAAAGCGAGGTTACTTTATGTATTTTATCTTCACCGCTCCGCTTATAGCGGAATATGTCGTGGCCGAGCGTTAAAGCATTCGAGCGTTCATCGCTACACCCGCGACCTCACGAGCCGAAGCCGAGCGTGCGGTGAGCGGCGCGTGCCGTAATCGGGTCGCAATACGTGAGGGTTCACCTGCGCGAACTGCGGTGAGAGCAGTGTGGTCCTTACATCGTCCTGGGCGGTGTCGGGCGGCGCGGGCGGCAGGTGCGCGGCCAGGCGGCTCGCGTTGGCGGGCGCGGTCGCCGCGGCCACGACCTCGGGCGAGGCGAGCGCGGCGGCGAGGTCCACGCGCGCTCCGCCCTCGCTATCCGGCGGCGCGTTGCCTACCCCCGAAAAGTAGCGTTGCAAGTCCGACAACACTATTTGACCACCTGAAATTGCATTTCGTTTACCCAATACTGATAATTTTGAACGTGACTTTAGTTAAGTGGACACTGTTAGCTGGTAATCGTGGCTCATGAGTCTTTTTGCAGTACTGTATATTGCTAGACAGTCTTTAATAGTGATTGGTGAGCGTTCCAAAATTGTATTTGGATTTTGTAGCAATATAATGATAAATTTACAAAATTGTCAAACAAATAGAAACTGAAGTCTCGCTCGCCCTTCTTAACAGCTGCAAGCAAAGAACTGATCACATGTTGATATGAAATTTAAACTTCTCAAATACTTTTTTCCTAGTCAATAATTAGCAAATTTGACGGAGACAAAAACTATACATAGGTACGTGAGGGAAATAAAACAGGGTAATAGGCTCAGGCCCCTTTCATTATTTATTGCGAGCCAAAGATAAATATCTCGTATTTTACATCTTAGAGAGAAGGCAGTTAAAACAAATGGCCATTATTTAACATAACACATGACACGCACACATAAATAAAGCCATACCTACGTTCAAGTATGTTACGAAAAAAATGTAGTAAATAAAATGTAAAAGCGACTGGTCAAATATCTTATCTCATAAAACTTCCAAACAATAATAATATACCTACTTAATATATACAGTAGAACACTATACTACAAAATGGAAAAATCAATAGCGTGATATTTTATTTTCTGAACATTAATTATAATTCTGATAAACCTAAGGCCACCAAAGGTTATCTTACTTACAGCTTTATCTCATGTAATATAATGTGTCATTGACTATAATTACACCAGCATGGTGAAAATAGGCCCAGTTTCATCTTCTGGCAGATCCCTATGTATACCCACTGATAAACAGCTGTTAGTACACAACCAACAAAAATCCACTTTTTGGTTAAAGTTATTTAAAAATTGCAAAACAAGCTATGTAACTACAAAATGAGCATGTGATCTTACGAGGGGTACTCAATAATTACTTAGCCTCGCCGCCCGATGGCGCTGTTGTTACAAAAGAGTTTTACTACCGTGCAGTAAATACTTTCTTTTTCTTTTGAAGGCTAAATATTAATTAAAAGGCCCTCGTATATTGCCGTTAGAAAAATAGACATTATCAACTTTGAACATGCCGCAACCAATCACATTGCCGGAAACCAAAAGTTAGTCTTCTGATTGGTTACAGTGTGGTCTATAGCAATGACGTTACTTCTTCATTAGCGCGGATAGTCTGATTACCATGAGGATTATGTAATTTTTGAAGTACTGTTAAAGTACTTGAAAAGTTTTTAAAATTTATAGACTGGCAAAATACAGCACAAAAAATTGATCAAGAATGATATTACCAACAGGAGTGGACAAAAATAAGTTTGAAAAGGACTTTTGTTTGATTACTTGAAGAGTACAAAGTTGTGCCAACAGATTTTGTTAAAATCTTTTGCTATTACTTTGAAAGTATTGACTTCCTTCCCTGAAAACTTTTAAAAGCGTCGGAAATGTAGATGCCACCATAATTAGGTCTTTAATACTTTGACTTAAGGTCTAAAGCCAATAGAAAAATTGATCACGTCTATCTAATGATGGGTTAAGATGCATCTGGTAGCACTGGGTTGTAACTGCTGCTATCATTTTCTATCACCTTATACAGTTATTTATAAAAGAGTGAAGGAGAGCGAGCATCTCGTTTATTCTGCCGCCTGAAAATAGAGCTATTTAGTTCTAGGTGATATAAAAAATAATCATAAAAGTTGCGAAAGCGCGAGAGTTGCTTCAGTCAGATGCTGTTAAGCCTTAAAAATAACACACCCATGCAAGACCAACTATTAGCGCTGCCACTCGATAGTCCATTATCGGTAGTTCACACATATTAGTTAGTGGTACAAAACTATAGGCACACTGTTGATAGTAACAAATACTATCGTTTGCACTATCGATTGTATCGGTACCATCCAATCGGCGCGAAAAATATCGATTTAATCTTAAGTATAGAGTCAATTCTAACGAAAGTGCATATGTAAGACGACTTCGACAATGTTGATATTTTTATGCAAACTGAGCTATTGATACTATAACTGATTTTGGAGGTCTACTTTTGCTATAGTCAGCTCAAAAGCATCCGAGTCTTGAGACGCTAATGACAATAGAGATAGTAATATACTGCGCGAGATAGAAAGAAGTCGATAAGACTCAGTCGGCTACAAAGCATCGCACATAAAGGCCGATCCGCACACAACAGTGCCGGCACAGTACTGATGCGTGTCGTATCTGTGTCGTATCCACCAGCCAGTGTCAGTGAAAAATGATATTGTAACATACACCACTGCATAGCATATATCACTGTCACTGACGTGTGCGGCTTACAAGAAAGCATCGAACAATATGTATACTACAATATTATTTTTAACTGACACTAACGGATACGTTACTGATCGGCGCCTATAGTCACTGTGCCGGCACTGTTGTGTGCGGATGGGCCTCAGACCCCTTACACACTGCGACTTTCAGCATCGATGCAGTTGGGCGTATCGAAAACGCGCTTCAGCATTGCGACTCACAAACGATTCAATTTAGTATCGATGCAGTCGCTAAAATTCAGTACCTAATTTGACAATTTCCATCTAATGCATTGCGACTGTATCGATGCTAACGCGCGTTAGCATCGCTACCAGGTGCGGATACACCGTTGTGGGCACTGCGTTGTTTTTGATACTCACATTGTTATTCTTGTAATAAGAAGATATTAAGATGAATTATGAAATCTGAAATTGCGCAAGGGTGGGCCCCAAACCCAAAACCTCTGGCTAACCGGGCGAACACTCTTTCCAAACGAGCTACCGTGCTGTCGGTTTTTATTATTTATGATTTTATAAGCGTGGTAATTCCCAAGGTGTTTTAAAATATTCACTTTTAAGCGTATTAAACAGTTTTTTGAGCGCTCACGCTTTGTCCACTTATTATTTACTTTATTCCAAGTTTGTGTCTGAAATAAAACTTTCGTGCCTGCGTTGACTTTGGTAAAGTGCAATTCATTTTTATAAAAAAAACACGTAGCCTGCTCACAAGCTTTTTGGAGAGCTGGATCTGCGCCTGATCGCTACTGCATCGATGCTAAAAGTAGCGCAGTGTTTAAGGGATCTTAACTCACTTCTCGGCTGCGCGGCGGCGGGCGTGGCGGGCGTAGCGGGCGTGGCGGGCGCAGCGGGCGTAGCAGGCGGGGTCGCGGCGGGCGGCGCGTCGCGCGGGCGGGCGGGCGCGCGCGCAGCCTCCGCGGCCGGCGCGGGCGGCGCGCTGCGGGGCGCGCTGCCGCCGCGGGAGCTGCTCGCGCTGCCGCCCGACGGACGCGAGCCCGTGCTGCCGCTGTTGTTGCTGTTCATGTTCAACAACCTTATATTAGCTTTACTTATCAACACACGGGATTTAATGCAACTGTAGGGGTCACGTTGTGCATACGCAGCAATAAGCCACGGGCGACCGCGTCCGATCGCCAGTCGATCGCCGGGAACCTAGACGGACACGCGTAACTTAGATCTTAATATTATCGCATCTACTTATTGTGTGCAAGGCCAATAAAGAAAGTCGTTTCGTGTATTAACTGTGAGTTCTCCCGTAGACAAGCATCCTTACAGTGGTGACCCCGACGTGAGTGTAGGGGTCACGTTGTGCATACGCAGCAATAAGTCACGGGCGACCGCGTCCGATCGCCAGTCGATCGCCGGGAACCTAGACGGACACGCGTAACTTAGATCTTAATATTATCGCATCTACTTATTGTGTGCAAGGCCAATAAAGCAAGTCGTTTCGTGTATTAACTGTGAGTTCTCCCGTAGACAAGCATCCTTACAGTGGTGACCCCGACGTGAGTATAGGGGTCACGTTGTGCATACGCAGCAATAAGTCACGGGCGACCGCGTCCGATCGCCAGTCGATCGCCGGGAACCTAGACGGACACGCGTAACTTAGATCTTAATATTATCGCATCTACTTATTGTGTGCAAGGACAATAAAGCAAGTCGTTTCGTGTATAAACTGTTTTATTGAGTTCTCCCGTAGACAGGCATCCTTACACAACGATACACTTATTTATAAGGTAAACATCGTATTTACCTTCCCGGCGTTTCTATTCGGTTCCACGAGTCATGGTCCCGGGGTGACCCGTGTGTTGATTAGTAAAGTACAAAATGCAACAAAGTTTTAAATCTTATATATGCTTCACTTGTAACTTGTTGTTGTGTTGTAATATTCTTATTTCATAACAAAGTTACTAATAATTATACAATAACCAATGCAGTAAGTAAAATTGCGCGGGACAATTACACAACAATCAATCTAATGTCAAACAAAATCTATCTGACAGGTCTAGTGCTGTCCATAAGTCCTACTGTCTACCACAGTAATGCCATAATCAATTATGTGTCTAACAGTATGTAAGAAAATCTTGGAAACCGAATTTGACCCACTTCTGGGTCTTTGATTAGGATCAAATTTTGCACACACTCTGACTTCTGATGACAAAACATGACTAGCTAAGAAACATTATCACAAATTCAATATGGAGGCTTCCCAAAGATGGCGGACAGGCTATTTCAAATGCACCCCCATGATATGGGTATTAAATGAAAGGGTTTGCTGAATGAGATACGAAAAAAATTAAAAACTGTGTTCTTAGAATTATTTAATAAAGTTCTATATATTTTCACCTTATATCAGGCTGTTGAATTAGTGGCAAATAATGTAGGTGATAGATATAGGTATTTGATTGTATATAACGGCACAACGGATTTCATAATAATTTAGACATTTAGGGTGAAAATGACTTAACTGTGACTCTAACTTGATTCACTTATCTCCGATTATTATCAGTCATTTCACCTGCCACAAATTATTATAGAATTTTACAATATGCAAACTATTTATTGTCTGTCATTGATAAAGCAGTATAAATAAGATGATTGTAACCCTTTTCTGCTCCACGAGTTTGTGCATCAGTTTTCATAAGGTAGGAATATATTGTGATTCCAGCTTGTCACAGGTGTAAGTTATGGTTTTTGTTTTACAATATATGTAAATAAAACAGTCCTTACCCCATAGTACCCAGAATTGATGATAGTCCACCAATCTGTCCGACACCACCGAACAACTGCATCAGCTGCTGCTGCGACATATTGTTCAAAAGATTTTGAAGTTCTCCTTCCTGGGCACCTCCACCGCCACCACCACGACCTCCTGAAGTTGGTGGGTTGTTGAGAGCCTCATTTATGCGGCGGCAGAAGTCATCATCCTTATCTGTTTTAGGTTCCTAATACAATGATATAGTATAATTAGTCCATGGCCATTCAATGGAAGCCTGGTGTGGAGCATCTAAACAGTGGCTTAGCTAAGGAGATAAACTATAAAATAAATAATGGTTCTATTGTTAACAAAATAATTAGTTTGGTTATGGAGATGAGAATGCCACCAGCCTTCAGGTACCATTTTGTAAAATTCCATTATGAGTCAGCAACAATTCATATTATCATTTAAATTATGTAACATGTTACTTTGTATGATAAAGTGTGATTTATTTATTCATAAAACAAGATAAAAGTTATTTTAAAATCATTTTTGTTCTCACCTGCATCCAGAAAAAGTACTTTTTAGAGAAAGATTTGAATTTCAGCACATAAACTCTTCCAGTTGTGCATTCATTAACTCGAACGAATTCACAATCATCAGGGAATATAAGTAGATCATCCTCAACCTCACCAGTGGTTCTATCTTTCCAACAAAAATGCATCAACGAGTCATCTCCTTGGTAAACATAAAGCAATCCCTTCCTTTTGTCTGGGTGAACCATTCGCCCCTTTAGTGTCATTCTACCAGCACGAAATTCAACCAGATGCTTGTTACCTCCCGAGCTCCCGCCCAAAGCAGATGTATTGCCAAATAAAGCTGTAGCTGACATAATGGAACGCTGAAAAGAAAGTTAAATCACATACATAACCTGAATAATATTTTTATATCTAATTACAAACTATGAAGCACACATCTACCTGACTTACCTGTCTTTGTAATTTCAAGCAAGTGCAATAATGAATTTAGAAGGAATTACCTATATTTTCACGTCAAGAAAGTACCGAATAATGACCAGTGTTCTGTGATAATGACGCGACACAAAAATGACAAGAAACCACAGATTATTAAGAGTATGTCTAAACTTTCTTTCCTTTTCGCCGCGCGTTATCTAGCGCGAGGGCAAGCGAGACAAAAAAAACCTAGTGTCATTGATACAGCACATAGTTGCAAAGCGAATCTGCTTTGTTTATGATTGAAAAGGAACCAGCCAGGAACGTTGATTCCATACTTACTCAATGTCAGCCAGCATAAATCCTTAATGCAGCCCGCAGAGGATGCCCCCGCCTTATACCTAGTATTTATCTGCTGCCTGGCCCTCCTTCCTTGATTTTTTTTAACTTGAGCTTGCTTGGCCAGCTCTGCCTAAATCCGTCCCCGTCTCCCCGCCTAGTGTGATGGCTCGGAAAAAAACTACTGTCATTTTGACATATGAATTACAGCATTATTCTCTGTACGAAAAAAAGCGCGGGAACCTTGTTAGAGAAAGGCGCCCAATTTTTAAAAAATTCAAAGTTTATTATTATTACTGTACATTTCTTGTTAATATCGTTGTAAATATATAGTAAATAGTTTGTTTCTTATGTGAAAGTGTTGGAGTCATGGGGGGTAGCAAGAAGAGGAAAAAGCAAGACCCTCCCGATGGGCCTCCAATAAGTGACTCATCATCTGATGAAGAAGATGCTTCATCGAAATATCAAATCTTTAAGGTACCAGGGTACTCCAGAAAGTACCCTGAAAATAGTAAAAAATCCGAGTACATAGTTTTTGTATCCCACAAAGAAGAAAAGCCTTTTAGCGACAAAGATAGACTAGCAATTAGAGGTGTGTCGCTCTTTACGGAAACGACTCAGTGAGTCGTTTCTTTAAAGTGATTCACTGATTCGAATCCCTAACACCGCTTCAAATGAATCACTCGCTCAATTGCATCTCGGTTTCAATCGGCTCGCGCGCTCGCGGACACGATTGAGTGAGATAGACTTTTCGGAGCGCTTCGGGTCACATCGGAGATCGCCGACCGCCGTCTCTTTCACTAATTCATTATAAGTAGGTGATTGAGAAAGACGGCAACACTAGCTCACCTACGCACGCATTACGTGTGAAGTAAGATGAACTGTTGTTATTATTTGTTTTAGTTGACCTTTGTTTGCGGAAGAAAAAAACAAAAATAAAACGGCAAAGTTGTAAATAATGAATGAAATCACTGTACTTATATAAAATCGATTTTTAAATACGCCAGTTAGAACTGTACAAAACTTACTGTCAGTCCTAAGCCTGAAAAAAGTATGAAAAAAATCGATTTATATCGTTTTAGGCATATAAAATAAAATACTTACACAATATTATACACTTTACATAATATTGTTCAAACAAGGTCAATAAAAACGATTCATGAAGGTTTTTATTTAATTCATTTGCGCTAGAAAATCGCGCTTAGAGTTACTGATGCAAATGATGCAAATGAAGCACTTTACTGATTCGAATCTTTGAACTGATCCAGATACAAATGATCCAATCTCAACAAAGATGCGTTTTTACCACCTCTACTAGCAATTTCTCACGCCATACGAAAGTATTGCGTGACTGGTATACTCCATCTAAAGTCCATCAATAAGTACAAAATCGGTATAACTTTTGATTTATCTAACAATGCCAATGTATTCTTACAAAACAGGAAACTTCTGGATGATTTAGGTCTAAAAGGTACAATTCCGGCAAGCGACACGGAGGTGACTGGGGTTCTCACTTCAGTACCCACCGATTTATCAAATAAAAAGATTTCGGCTCTTATTGGCAGCTCACGTAATGTCATACAAGTCCGACGGTTTATGCGTCGAGTGCGTAGTGAGGGTGGTGCGGTCTCGTACCAGCCCACTCAGACTGTTGCGGTGACGTTCGCCTCCACAGAGCTCCCGCAGTACGTATACCTCGACTCGTGGAGACATGAGGTAAGTGTGTACGTGCCGCCGGTCAAGCAGTGTCTGCGCTGTATGAGGTTTGGCCATATCGCTCAATATTGTAAAAATGCTGAAGTATGCTCTATCTGCTCAGGTTCTCACAGTTTCAAATCTTGTACAGTTGAACAAAAAGATGCCAAATGTATAAACTGTAGTGGTAACCATGTTGCTATTTCAAATTCATGCCCACAAAAGAAAGCCAAAATTGAAGAAAATAAAATCAAATCCAGAGCTACCACTTATTCCGAACTATTTAAAGAAAATTCTTTCCCTCATTTGTCATTAAGAAACATAGAAACTCAGTTAGAAAATCTTACTAAATCAGATTTTTTTATGAACATTCTGACTAACGCAGTCACCAAATTAATTTTGAATCAAAAAGAAAACCCAATAAACTCTACAACTATTAAAGAAACCCTACACCTAACCTTCCGAAACAACGCTTCTTTTCCCGTAAATGGAACTTAACTTTATTCAATGGAATGCACAAAGTATAATCAGTAATAAGATTTCACTTACAAAATATTTATATGATAACAATATACACATAGCTATTATTTCTGAAACTTGGCTTACGCCAATTAAAAGTTTTAATATTAAAGGATATATAACCGAAAGAAATGATATAGGCAACAAACACAATGGAGTAGCTATTTTAATTCACAATAGTATAAATTACAAAAAAATCAACACATTTTCTGACAATTCTTTACAAAACATTTGTGTTAGAATAACTTTACATAGTGTAGAAATAAGTATTGTTAGTTTTTATTGCCCAGCGAATTCCACACCATCTTTTGATAAACTTAAATTCCAGTCTTTAATAGATTCAATACCTGAACCAATGATTTTTGCAGGTGATTTTAACGCTCATCACACACATTGGGGTTGTCACTCTATAGATTCTAGAGGCAGAGACATTTTAGATATAATTGACAACAGTGATTTGGTATTATTAAATAATGGTCATGTAACAACTGTTGGATCTCTATCGTGGCGTTCAAATGCATTGGATTTATCGTTGGTTTCCTCATCATTAGCTCTTTCTTGTGACTGGTCCGTACATAACGATCCTCTTGGCAGCAGCTATCATCTTCCTGTAATCATAAAAGTCTTTGTAAATAATAATGTAAATAGAGATCAGTTGTATAATAATGGTATCATGCATTCTCCAATTTACCCTAACTTTAAAAGTGTAAATTGGAAAATGTATGGGCAAATCCTAGATTTTGAGCTGTCTGACTTTCAAATTGAAAATTATTCTCCACTGGATGCATACTCCACTTTCATAAAAATTTTGCACACTGCTGTAAATAAGTGCCTTCCAAACCAAAAAGTATCTATGTCTTTCCCTACTACTGCTAATAGCAATAGTAATACTACTGTTACTACTACTTTTAATAGTACACCTAAAAAAAAATTCAAATACCCTCCCCTTCCTTGGTGGAACAAAACATGTTCAGATGCTGTCCAAAAGTCTAAATCTGCATATATTAACTTTAAAAACAACCCTTCAGATGAGACATATATTGAATTTAAGCGTTTACAAGCTGTTAAAAAACTTACCTTGAAAACGGTTAGATCCAATAGCTGGATAGAATTGTGCAACTCTTTTAATCGATGTACTCCCTTGTCGACAATCTGGAATTTTATGCGAAAATTTAATAAAACATACTCCTGGAAAAATAATGATGACAGTTGGGTTCCAGATTTTCTTTGTAAGTACACTCCTGATTATGTAAATAATAAAACAAACATTCCTTTCATTAGTGATGCTAATTCTGTAAATAGTTTCTTGACCGATTCCTTTACCAAGCAAGAGTTAATATCTGCCTTGTATTCTAGAAAGGATGGTGCTTTTGGTCTTGATGGTGTGCCATACATGATGTTAAAAAAGCTTAGCACCAAAGGATTGGACATGCTCCTGTTCATTCTGAACAATCTATGGCTAACAAACAATATCCCACATGCATGGAAGACTGATTGTATAGTTCCCATATTAAAACCAGATAAGCAGCGATCTAGTCCAGACTCCTATCGCCCTATCGCAGTTACATCTTGTGTAGGAAAGGTATTTGAACAGTTATTGAAGCAACGACTGGAATTTTATATAGAAAAAAATAACCTTCTACCTTCTAATCAATATGGATTTCGTAGGGGTATGTCTGCTCGTGAAAGCATTTCTCAATTACAGCTTGATATTCAAAGTAGTTTATATAAAAATAATTTTGTGTTGTCTGTGTTTTTTGATGTTTCTGGAGCTTTTAATAGTGTAAATGTTGATATTTTGGGCAATGAACTACTTTCTATTGGGATTCCAAGCAAAGTGGTTCATTGGATTCAAAATTTTTTGATAGAAAGGGAAATTTATGTTAAATATAATGGATTGTTGTATGGTCCAAGATTTGCTTCAGTTGGCACAAACCAAGGTGGCATCTTGTCCCCGTTAATTTTTATTCTCTATATTCGTCGTTTGAATATGATCTTGGGTTCTGATGTTAAAAATCTTCAATTTGCTGATGACTTAGTAGTTTATACATCTGGAAAAAGTTTAGCTAATGTTAGAACCCTTATAAATAAGTCATTGGAAGGATTGTTTACTTATTTCTCATACTTAAATCTTGAAATTAATGCATCAAAATCAAAACTCTTAGTATTTGGAAATGTTAGAAATTCTACCCCTGAAATTGTCTACAATCAAGTTCCTATCCCTGTTTCTCATGAAGTTAAGTTTTTAGGTGTTACTTTCACTCATAACCTTTCCTGGAAAAATTACATTGATTTAATAGCTTCTAGAGCTAATAAAGCCTTCAATATTTTGAAATCATTATGTAGAACATCTTGGGGAGCTGATCCAAAGATAGTGTTAATGTTGTACAAATCTTTGATTCGAAGTCATTTTGAATATGGTTTCCTTTGTTTTGCCAATGACACTAGACTGGTTAATGTCTTAGAAAAAATACAAAATAAAAGTTTGAGGCTTATAACTGGAGCATTTAAAAGCACTCCTATAAATGCAATGCAAGTTGAATGTAGACTTCCACCTTTAAGCATAAGGTTCTCATATTTAAAAGAGAGATTCATATTGAAACTTTACAGTAAAATTAATAATCACCTGTTTCTTAACCTAAAACTTGCCCCACCTCCTCCCTTACGTAATCCCCTTTACATATTGCAGGGATTCAGTCAATTCCTAAATTTCCTTGAAACTTTGCAAATACATAGGTCTTCTGTACTTCCATGTTATGTTGGAGTCTTCCAAAGTCACTTTCCTGCAATCAACATTATAATTGATCATAATTTGTTCTCAAAAGAAGATGTATATAGTAAATTCTCTGAATTTGATGATTGTAGATTTATCTTTACTGATGGGTCCAAAACTGAGTCTGCTGTTTCTTTTGCTATTTTTGATAGTTTATTGAATACTGGTTCTGGTTATAAAATAAATTCAAACACAAGCATATTCACAGCTGAGGCTGTGGCTATTCTTGCTGCTTTGAAACATATAAAACACAAAAATAGTGGTTGTCTTAAATGGATAATAGTCAGTGACAGTATGAGTGTCTTAGAAAATCTTAAAAATAATAAATTTAATGCCAACACTAACTATTTGATTGTTGCAATCAAACAGTTATGGTTGGAATTAATAACAATGAATAATTTTAATGTTTCTTTTATTTGGGTACCGTCTCATGTTGGTGTCATAGGTAATGAGAGAGCTGACTTTTTAGCTAGAACCATAACAAATTGTGCTACAATAGTCCCTGATTCTAGTAGTAATCTAGATGTCCATGTACCTTGTTCTGATATTGTTCCTCTTTTGAAGAAAAGGTACATTGACATTTGGAGAAAACATTATAAACATAAAGTTCAAATTGAAAAGAAAGGTGTGTGGTATGATGAGTGTAAAACCCAAATTGGAATTATGCCTTGGTTCTGCAAAGGTGACACCTATTTAAACAGGAAATTTTACATTTCAATTCTAAGGCTACGATTTGGACACTGTAATTTGAATTTTCATCTCTTCCGATTGAAAATGGTGGATAGCTCTCATTGTGATTATTGTGATTTTGTGGTAGAGCAAACTCTATCACACATTTTCTTTGTTTGCTCGGCCTTTGGCATTCAGCGCCTTGTGCTTATGGACGAGCTGATTAAAATTTATGGCAAGCCTGATTTGGTGCCGCGCTCCATTCAAGCTCTTCTTGTAAATAGCCTGACTTACATACCTCTCTACAAATTTATACTCTGTACAGTTTGCAGAATCTAATGTTTTTGTAAATATGTATAAATTTAGTTGTGGTTAAAACGTTGTAAAAACTTTGAATTAGTCAATGGTGTACACAGAGTACTTTGTATATATAGACATAGAGTTATCACTAGACGGTTTGTACAAAGTGGCTCTATCTAGCGCCTAGTTCACGCAACTTTAGTATTATATACATAGGTATTAGGTACCTGTTCTTGCTGATCAAGATATTATAATGGTACTTAGTTGAAAACCGGGAATCATATCCCTAAGGAAGGATTTTAGGATATGATTCCCGATTTCCAACTAAGGACTATTTTCAGGTCTTTAGTTGAAACATGGAGTTGAAATAAAACAACAAAGTAAAAAAAACAATGTTTTCTATTTCTAAATCTTTTCTTGGCATTATTAAATGCAAGGCATTGCATTTTATCCGCCTGGTTATAGTCACTTCTGAAGCCCTTTATTATTTTGTTTGTATCCTTGCACCAACTATAAATAAATTATAAAATTGTAATCAACCATTACAGAAAGAATAGTTTTAATATCATGTCAAATGTTGTCCTTCTTTGAATCTTTTTGGATTATATTTATAACAATATTTATAACGAGATTCAATGCTCTTTTTAGCTTTGATTTGTATGTTTCTTTTGATTCCTGCAGTATTTTGATTTTCGTGTGGAGTACAGATACATCTGCGGGTACAAATTTATTTTTCTTTTGCTCTGAAACAAAATAATGTGACTTACTACAAATTGTTAACTATACAATGTCTATTTTATTTTATTTATTTATACTTTATTGCACAACCAAAAATTTGTACAAAAGGTGGACTTAACGCCATATGGCATTCTCTACCAGTCATACCTTTGGGCTAAGCAGAAATGATTGTAGGCGGTGCGACAGAAAAAAAGAAACATATAAAACTACTATGTGTGGTATCAGAATTCAATAAGTGAAATTAAAGTATTGAGACTGGAAACAAGCTAAATTATTGATATAAAACACTTTTTTCCCGATTATCACAAAAAGTTAATTAATTTTATTCCGACGTCTCAAACACCCTGGTCACATTCGTGGTCACAGGTAGACTAGTAAAAAATCAAAATGATAACCAGTCTAGCTGTGACCACGAACACTGTAGAGTGTTAAAAGTTAATCCGTAAAAAAAGTGTTTTATTTCGATGAGTAATATTTGCATAAACCTCAGAAACAAGTAAGCTAAATTATATTGCTTTGTGTGTAGTATTAGTAGTATATTTATGTGTATACTATTGAGATAACTACTACATCAACATTGTTTAAACACAGTATTCACTCCCACAGTACTGCTTAGTTTGATGTTGTTCAGTGTTTCTGATTATGTTCAGTTTTAAAGTCCGTTTCATTTTGCTTGCTGAGTATTGTAAACAATCTAGACATTCCTTATTACCAAAATAATTCATTTTAAATAAGATAAACACAAAACTCACCAACTTATAGGTAATTCATTGTTAAAGCACTAAGATCTTCTTAACAAATAGTAAATACATTTTATTCACTGGCATTATTTTAAAAGTAAACAAATGATTGTTGACATTATTCAACTAGCAAAGCAAAGCAAACTTTATGATATAACAAATCACAAATTGTACCCTGTAAAAGCTGAGGAGCGGAGCTGTTCTTAACAGCTGATTGTTGATTAGGCTTGACTGCAGCAGGTTGCTGCGCAACTGGTATGAGATGGTCAGAAGAAGATGAAGTGGATGGCATGTTCTCAGTTGATACACTGTTTGTTGAGACATGTGAATATACCCTATTTGTAACTTCCAGCATAGGTTGTCGGCTGAGTGAGGAACAACCTTAAAAGAACACAGAATATTAATATTATTATTAACTGTTTATTAGTCTGTATACAATTATAAAAAAAACAAACAATCAAGTTAGCAAACCTAACAATCAGCTAATTGAATCATGGATTTGAGGGGAATCTCATAAGTAGTATATTACAAATTAGATAGTTACCTGTTAAGAACAACGTTGGAACAGCATTAAGTAACCCTTCCACTGCCTCTTTCAAACTTGCGTTCAAAGTGGGTCTCACATACTTGGTGAAGTCTATACAGACTGTTTTTCTGTAACCATTATATCTCCTCCAATTGCGTTTCTCCACGCCTCAAATCTTCCAATGTCGGTATCAGGGTTAGGAAACCTATACAATGATACGATTTCAGACCCTGTAATAGCAAAATATATATTATAAAAGCACTTATATGACTATGATATTCATTTCAAATTTACAATACCGTTACTGGTCAAACTTTATATAAGTACATGGGTTATTTGAATAAGATATAAACTTACTTCTTTTATTACAAAAACGAATGCAACATTTTCTCGTCGTCATATTGGTTGAATCACTAAGCTTAGCCAGGATCAGAAGTAGCAAATAGTTTGCCAAAGTTTTCGAAAAGAACAGGGTCGTCGATTTCTAAAACGCAGTCAGGTCAATCATGAGAAGCGAGTCCGCCTGGTCCAATGAAAATTGCAGGTCAGTTGAGGGAAGCAGGGTCGTCGGAATCCAATTTGAAAGCCAGGTCGTCAGTAAAAACACACAAAACAACAAAAACATATCCACCAAAGAGAAAAACGGACAAAAAGCATTTGAAAAACTTAGAATATTTTCGCATCAGTGTTGCCAGTCCACGTAGCAAGAAAACTACGATAACACCACTTATTCATGATGTCATGTCATGAATGATCATGACGGTTAAAGAAATAACATGATGTCATATGTCGGGGTAGAGACATAAAGCGCCGGGTGTGGCACAGACAAATCGTATAATTGCGCCGTATACATGTCGACGACAGAACGTATAATTCCGCCGTTTTACATAAGACGTTGTCAGTTTTTACGCTCGCGGTTTTGCAAAAGCCGAAGGCAAAATGTTAACCGTTCAATTGTCATAATTTTGATGACGCTTGGTTAGGTGATGAAAATTTAAGGTGACCATGATAAAACATAGTTTGGTGGGACAAATAGGACTAATCAACGTAATAAGTACAAGTTTCCATTAAATATATATTTATGAAAGTAATATCTGTACATGCCCTGTTTTCGCACAAAATATTCAGAGTTAAATATAAAATATTCAGAGTATATAAGGCTACCTCGTTTTAAGTGATAATATTTTAAAGGCAGATTCAGAAAAATAAATGAAATATATTTTGTACGAAAAAAAAAATTTTTTATACGCTAGTTTTCGAGAAAATCGCCTCTAAACATGTAGAAAAAAGAGTAAAATAAAACACCCCGTGCCGCGTGTTGCTGAGCGGAGCTCTCGGTCTTTCTTTGTAGGTATTGTCATACGCGCCGCCCATCGCCGCCGTGTTGCCTGCCTGCCTACACGTGTCGCGCTCGCGGCCGCTGGGGAGCGGGGGCGGGGGCCCCACCGGATAGCCGCGGCCGCGCGCGCGACGCGAGTCAGTCTGCCAAAAAAATTCGCGTTTGTATGTCGTGTGCGCGCGCGTCGCGGACCTGCGGTGCGTTTTCCGAAGCCTGGGTCGTGTGACCAGCATCACATAGTTTCCCGCCGCGCCTTGACCTGGTACGGCACCGACTGCCAAACACCGCAGACGCTTGCTATGGCGGTTTCTGCACAACGAAGCCCTCCACCTTTATCGCTTGAGGGTCCAAGATTTGCTGTTGGCGGGGATTACGCCTTTATCACTTGAGGGTCCAAGTTTTGCTGCTGGTGCGGACTATGCGACGAAGATCGAACAGCACGAGCTCAAGTCCTCCCGTTGACTACTGCGCAATTGCACGTTGTTGGGATAACGTGCATGCACAACACAATGCTGCAGTTATTCGCCACCAATTCCAGCAAAGGTTCAGTGCATACGTGTGTGAATGAACAGTGAATGCCGTGATGACTAGTGAAAAAAAAGCAGTGCTCGAGATAGCTAGATTGTCTAGTGCTCGCTTCAGGGCCCTTATTTTTGAATCACTCGCGTCAAGATGGTGTGTGATATTCATTGTTTAATGTCCGATTTTCCTATGAAAATTAGTATAATCTCACGTGGAAGTGATTTGCAAAAATGATTAATGAATTTTGTGAGTACCAACGCGAATATTTTGCGTGATTTTTATTGATTTTTAATTTGTTTTCAAACAAAACTCACACGCCATGTTCAAGCGAGTGATTCAAAAATAGAGGCCCAGTTTGCATAATAATAAGGTTAGGAGGTATCGCCTCAATTGGCAATTGTAAAATAAGATGTTACCGTAAAAATAGTAACCTGTTTTACTTCAAATCTTTGACGTCATTGTTTTCAAATGTTAACTTATCGCTGCTAATAAAGAAAACGTATTTGTAAACCAATGCAGAAATCCTAGTTTTGATTTATTTTATTGTGAAATAAGACTTGTATCCACATATCTGTACAAAAACTGAGCAAGTGTGATAATTAAAAGTAAAAAATAATAAAAATGTACGTAATTTTCAAAGATGTGTTCGCGTTTTATGTGTTAATTTACGGTACCTAATAAACGAAATTTAAAACAAAACTGTGTTAATTTTACTCACGCAATTTTAAGTGCATATCCATCTTCTGAATCAAAAGGAATCAATAGGTACTCATTAGGTAGGTAGGTAGGTAACTACAACATCTGTCTAAGTTAAATTTAGTAAGATTGAGAATTTTAATAGGTATTCTTTTTAAAGTTTACTTTCACATAAGATTTGTCTTATTATTATTAAATAAACAGAGGTAACACAACACAATTAGGAAGTTTACTTTCACATAAGCTTTGTCTCCTTATTATTATTAAATGAACAAAAGGAACACAACACAATTAGGTAGTTTTAGTTTATCATACCTGCCCAGCTGTTCATGTTTTAAGCCTGCGATAAACACATAGGTACCTAAGTTGAGTTTCTGTCTTAGTTTATCATACATACCTACCCAGCTGTTAGGGTTTTAGGCCTACGATTAATGAACACATACCTACCTAAGTTGAGTTTCTGTTTCAGAGAATCATACCTACCCAGCTGTTTTAGGCCTCAGATAAATGGGCACATACCTTCTTAAGTTTTTGTCTTTGTTTTCATACCCAGCTGTTTTGTTTGTTTAGCGTTTATCTAACTGATCTATCTGTTTGATTTATTAGGTACTGATACACGTTGATAATGTTTTTTTCATATTAGTGTTTCGTTATAATAGGTAATCGAATGCAGTAGGTAGTTACCTTTATTATTATTATTATGTAGGACCAAATAAATAGGCGCGCAGCGGCGCCCCCTACCGCCCGAGTACCGCGCATCGGCACGCCGCATGAATGAGATAGGCATCTTCTGTCACGCTCACGCCCACGCGTCTGTCTCGTTCTCGCTTAGCTAGTCCATCTTCCGTCACACTCAGGCCCATACGTCTGTCTAGTTTTCGCTCAATGTAGTACCTACTTATGTAAGAGACGAAAGGCGATGTCGCGGAACAGGGTGCTCTTAAAAAATAATATTTTTTTTGTTAGGAAAAATAAAAACGTAAACGGGCCAGTTTTCAAAAAAAATAATTATTGGGTTCTCTTTCTATGTTATTGTTTGATGCTCTGTTAAAATATTATCACTTAAAACGAGGTAACCTTATATAATATATATAAAATATTCAGAGTACAACTCGTGACCTTGTTCTCAGCTTTTTTCCTGCAGTTGACGCACAGAGAAGATAGCTTTACAGGTGCCGCGTTCACGTCGGAAGCCAAACTGGGTTTCAGGCAGAATTGTTTCGGACAATTTAAGCAGGCGATTTAATAAAAATCGGGCAAAAGCCTTTCCAAGTGTCTACAGAAGAGAAATGCTACGGTAAGAGTTGCAGTTAGAACGATCACCTTTGTTCTTATGAAGAGCGCTAACACAAGACACTTTAAAGTCATCTGGGACTCGTTCTTCCTCCCACCTATTTGTTTGTGCCCTAAACAAATGTTCATCCCCTTCCTAGAAGTGGTAACAGCCGCGGTTGCCACTACATCGTCATGATCGCAGTCGACGTAAACGGAAAAGTAGAAATAATAACAACATCAATAAAAACACCTTGACATTCGGTGCTTTGAACGTAAGAACTCGAGATTGCAATATCTGCCCAGAACGAAATACTGCCATAGTGGCTCGTGAACTTCATCGATACAGTATAGATGTGGCTGCTCTCAGCGAAACACATCTCGCTGATGAAGGTGAGCTGGTGGAAAATGGTGGTGGTTACACTTTCTTTTGGAAAGGCACCTAAGTTAAACCATACCCCATTGAACTAAAAAAACATTTCACAATGACTCCTCATTTTCGAGAAATCCGTGGACAAACACACTACATTCATAAACTTACGAAATCTAGCAATCCTTACTGGATCAACATACTTAAATATTATAAAATTACCTTCCTTTTTGAAGTCGGTAAAAAGAAGACTTGAACATGTAATTTTAAAAAATGCCGTAATAAATTTATGATTCCAAAGCCACGCAATCGATAAATTACAAACGTCATTTCAATCATATTAAAAAGTATTTTAACTTATTTTTTGTATATCGACGCGGTAAACGGTATCGAGGTGTGCATGTTAGGCCTTAAGGGTCTAGAACATGTTTTTTTTTAATTTTTACACAATATAAATTTTTACACAAGAAACATTACATTTATAAATTTATTGTACAAAATAACTTACGTCTAAATATTCATGTTTAGCCATTTGTTATTAGAACTACAAATTAATGAAACTTCGCTTTCATACATTTTATTTTCACTTACATATCTAGAAGAAGAAAAAAACTACTTTTGTTTCTGTATGCAGCCTGGGCTGGCAGCCCTGACTTTACAATGACGTTTCGTAATAGTTTTTTCCAATAGGTCTATGGCCTTGAGATCAAGTTTATTTAGCCAACTCCCAATATATTAATGGCTTTGAGATAAAGCTTATTAAGCCAATTTAGTGTCATCTGGCGGCTAGTACACGCAACTTTGAGTTTATAACCCGACCAAATAAAATACAGCCCCGTAAAACGATTTTACACCTTATCTACTGACCTATTGAATTCAGAGGTGTATGAATTGAACTGTATGTTCTAAATTATAACACCGTGATGGTGTATAAAACTTTCTTGTTGTTATTTTTTGTAATTGCTTGTTTGTTGATAATTTTTGAATTTGACATTGACGTTTGATACGTCGCTTCGTTCCCTGGTTATGACATTTTGATCCCACATGGATTTTTATACCTGTGCTCTATTGGATTTTACTTAATACATTTAAATAAAAATGGATCTAACTATCTCAAAAAAGACTGATTTCTAGGATAAGACATGCATATAAAACTAAAGAATTAATTATCCCTAAATGTACTAGATAAATAAACAAACTTATGACATTGTACTCTACTGGATTTTAAGTGTATTTTGCTTTACATTTGAAATGAATGACTAAGCCATGGATTGAAGACATCACAAATACTGAAGACTTTATTTTCCCTAATTTGACAAAAGAAATGAAAAACCTACGACAAGGCAGCATGGTCTTTGACCTTAGCCTGTTCCAAAATGGAACGAAAATAACAAAAAAAAAAAAAAAATATTCTCTGTACAGTTTGCAGAATCTAATGTTTTTGTAAATATGTATAAATTTAGTTGTGGTTAAAACGTTGTAAAAACTTTGAATTAGTCAATGGTGTATAAAACTTTCTTGTTGTTATTTTTTGTAATTGCTTGTTTGTTGATAATTTTTGAGTTTGACATTGACGTTTGATACGTCGCTTCGTTCCCTGGTTATGACATTTTGATCCCACATGGATTTTTATACCTGTGCTCTATTGGATGTTACTTAATACATTTAAATAAAAATGGATCTAACTATCTCAAAAAAGACTGATTTCTTGGATAAGACATGCATATAAAACTAAAGAATTAATTATCCCTAAATGTACTAGATAAATAAACAAACTTATGACATTGTACTCTACTGAATTTTAAGTGTATTTTGCTTTACATTTGAAATGAATGACTAAGCCATGGATTGAAGACATCACAAATACTGAAGACTTTATTTTCCCTAATTTGACAAAAGAAATGAAAAACCTACGACAAGGCAGCATGGTCTTTGACCTTAGCCTGTTCCAAAATGGAACGAAAATAACAAAAAAAAAAAAAAATTTACAGCCATAAGGATGTGCTACTCAAGTCATTTACCGATAATCGATAAAACTATTGGTTGAAGTAACTTTTTACATTTTATGTGTTTTGTGAGCCCGCTTTCTCTTTTTATAGTATTATAATTGCGGTATTTTATGACTTTTTAGTAGGCAGTTTAAACAATAGTCAATTCAGTAATCGATTATTAAAGGTGCTTGTTGATGGAGTTAGAAAAATAAGTAACTATCATAATAAATAGATGAGAATGCAAGACAATGCAAGTTTATACTGAAAAAGACTTTTAAAGTTTGACAAATATAATAAAGTCTATGTTCTACAAGCATGCGCAATTGGCATACGTGCAACACTACAAGACGAAACGGCAGCAGCATCGCCAGCACCCAGCAGTTCGTGTTCTTTGATTGTATTTCGTTTTTGTTGCTGTGTAGGAAATTGATTACTTTTTCTGATCCATAAAGTCGTTGGATCATTTCTATAATTAGAAGGAATTTAAGACTGAAGTCTTTGTGATTTCTGGAACAAAATGAGCGGAGTACAAACAGGTATGATATTTTATATGCGATTGTCGGTACCTTTTGCCACATACCTGCCTTGTTATTGTCTTCCTAATAATGTTTATTTTCCACTTCGTAATACTGACCCAATTTTTTTTACATTAAGCATGTAGGATAAGATTAGGTAAGATGTTTGAAGTACTAGGAAAGTTAATGCAACATTTACAACATTTTCTTTCTGATGTTCCTCTTTTTCTTAGTGTGCAACCAAACCAAAGTGAACAAAGTACAAATCTGTAATCAGGATCTGTCATCTGAGTCATCTGATAATAAATCATTAGAAAATTTTCTTTTTCAATATCATGTAGAGGAAAGTTATTTCCACATTAAGCTGACTATTGGATTATCCAATTAGTAGAACTGCATAAGGGTCTGGTATTACTAGTGAATCAGTATTTTATTTTCTGTTAGTAAACTGTCATTAAGCTTGTTAAAAAATTAAAATGTAACTAGGTTGAATTGCATAAACTATAGTAAGTACCCACTTATGTTATTTGCAAGATGCTCATATTATACATAATATATTATTTTTGTAATAGGAATATTTTGTTTGATGATAAATAAATGAAGTTGTTGATAAGTAAGCAAGTAGCCTACTTAGTATAGGTACCCACGGTTGCAAGTTGGAGCCTTTTAGAAGGCAAGAGCAAGCAAGTCGGTGCATGATGTGTGTAGTCTGTTTATTTTATTTATTTATGTATTAAGATTACCAACAACTGTTTCATTACATTACAAATTATCTAAAAGCACGTACCGGAGATGACATCGATTAGATTTATTTGTACACCAATTTATTTTATAAGTAGGTACTTTTATCTCTTCACTCTGTATGCGGTGTAGTCGTCATTAAGAACCGATCCCAAGATTATTAATAATTGTAGGGCAACAACAACAACAACAACTGCGCTTTAAAAATTTGTTATTTTCTCTATTTATTCATTTTACTACTCTCGTGCTATGGGAATGTAGCAAATTGCACATTCTTAGGTTGTTTTCGGGCCTCTGTTGGGCATGCTGATGTCGGTCGCCCACCAGCCATATAAATCTGTATTTATTTTTTCTTTTTGCCTGCCATGATGTTCGATTGTCCATGCGATGTAATCTTAGCACAACTATTGTTCATTGATAGTAGGTACTTTTTTGAATGACTTATAATATTCACTGTCAGAATTTAGTCTCACAACTGTAAGAATAATTGTAAATTAAGGAAAACCTAGTATTGGCTTATTATTTATGAGTACATTGTGAATTAGTATATTTAATTTTTAGCTGTTGGTTTTCTCAAATAAATAAACATAAACATTACATCTTGGGTAATAAAAATAACAATTATAGTATCTGCTAAATGCACAGTCAATTAAAGGTAAAAATAGCTTGCCCAATATACTAGAAAAAATATCTTTAAAGTGAAGTTAAAACTATTTGTAAACAGAGTTAGTAAATAATCAGTTGTTGCAGGTATGCTTGACATCATGCAACAATTCCAAAAGAGTTTGTTTCTGTGAAATATAATACAAATGTAAGCTTTTTAGTCAGTTTTTTGTGGGTGCTTTAATTTTTTTGGTATATTTTTTAAATATCAGATGGGTTAGTTTAAGTAACATGTTGCAACCAAGACTTCAAAATGATTGCGAGCCAGCAACTTCAAGTTGCTGTACTGTTGTATTTAAATGATGGAGAACTGTGATCTAGGGGATGGGAAAATTTGTATACAGTGTGTCCAGGCATGCAATAATAAAATAAAGGCAATAACTACAATGAATTTCATCAAAGAAAATACCCCCCTAAGGGACGTCAATTCTAAAACCCCACCATATGGCAGTGATTTTTAGGGTTCCATAGCAAAATGGCCATCCGGCCATCCGTCCATTCGTCCGTCCGTCCGTATGTCACACTTTACTCTGTAACTATAAGCATCACCCTGTTGATATTTAGTAAAATAGTAACTTCTCAATCAAACTGAAACTGACAATACGCGATTGCGATTTGCTTTGTGACAGTGAGTGAGCATGCTTACAGTCAGCAGCGGCCGATAACACAATTCGGCATCATTTAGGTTCTCAGGTTTTATTATATTAAATACTAAATTATTTTTTTTTAATTTTTATTATTGCAGTGATTTGGAGTTACTGCAACTCTTTTGTTTGCTAGATGGGCATTATCTTGTTGTCATATCTTTCACCGACTCAGCTTAGAATGTCTTCCAATCAAACTTCATTTACATGTTTATTTCAACTTCATTCACATATTGCAATTATTACAATATTGTAATCAATCAAAATATTATATACTCTGTTTAGATTATGTCTAAAATTATACCTTCGGGCTTGTATAGTTTATAATAATAACCAAATTACTACCAACAATACCCAAGTTTTCGTTTACTTTTCTTCTCAAATTAATCCTAGTGGCTAGGTTGATTCTACTAGGCGAATTGAGAATATAGTAGTCGTTTTGCGGAGTTACTATTTCAAAATGTCTGTTACCAGTTACGACACCTGACGTAATGGTTAACAACAAAACTATCTGAAACCCAAAAAATGAATTGCAGCATTTTGATGTGGAAAGATTCCTTGCTCAATAGCTAGATAATGAAACTTTCACATTTTGACTCGCAATCGCTAGACTAGGAACTAAGTTGGTAGTCTTTAATGGTCTGTGTGGTACACTAGCTAAGGTTATATCTTTTCTATGATCTCTAAAAGTAGCTAGAATAAGAGAGATAATAGAATAAGAGGTAATTATCCAAGTTGACCGTGACCATGACTCATAGGATCCAGGTATTACAAGTGCTCGATTTTTTGTTCTACCTATACAAGTTTGAAGTGACGTAATACTTGGTCCAACACGATAGCCACGCACGTCTTTTCTTCGCCGCGAGCGCTGTCAATAAACTTTGGCCGTACAAGGTGAGTTCAGGCTTGTGTTGTTTTGTTTGTCGCTGCTTGATCGAAACCGGCATCTTCTCGTTACCTACAAGGCAACGAATCAAACTTGTAATATATTTTTAATAAAATCGCAATGGTAGTATTGTTCTGAATATAAACGGAGGTCAAGATCATATTTTTGAATAGTAAAGATTATTTTATAGCTCGCATGATAGTCGGTGAAAGTGGTGAGCACGAGCACTCGGGCAGCGGCGCGAGACGGGCGCGGGCGGGTGTGCCGAGCGCGGCCCGACGTGGCGGAAGACACCAGCTCCATCGCGCGCCGGCTGCGCACACATCGGTGCCGCTCGTATTCCGCGCATTGCCATTGCCAAACTCGCGTTATGTTGAAGTGACAGTAATTTCCTGGAAACTATCATGTAACGCTCAGTGCATCTAGAGATAAAAGTGATCTCAGTGTTGTTTTGTGTCCGATGCAAACGAGTGATGATAACATTTGGTGTTGTTTCAAAGCATTCATTGTAGTGATTCCAACGCATACGTCCAAAATATGTTACATTTTCGCGGTAGACGAGGCAGATAGAGGTCGAGGGCATGGCGAGCGATGGCGCGTCGAGCGGCGGCGGCGAGCCGACGAGCCTGGAGTTCATGGAGGACCCGTACTTCGTGCCGCCGGACGACGACTCGACGCCGAGCTTCGACGTGGCCGTGGACGAGTTGGACGAGGTGGAGGAGGTCGCCAGCTGGCCGCACGACGACCCCGAAGCGGAGTGGCGCGCGTTGCCCGATCTCGCGGAATCCTCCTTATGTATAGAGACGGAATTCTACATGGACAATCGGCGCAGACGCTTACGTATTTTTAGGAAAAAAATGCGGGAAGTTCGAGTAACTTTCCAAGATTTATCTAAGCCGTATCTTGCCAAAGTTTCCAGTCACACAAATTACAAGAAGTTTTTAGGTATCGCTATTGGAGGTTAGTTTGTTTGTAAACCTGATGCTTATAAAAAAAATAACGTCAACTACATTGACCGTAAAAGACTACATTAGAAGAGTACTTATTGTTTCCTTGTTATCTTTAACACTTCTCAGTGTAATAAACTCATCGTATAAAACTAATAATTGCTGCCTTCATCGTTTCATCAAAAGTAAGAGTAGGCCTAAAAGTAATATATGATTTTAAAAACCGACCAAGTGCGAGTTGGACTCGCGCACTGAGGGTTTCGTGCTAACTTTAACCTAATTATGAAATCCACTTACTTCCTTTCAGCTAAAATACCTACCACATTATTTTTTTGGCAGCAAATATAACTTTGTTTTTCATAGTATTTGTACGAAGCACAAAGTTATGTTTGCGGTTGTTGAAAATGTGCTATATTTCAATAACTACTAGTTCGATCCCGTCCAAACCAATTTTCGTTGAAAGTATTTGTTAAGATCTACATTATGTTTTTTTTTTTTCAAAATGTACACTAGTTTATGGGGTGGGGGAACCCATTTTACCACTTTGGAATCGTCTATCTATGAAATGTTAGACTTTAAAAGCAAATTATTTTAGGAACCTCTATGTCATTTTAAAAGACCCACCCATAGACACCCCACTCACAGGATACATCTTCCTACCAAATGTTAAAATTTGATGCTTATAGGTATTTACAGAATATAATGTGAAGTATGTGTACTGTGACATACGGACGGACAGACAGAATGACAGACTTGACGAAATTATAAGGGTTCCGTTTTTTGCCATTCGGCTAGGAACCCTAGAAATCGTTCAAGATTGGTTTGGTCCAACGATCAAATTTTGGCTATGTAAACATGCGATAGATGCAGGTAGATTTATAGATCTAACATAAACCTATTAACTAACTACCTTCAGCGATGAAACAATAAGACTGATGAAAAGATTAAGTTGTTGAAATTAAATTGTGAACTATGTTAACTGCCATGTATTGCGAACTTGTGCACTATTATATTTTCTGTGCTTGTGCCTCGTCCCATTTGTTTCATAAGTAATTTTTGCTTGTTGAAGCCGAAGAAGCGATGTCCGCGACGGGCGCCGCCGGCGACGCGCAGACTCCCGACGAGTTGGTGGGACTGACGCCGGAGCAAGCCGACCAGCTTCGCGCCGAGTGGAGCCGCGAGCTCGCGCGCGTCGAGGATGAGATCGCGACGCTGCGAACTGTACTGCAGAGTAAGGTGAGGGCTCTTATCTCTTCAGAACGCTATCGACTGAAGAATGAATATTTCTATGGTGTCCGAAAACACGGTGCTAGAAGGATAAAAGCCTAAGATACGATAATGGAGACAGGCGCCGACAAGCTGGCGAAGCCGAGAGTAGGCCGAGCAGCTCCACTCCGGGTTGAGCTATGAGCTCCATCCTCACAGACTTTCGCGTTTATGATGTTAGTAGGAAGTAGGATGAATGTAAGTAAGTAATAGTTTCATTTTGAACAATGTCCAGTTGAGAACGAAGCGTTACGACATCAATAAGAATCGAAGTTCTAAAAATATTTTATTTCCTTTCAATTACATAGACCCTTTACAAACTGCTACTTTTAGCTGCGATGCAGTTGCGATACTAATGCGCGTGCAGTCGCAAAATGTCAACCTTACACACTGCGCTACTTTTAACATCGATGCAGTCGCGTATCTAACGCGCGTAAGCATCGATACAGTCGCGATGCAGAAAATTGTCAACTGTACTGCAGTTTTTGGACGACCTTGACGGGGATCATCACTGAGCTTGACACGTCCACGTTGAAATTAAGCAAACCAGTGATAAATTGTGGTTTTGGATGGGACTTTATTACCAAATGCAGAAATCATCCGGTCAACACACTGTTTTTGTGTTAAACCACTTCGAAAGTTATAATAAATCATCGCTCTTGAATTTTCTCGAGTCAATTCCATTTTCTCAACGACTAAACAAGTTTGACAAGACCGAGAATCTTTTTTTAAATAAATAAATTGTATTCGATTTTTTGAAACCAAGGAGTTTGCAATTTAAAAAAAAAATATGACAGGAAC
The DNA here is from genome assembly GCA_963924145.1 of Pyrausta purpuralis. Taxonomy (NCBI): domain Eukaryota; kingdom Metazoa; phylum Arthropoda; class Insecta; order Lepidoptera; family Crambidae; genus Pyrausta; species Pyrausta purpuralis. Next base: position 10,666,132 of record OZ001659.1, on the reverse strand, counting down.
ATTGCAAATATTCCATTCCTGATACTTTTAGTCCAGCCCTCGTAGCGATTTGAAAAGAGGCCAAGCAATGTTGGTTTAGTTCTGCATTATTGCTATACTGTTAAATCCTAGGAGACACGTATAGATCTACAGAAAGTCGGACTTTGAATCTCTCCATGCTATGGCCACTCCATAGCATGAAGTGATGGAACACACATGATTTTCACTCGATTCTAAGTTACTGACGATTCATAATTTAGCATCCAATAAACTACGGAAATACGTTACTGTAATGGTTTCACAATTGTCTGTTTAAATGTGGTAGTTTTAGTTTTCGATCACATTGTGGCCTTTTCTTTAATTGTTTCTCTTGTGGTATAGAATATTTTAAACACTCAAAATGTCATATTTTTATTTCATCTTAATTATTGTTTCGCAATAATGGAGTCTTTCCAATGAATATAATTAATGGTTGGTAATGAATGTGGATGAAGATTGATTGGATAGTTAAATGAGATACTTTTATGTTATATTTTTGTCATCCTCTTGTTGTTGTGATATTTTTACGTTAATTTGTGTCCAATAGTTGTGGTTAAGGGAAATATAGTTATTATTAATTTTAATACGATTTTTTTGTTTTATCGTCAGATTCGTCAAAGTTCCGAACTCAAACGAAAACTTGGCATAACAGTGTGGAAAGAAATAACTGAAGATGTTAATCAGGGTTTGAAGAATGTTAAAGAAAGCCAAGTGTAAGTATTCATTTTTTTTAAAAATTACGAACACATTATTGCATGTATAACTTATACGTAAATTCCTATTTTTAGTGGGTTAGAACTTAGACTAGTTACTTCGTATAATTACGTGGTTGTGGTATATGACCTGCTTTCTTGCATCGAATTTGCTTGCGCTTAAAAAAAGATAGAATGGTGGCATGCTATTTTAGTTTCTTTTCATTTCACTTTTGATTTGTAGCTATCAGTCGATAGAAACACGCGTGGCCGCAATTTCACAGGCTGTGACAGAATCACCAATGTAAGTAATGTTAATGTTCACGTTGTTTTGAATTGCACTTTGGTTTTGGTTGTGCGGGGGTAATAGTAGAACAAATGCATGGTTCAAAAACATAAAATGAATAACCCACCCATCTACATACACAACCGACTTTTGATTCAAAGATAATCTTATTAATTAATCGAGTTATTTGTATTTTACTCATAGATATTAAGGTAACGCTATATTATTATTAACTATCTTCCTAATCCGCATATTACTATTATACTTTTTTTTTAAATTCATTACATTGACTAACAATATATTGAATTAAAAATACTAATATTTTTTAAATAATACTCATAAACGTTTGAATTAACACGTAGTTATAAAAAAAGTGTGTGTAGGTATATCATTATCAGCCAAAGGACGTCCACTGCTGAACATAGAGCTTCCCACAGTTTGCCACATCGCCCGATCACAAGCGGTCTGTATCCAGTTTGGTTCTGCGATCGTCCTACGCTGCGCCTTTAGTCGAAGGACCACCAGTCTAGAACTTTTCTGCAGTTCTCCGCGCTGTGCCCGGCCCATTGCCACTTGAACCTACTGAATCTCAGGGCTATGTCCGTTACCTTAGTTCTTCTATGTATTTCGTCATTGCTGATTCGATCTTGCAGAGTAACACCGAGCGTAGCCCTCTCCATCGCTCGTTGTGTGATTTTGAGCTTTCTTATATGAACCATAGTAGAGACCATGTTTCGGATCCGTATGCCACACTGGTAACACACTGGTCGAAGGCTCGTCTTCAGATACTGAGGTACCTAATTGAGACGGGAAGACACTCTTGCGCAATTTCCCGAACACTGCCCAGCCAAGTTGGATTCATCGATTGACGTCTTTCTCAAAATTGGACCTCCCTAATTGGCGCACTTGTCCCATGTAGTTGTACTCTTCTACAACTTCGAGAATTGAGTTCCCAACAGATACCGGAGTGGGTACAACAAGGGAACTCGACATGATTTTCATATTTTCCATGTTTATTTTAAGATCCACTTGTTGGAAGACTCGGTCAAGGTCTTTGAACATTGTCTCCTTTTTTGAAGGACAATACCACCACACTTTGTTCCATGCCTCAGACGTGATACCCTCTAGCAGCACGGAATTTGATTAAAAACTTGAAAAACAGTTATGCACATCTCAATATTGACCGTACCACAGCCTCGGGACAATTGTAGACTAATGCTGAGAACAAGCTGTCCAACAAACTCAGTCACTATTGTTAATGCCACTTTTTAAAATATCTCAATTTTTATGTTCGTACAAGCTAGACCATACATTGTTATCGTTCATATAATCATGTAGACTAGTTTATAATATCCTTTTATCATGAAACATTGTTTAACAATTGATTTGAATTTATCTATTATTCATTGAAAAATGAAAAAAAAATGTTTATTGACAGTATAAATATACAAACAGGATTTTACCGGTCCCCATACTAGGCATGCCTGTCCTATGGGGAACAGTGTACGATTTACATGTGATTTTCACAGCACTTCAATTATAGTTTAAGGTAATTTATTAAAGAAAGTTATACATCTTCCAATAAATAAGTGATTAACCTTCTAAAGTCTTAAGAATGGAACGCCAAGCTTTTTCTTGTTTCTGGTATTGAAATCGTGCAAATCACTTTTTTATTAAATAAGTTTTTACGGACAAAACTAAGTGTTTCAGGGGCATCCTCATCTCGTAGAGGTTGATTTCCGGGATGTCTTCGGTGTAGTGTCGGGTCAGGGTAGTTCTTGGTTGTCTGGATGAGCTAGCAACGGGTTTGGCAATTGAGGTGTACAACTGCCCGTAAAACTTCTCGATCTGCCTCAAAACCTCTGCTTTTGTCGACGCTATATTTCCATCATCCGTCTTAAGCTTCGTCAACAGGCTTTGCCCACTAGACATGTGAACATGTCCCTTGCAAACATTTTGTAGCCTTAGTTCCGCGCTATGAATTCTTTAAAACTGTTCGTACAAATGTCATGTCGCAGGGACTTGTTAGGGTTCCGTAGCCGAATGGCAAAAAACGGAACCCTTATAGTTTCGTCAAGTCTGTCTGTCTGTCTGTCCGTCCGTATGTCACAGCCATTTTATTCTGTAACTATGTATAAGCATTACACAATTGAAATTTGGTAGGAAGATGTATCTTATTAACCGCTTACCGATTCTCGTACAAAAAATAAATAAAAAAACAGTTAAGGGGGGCTCTCATAGATGAAACTAAAACCTAAAAAAAATTTTTTGTCAAACCTATGCGTCTATGGATAGGTATTTTAAAATAACATAGAGGTTCCTAAAACCATTTTCTTTTAAACTAGACGCTTCCAAAGTGGTAAAATGGGCGTCCCCTAATTTCTAAACCAAGCAAGTGTAAATTTTGAAAAAAATATATGATGTAGATCTTAATAAATACTTTCAACGAAAATTGGTTGGGACGGGATCGAACGAGTAGTTTTCGAGATATAGTACATTTTCTACAACCGCAAACATAACTTTGTACTTCATACAAACACTATGAAAAACAAAGTTATATTTGTAGTCAACAAAATATTGTGGTATTTTACTAAGTAGAAGTAAATGAATTCCCTAATTCAGTTAAAGTTAGCACGGAACCCTCAGTGCGCGAGTCCGACTCGCACTTGGCCGGTTTTTTTAGCTGCCTGTAGTTTTCAGCATTAACGGAGGTCAGCAGTGCCATAGATCGATGTTCTGCCAAAAGGTCTAGAGTGTAGAACGAGACTTTATTTGGTCTATTTTTGGGCCAGGCCTAGAGAACTTCGACCCTACCGTTTGGACAGTTTCAACTCATTGTTTATTTTGTCCACTGAAACGCAATTTTCTAGGCCTACAAAGTGGTTTGACAACTCGAGTTGAAAGCTCTCGGGGTTCTGGATATGGGCACGAGTAGGTCGGAGCGTGGAAAACTATTTTTTCTAAATAATAACAATAATACAACCTGCCACTTATTGTTAAGTGTAAAATAAAGCTAATGGTCATACTAAGAACTCGACTTAATTTTAATCCCGAGTAAGTATCCATACCTATAGACTGGATGGGTAAAGAAGTGCAGTAGTGCAACAGAGCCAAAATAAAATTGGTAAGGTAATACGTTTATTACGTGCTTTGATGAAAGTACACTGTATGACTGTGTTCTTTATTAACCCTTGATCGTAGTTAATACAAATTATTTTTATTGGTTGTCGAATTTGTCGACTCTAGTCCGTTTTTCTTTTCTTGTCAAATATTGCAAACCTTTTTTTATATCTTTTAAAATAATATCAGTGAATGAAATTATTTGATTATAAGATTTAATCAAAAAACGTATTCATTATCTTAAAATAAGGCATTGCCCACTTTTTAGGAGAAACAAATGATTGATATGCAGTCGGTGCGTGATGTGCGTAGATTCATGGACGCAAGCTTGAGATAATGCTTAAAAACGATGATAATGATGAAACAGAAGGCAAATGCGTTATTTTAAGGTTATGTCAGTTTTTTTAAGGCGGTGTCTATTTTTAAAATCATTTTTTATTCATGATATTCAGTTATAACCCATATCACAAAAACTGCTGGTCCAATTTGATGAAACTTACGCTGTACCCTCAGATAAACAATACCTGATTGAACTTAGAAAAAATCATCTCGCTATGGCTTCCCGTTTTCTAGAAATCCTTTGACATCCATACATACGATGATACGGGTACATACATAGACCTACGAAATTTATCATAGGTAGGTTTTTGGAAGCCTTTATAGATCAACTTACTCAAATATTATCAAATTCTAAATATATCACATACATATACCTACATTGAATTGGTTACCTTATTTTTTTGAAGTCGGTAAAAATATCTCAGTGTTCATTGATAAATTTAACTATGTCGGTTGTGAGTTTTATGAATGTTTCAATTCAAGATTGTTTTCAATATTCATCAAGCAAAAACAAAAAACTTAGGACATAGTGAATAGAAGTTAAGTTACCAATATAATTTAGTCAAACGCTCGAACTGAATCACGTCTAAAGTCTCATAAGTACGGACAACAGCACGTAAAGGTAAACACTGCGGTATCTTATGCAGTTGTAATATGGGCTAATTTGCAACAGAAGTGGGTAACCTGATGTGCTGGCGACTGTACATTATTTTATTGGCAAATTACTTAAACATTTTACTTCTCCCTTCGAACGTTGTTTCTTACAAACTGTTTTCTCTCTTCACAGATACCAAAAAACTGAATCTGTGATAAAATCAACTGCTGAGAAGACGACGTCGATCTTCGGCGGCATCACGGCGGGCGTCACCAGCAAGCTCGGCCAGATGCGCAACTCCGAGTCGTTCCGCTCCATCGAGGAGCGCGTCGGCTCCGCGTATGAGAACGTTAAGGTAACACCTCGGTCTGGTACTCTGCCGAAGGGTTATTATTACAGAGCACTGTTTGGTCCAGTGTTGGCATTAATCAAATTAATCAAATGTAATTCGATTAAAATTAATTTTAAGTTAATAATTATATTTGTTATTGACGTAAACTATTAATTGATTAAATTGATTATAAACTAATACACCTATCGGTTTTGCAAAGTCTGTATAAATTATCGCTAACCAATTGCGGGCGAGCGTGTGTCAGACAAATAGTGTTAAAACGAGACTGTAAATAGTTAAGCCACTCAGAGAATGATTTGATAATAATATGATAATATCCTTTGGACATTCCCATACATCGCCATCTAGTCCCAAAGTAAGCTACTCAAAGCTTGTTATGGGTGCCAGACAACGGATATAATACTTAAATACTTTTTGTTTGTAAATACATACATGATATACATAGAAAACACCCAGACCAATACAAACAGATATGTTCATGCACACAAATGTTTGTATTGTGTGGGGATCGAACCCGCAACCTCCTGCGTAGTAAGCGATTTCTCGACCTCTACACCAGACGGGTCGTCGATTTCCGTCATGATTTCCGTCGTTTTCAATTTTGACACAAAATAAATGGAAATAATTTCCATCTTCCTTTCAGTAATTTTCGTTATCTTTGCATTTTCTGTCAAAATTGACAACGTCAAAAAGGCACCGTGCAGAAACTATAGATGGCGTTATACTCGTAATCCCGACAGTAGATACACCGTGCAAGTAAAAAAAAGTAACTTTCCAGACAAATTGGATGCCACAGTAGTCTGTAAATGATATTTTACGATGAAATATAAAATTTGGTTTTCTTTTTACCAATAAACTATGAATGACAGCATAGTCATTATATATCAAAAGGCCAACACCTATTCGAGTCATGACATGTTTTCGATGTTTAAACTATCTGTAATATTTAGGACTAAAATAAGATATTAAAGCGAAACAGTCACCAAATAATGTAAACTCAAATAAGTACAATACAGGTACCTATTGTTAATTATTGTAGGTCAATATGACGACCCGTTTGGTGTAGTGGTCGAGAAATCGCCTGCTACGCAGCGGGTGCGGGTTCGATCCCCGCACAATACAAACATTTGTGTGCATGAACATGTCTGTTTGTTTTGGTCTGGGTGTTTTCTATGTATATCATGTATGTATTTACAAACAAAAAGTATTTAAGTATTGTATCCGTTGTCTGGCACCCATAACACAAGCTTTAAGTAGCTTACTTTGGGACTAGATGGCGATGTGTGGGAATGTCCAAAGGATATAAAGGATATATCTTCATCAGGAAAAAATGTAGGTACATACAAAGAGTGTAGAGGATTTTCAGATTTATGTTTCCATATCCATTTTCATATTTATAAAAACAAACAGATTATTTTTAAATACTTAAATGAATACTTACGTGTGTTTTATAACTGCATTTATCCATTTAATTCTTTTATCTCTGAGCCGTGGCATGTGAGTACTATTAGTAGGGAAATACCAAAATTTAGACCCTTTAAGTTGTTTTTGGATGTATAACAGCATCCAGAAATACAAAAGTATTTTTTTATAACTTAAATTAGCATATTTAACATGAATGGACTAAATATGTAACGTATTTTTCGATATTATCTTCCAGGGCAAAGTGGCGTCCCGATCTAACTCGACGCAGAGCTTCGACGAGGCGCTCCGCGACGCGAGCCGCGCGGCCAGCGGCGCCACGTCACCCACCATCCCTGAGAACAAGCCGCTTCCCTAGGCCGCCGCCGCGCGAACACCATATAACGGAGACATTTTACTATACCTATACAGTTTTATCTACCCGATCGTTCTACTTGTCGACGTAACCCCTCTAGGACTGTATCACGACTGTTGTTATGTATTCGTTTGTAATTATTGCGAGGGATCGCGCGTTAGGTCTTGTCTTTTGACAATAACATGAGCAAATAGTTAAGACCGTCAATCAATTGTATTGTATCAGATATGTATGACGACTGTAGTTAGTGTGTCCTCAAAGAATAATATCATTCGCGCTCAAGAAATGGTACGGAATACTGTCTTCATTTGGTACTAAGTCGTTGATTAAATTAATATAATTATGTTAAAATTGTGTATGCATTACACTCGTTTTATTTTGAGTGGGTAAGTTTAAGTGCTACGGCGTGGTTGCACTTTATTGTTGTTTGTCACATCAACAATTTTATCGAAAGCTTCGAACTTACGCTATTTTCACGTACAAGGTTTCGTCTCATAATGCATTCCAAACTATTTTCACATTTTAGACGGATTGAAATGCAATGATGCTTACTGTCTTTACTTGTCTTGGTGAGAGGAGCTTATCATAAGATTTCAGGAGTGTCATCGAGAACAGATAAAGGTCCATGTTATAGTTAACACTTTTATATGAAAATTACACATGTTGTAAAACTTGTTGTGTGAAGCAAAATGTGTATAAGACACAATAACTTGCCGATGCCTATTAGGTCCATGAAAAAATGATATTTTTATAAAATGCTTAGCTTTCCTTTACTTTATAAATGTTTCCACTATTTACATTAATTACCTTTAATGATGGTAAATAAATTTATGTATTAAAATTGTTGTATCATTTATATCTGGGGCACGATATATACGATAATTTGCATGTCTGTCTGTATGTGGCACCGTGTAGTCGTGAAAACGGTTACTGATATGTATGTGTCGCAGCCATCTGGCTTAATCAGTCAGTTAATGCAATGCCTAGGCAATTAATTAAACACTGGCAGGCAATTAAATGACTACTAGAATGTGTTCTGGTTTTTTCAATAAACTACCAGAACACATTGTAAACTTACCGGTTAATAAATTTAAAACTGCCATTAAAGAAAACCTACTGACGAAAGGGTATTATAAAGAAGATGATTATTTAAAAGATAGTAATGATAATAAAACCAAAAAGAGGCATTGACAACAGTGCCTCAGTTTATGCGCAGTTTTTTCTCAGCACTAGCCCACAATTGTCCCGGAGCTGTGGTAGGGTTTATATTGGGACATGTAATCACAATCATTCCTTAGCGTGTTTCCATATTGTTAATAAATTGCACATCTAAGTTCAACTATATTACATACATACATACAGGTCGAATTGATGTAATTTTTTTCTTGAAGTCTGTTAAAAACTTAATAAATACTTACATGGTGTTTCGTTGAGTCAGATGCGGCGAGCTTAAATAACTTAAATACAACTGGCTCTATCACAAAGTTATAGGTGTCTTCATTTAGCTTAATATCATAAAATTTCAGGTGCCCCATACAAAATCAGTCAGCTACATTGACGATAATGTATGGGGCACCTGAAATTTTATTTAAGATTTCCACCAAGACCCCATAGTAAAAGTTGTTCATATCATTCACCTCCAAAAATTTGGCAACCTCGCAAAGTTCCACCTTGTGTAGGGTATGTAATCTTCTAAGATCATTTTATCATAACTGTTGTCATTTTTCCGTAAATATAGCTAGAGGGAATAAGTGTGCATTTTTTTTAAATTTTATCAAGTTTTGATGGCTGTATTAGGAGAAACATCAATCTTGCCGCCATAAATTTAGTATCGTTTTGTAGGTAATTTATCCACGATGACTTGCTGTCTAAACAGTAAAGATAGAAAGAAAGAGGAGATAAAAGGGGATGGCGGGGAGAAGTCATTTCCCAGCGTGCTTGCTTGCATGCTTAGGACCCGTACTATAAGTAGAAGTCAGTGGATTCCCTAATTTAGTTACCATTGGCACGGAACCCTTAGTGCGCAAGCCCGACTCGCACTTGGCCGGTTATTTTAGTTCTTTTCACAATTTTCCCCAAAATTTTTTTTTTAAAATCTCTCAGTTCTAAAAGAGCGTAAGAGCTAGCGATCGCAGGTTTAGGTTACGACTTTGCTTTAGTTTATGAAAAAAACATTTGACGTCGATAGTGTTGGGGTTTTAAGTATGTCGTATTCGTATCGATAATTTACATTGGTGGCCAGGCCAGATAATAATTGATGTTCACCAAGTTGGGTTCCATTAATTTTGTATTATGAATACATAGAATCCAGTTACTGTTGTAAAATAATCATAAGGGTTTTACGTATTATTTGAAGTTACTATTTACCATAACATTGATATATTTTTCTTTAATTTTGCCTTCAAATCTGTTATGAGCAAAAGTTATGAAGGCATTATAACAAATTCTCATACATGCTTACAAGAAACTAATAATACTAATGCCAAAACTAAATTTAGGTCAAAATTGAGGTTAACCACTTGCGCCAAATCATTAAAATTTTGTAAAACATTTAAAAAAAAAAAAAAAATTTCGTAATAACTGGCTTTTTGTAGTTTCAGAATTGTTTGGATTTTTTTACTAACTGACATAAGGTACACTTATGCTGTTCATTATAGATTTAAAATCAAAAGTAACGAAAAGAAGATCAATGATTAATTAAAACTAATTTTGTACAACAGTTACTGGTTTCCATGTATTCATAATTGTTTGATCAGGCTGCTTGGTATATGCCGTAAAAATACGCCGTGGACCACGGCTTATTGTATAATGAAAAGAAAAGAAAATACATGGTCTTTCAGGCCCGAAGTAGACGTCTATTATAAATGATGATGATAATAATTATAGGTAATGTTCCTTAAATCAAACTGAAAGGGTGTCACTTAAAAATAATCGATAGATTTAAATACCTCGGGCATCTTGTCACCTCGGACCTGAAAGACATAGAGAGGGAGCGTAGGGCCTTGTCTGTGCGTGCTAATATGATTGCCCGCAGATTTGCTCCTTGTTCAAGAGGCGTCCAAATCACTCTGTATAGAGCGTTTTGTACATCCTTTTACACGAGCGGGCTGTCGGTGAGCTATATGCAGAAACAGTACAATGCCCTCGTACGTATCCATATAACAATGCTTTCAGGGCGCTGTTGGGACTGCCCCGCTTCTGTAGCGCGTCAGGGATGTTCGCCGAGGCACAAGTGGATTGCTTCTATGCGACAATGCACAAACGGGGCACATCGCTGGTGCGCAGGGTGAGGGCCAGTCGCAATAGCGTAGTGAAGGCATCTGAAGGCATTCACAGAGCGATTTGACTGTGTTTATTTGAACCATTGTGATATGGTTCAGCGACCTCAGTCAATATTCTTTACTAAATGTTTATTTATTTATTCATATTATTTTAAAACTAATTTATTTAAAAAAAATGAAAGTATGATCCCTTTGATGATTGAAATAAATGACATTATTATTATTATTGTAATACAAAATAATTGGAACCCAAAACTTGATAAACACAATTTGATAAATTTTGTACAAGTCTCAATGATTATTGTAATATCTTAAAATAATAGTTTTCATTATTTCTACTTTGTTATATTTGTCACCGTCCGGAATAAGATAATAAAAAAATCAGTTACAGGGTCGGGGGCGAAACGGACTTCGCTGGGACTGCTAGTAAATAAAACTACAGAATCTAAAGGAAAAAGTTGGTGTTACACTTCTTTTATTTAGAATAAGATTAAAATATATTTTTTACATTTTGTTAGGGTCTATCATGCTCAATTTCCAATCGTCTGAGATATTTATTGTAAAATATTTCATAGTCTTAAATGATATAAATATCACAACTTTATTCGTGTAGAGATATAGGTAAAACTGAAACTGGTTTAAGCTTACGTTTAAGTATATAATACTACGATGCAAAGGCCACGGATAACACAAGCAGGCGTTTTACTACAATACTAGTTTATGTTTAGCTAGAATTTATTTGTTAAAACAGTACTCCATTATCAGTGTATTTTCGCTGCATATTTCATAATAACCCCAGGGCCGCTAATCACGATTAGCAACCTTTAGCTTTTTAAAATGATGCCAGCAGCGCTGCTCTTTGCACTGGTGGTACTTTATGCTCTTAAAATAAACAATTACAGAATTTATAAATAATCGCAGAAAAAGATTGAATAACAATATTCTTAAACCTACTAAACAATAATATAATACTAAACATGCTACAAAAGTCGCACGCCGATAATGGAGCCTAGATTTCATAATAAATAAATGTGTACATGTAACAGAGTACGAGTATATTCTTGAAGAGGCACAGGAAAATGATGGACCTAAACTTTGAACGAATCGTGTAACAACACACGTAAACAGGTACAGCGTTTAATTAACTCTTAATAAATTAAGCTCAAGTACATATAAGAAGTCAGTAAGTTTTCAGCATTTTGTTTTTTTGCCATAAAATCTGAAAACTGAATTTAGATGTACAATTTCAATATTTTTAATCCTGAATGACAACGTTATTATTAATTTGGCGTCAGTCAGGTCCATCTGATAAAAAATAATCCGTGAAATTTGACTGATGCCAGGCTGAACGTGTAACCTCTGCCGTAGAGAGAGAGAGTAGCCCAGATTTATTGTCAATCAATGAAAACAATGAAATATTTTACTTATTTTTTGGAATAGAGCCAAATGTTATCAAGAATGATCGACCCGCACGCAACGATTAGTCAGATAAATGGACAACTGAAACATTTCACTAGTGTAGGGGCGTCGTAGGGGGCACACGCATGTAACACCTATTTCACGTTTTCATACATAATTAGTATATAACTCGCAAATTGAGCTCTATATCATAACAGACGTTACCTGACCCTGCACGAAGAAATTTTGAAACTATTTAACGTTATACTCTATATAAACCTCACTTGTGGCAGCTACACAATTAAAGCAAAGTTGTGTGCAACACAGAAATGATATTACACGATGCATACTTTACATACATTAAAAGCAATGTATTGTGGTCCTAGGTAATATGTAGAACTCGATACAAAACGAAAATTTATAAAACTTCAATGTGTTTAACACTAAATTAATTCATTTAATTATGAAGCTCGAGCAAAATTACCGATATTTGTCTTTGATTATGTTCGATACATTAGTGACTTCATAGTTAATAGCAATTATTTTATTAATATAATTTGCTCGAGCTTCTACTAAAAATATAATAATATTACGAAATAAGTGACAAACAATATTAACTTAATAACTAAAAGGCGGTAAACAACCGGATTTTTGGCCTCAAGGATTGTCTGCAGTTTGAACCTTAGTTTTATAAATGGACTAAACTTCTAATTATTGCATAGCTTATCATTTAGGAAGGTGTTCTTCAAACTATCGACTACTAAATATGAATTCCTTAGCTATATCCTCGGTGATTTTAGCGGTCCACATACAAGAAAATAAAACTTAAATAGCGCCAGCAACAACACATTGACACAAGACCGCACATGTATACACATTAAGATACTAATATTTGTAATATTGGTTATCACGCAATGTATTACCTACTAATATTTCCCATATCAAACTATCATTTTACGTTTTGTGCTGTAAATTTCACTGTCCTCCAAAGGTATGTACGATCTTAAGTGTACTGACAAATTGCTACAAGATTGCGTACAATAAATATTATACCACATTAAGTAGAAAATACGTAAACCTATAACAGAATTTTAACACCCCGCCTTGTTATTTTCAGGTTTTTTTTAGGATTATTTAACACGATGGCTTATACTAATCTTCGAAAGACTACTTGTCAAATAATTTTGATTATGAAATGGGCCGTAAAATTGTAAGAGTTAAAATTGATATAATACCGGATATAAAAATATGTAATAGAAATTAATAGCTACGGTTATTCTTTTACTTGTATTTAATTACCGATTTCAAAATATGTTCCCAGTATCGAAATGCATTCCATCTTCTATTTAAACATGAACTCCGTTATATATATACGCAAGAAAGAGAAAACCTTATTACTTACATGTACACTACTTTAAAATATACATTTGAAGTTAATGTGAATGTTTCACTTACATCTAAATAATCCACGTCCCTTGTTTAGATTCATAATTATTTTAAAATAACTTATTACAAATATTCCTATATCTAATGATTTCCACGTGAACTTTTAAATCGCCGCACTTGATTCCAGCAGGCATTAAGTAACAATATTAGCGAAATTTATACAAACGTTAACAGCAAACGAGGCAGTGTCTACGCGCGGCAACCGGACGACAAGCCGGAAAACTAAGTTCTACAATAAAAAATTAAAGCGTATCTATGAGCCCGCTCATCTCCTAGACACTATGTATTGTCGATGACTTGGTGACTGGACTGTCACGTAGCTTTACTTATTAAAACACAGCTTAGCTTAGTGCTGCATAAAGCAGTGGCTTGAGGACTTTCGTCGAACATTTGATTGAAGCAAGACTAATTAGTAGCTTGTATAGCAATTTAATTCAAACGTTCAATTATCGTTCATAAACAAGCACTAAAAGAATGAGAGGGTTCGTTCTATTTCCTGTTTTTTTAGGATTATTATATTTAACGCGAACCCTGGTTTAGTCGTTCGCATAGAAAAAATGAATAAGGTTAGAATGGTTTTGATCGATCGTTTGTATGGGAACCTTTGTCGCCGGTGGGAGTTACCGCGCTGTTGCTGCAGTGATAAAAGTACCAATCAATGAATTAACGCACCAATATCACAAACCAATCACAATTCCCGCTAGGAGCTCTGTTATTGGTGTAATTAGTACTTGAAACCAACTACCAATCACAGAGCTTCTAGCTGTGAAACCACCAATCATCATTCAGATACGTTCGTTCTTTCATGTCAAAATACTAGTGATGTGGTAAAGGTCGATTATTATAAATTCAATTACCGATGTAATGTTGTTTCTCTTTGTAAATAAACATGTAGGATTTAAGTTTGAAATAATTTGGATAATTTAACAGCTCATTTGATCGCAACAAAGGGTACTACTATTGCCTTTCGGTAAAAACAATAGAAGAAAAATTGAGTTGCTAAACGTTAATTGAAATAGAGTTACTTATACCTTTTAACATTAAAGTAGTTTCTTAAAATAGTTCTATTAGTAGAATTGAATCATTCTTCCTATGAAGAATAAGTAATATTACTTATATAAGACAAATAGATTCCAATGTAAAGAAAAATGTTTAAAGGTATAAAGTCATAAAGGCCATGGTCTACATTATTCAGGTATTATATCTTACCATGCTATTTATTCATTTATATTCTTAGCTAATACAATAACGCTGAAGAGTTTGTATGTGTTCAATCGCGCTAATCTCAGGAACTACTGGACCAATAAAAAAAATGATTTTGTGTTGAATGTCTTATTTATCGAGAAATACTTAAGGCTTGAACTTTACGCTGGGACGGACGGGGAGGGAACAAACTCAAATCGAAAATTGTTAAAATTACAAGAAAAATAAAACAATATACCTTTATACGTATGGTTGACCGGTATATAATGCTTTTGGCATTAAGTCCGCCACATGTACAATTTTATGTTTCGTGCATGAAGTTTTCAATAAATAAATATAACCCAAGTTAGTATGGTGGTTAAGTTAAAAAAATGTACAGCTGCATGATACAACAGTTAACCTTGCAGTGCTTTTGTTCGCATTTAAATCACATCACCAAAGGGTCTTTGCAGAGGTTTATTAAATTACAAAATTATACACAAACTCACAATAAGTGTATAGCTGACTACAAATAACTCTTACAAAAATATTTGTATGCAGGGTTATTGATAATATGACCGGATCCCTTTAAGAGTTGATAGGAGAGCTCATTTGGGACAATCTTGATCCCAGAATATACTTTCCAAAAGTCAACCTTTTTAAGGAAATTTTCATTTTAAATTTTGTAGGAAAACGAGATTTCGAAATTATGATAAAATTAATACCGAATGCTTTTAGATGCTGTAAGAAAATATCAACCGATACTAGCTTAACGTGCTTCATGAAGCACGGAGATGCTCGTTGTTTATCGCGCCGTAAGTTGTTTAACTTCGGTATCACTGCCGAAGGGAGTAGATTGTTGACAGTAAACCAATGTAGAACTTGTGTAAGAGTATGGGACACATATCGATTTTTAACTGTGAATTGTCGTATCCTATTTAACAAATAAATAGGCCAATCGATAAATTAAAATCGAAGATAATAACAGCGAAAGTAGAAAAGTTGAGGATTACGCAGTCCGTTTTTGCTGAGTTATATTTTTATTGCAGGAATATGTTATTTTGGTAGCACGAATTAGAATATAATACTTTTTTTTTTCAAATAGCTCTAGTAGTTCCTGAGATAAGCGCGTTCCAACATATAAACTCTTCAACTTTATTGTATTTAATCATTACTATGTTTCAAATAATTAATAAACAAAACTTATTTTTGTCTTTTAATACACCAGTAGGGAAATTACCATTTATCGATAATTTTACTGTGCTGTGAGCTACATCCCTAGTGATGCGTATACAAGCAAACAAAGCAAATTGGACGCGATACATTGCGTGTTAAGATAGCAGATTTGTTAGAAATATGCGTGGACAGTCATCAATGAATATTTTTTTTGAACTTAGTGCAAAAAAACCGCTATCATTTGAAATATCATAATTAAAAAGTGTTTTTTTACAAATAATGTCGTAATAACTACGTATTATTACTCGCCGGTGAAAAAATACATTTTCTCTCTCATTTTTTATGACCTGGCTTCACGCTCTTAAAGTAATTATAGCAAAAGACGGCATTTTTGACAAAAAATAATGCAACGCTCTTGTCACGCGACTGAAGTAGCTACGCCACAATGCAGGCATATGCCTACAATTAAGCTCGCTGCCGCACTGACCGGGGCCATTCTAACCTAATTCATTTTTTCTATGGTCGTTCGATTTACACACAGATAGTAATAATAATAATTCTTTTTGGCAGTGAATATTGCATTATATTATAATGTAATAAAGTGTACGGAAACACGAAAAGGATTCTTTACTACTGTACTAAAACAACTAGACGTGTTAGTCGTTAGTTTTCCGCGCGTAGATCAACGTACTGCGCTGACGCCGCGTCAATATTAGAAAGAACAATAGTCAACTACTTATACTAGTGTGCAATTTCATTTCCCAGACTCAATAGTCGCGATATATGTTCATGGTAGTGTTACATCATTGGATGATCGGGAAACGCTGGTTTTCTTTTAATATTAATTGCTAACTGGCTTTGTTTTAGAACATCATAATTTTTTAAAACAAAACCACTTGCATAACAATAATGCAAAAATACAATGACATCATTATTATTGTTGTGACATATAAAAAGTGATTGTTTACAAAAATAATGTACTTGGTGTCAGTGATCAATTGACTTTTTCATATCATCATCTCGATTCCATTGTTCATACAGAATAATAAAAAGAAAAATAGCTACTTAGATGACAATTAAAATAACAATTACGATATCATTATAAGATGTAAGTTATTGCGGTAAATATGATTTATTATTTTACCATTCCTCCATTTAAAGCTTATTACTTTATAGTAAGTATTGACACAAACGGATGGTATCATAATTTAATCATTTGCTATATAGTTAACTTTAATTTGAACCCAGCCAGTAATAGATACAAAAGCATCTTACATCGAATCTTATTGGATACGTGACAAATTATACTATCGTCAGTATATCGTACAATGCAAAGAGACTGGCTTATATCTATGCTTATGCAAAGATATAAGCCAGTTCTGACGTTTAAATCAACAGAAACTTGCGTTTTTACTAAAACGTATGCGTTAGTTACTCAATAGGCGATGGAAACAAAGCGCGATAGAAGGTTGGAGACACCTTCATCTTGTTAGATGCTCAGAGTACTAATAGCCAAATATGGGTACTAATTTAACACACAGAGATGGGCCAAATCCAGCAACTGGCAATGCCACCTGATCATCTCGGTCACTTGTAAATGCAAAAATTTGATCGATCAAAATACATTTAGTATGTAAGGTAAGTCATTGTCTTTTGATCACTCAAAACTGAAAACAATCAAATTATAACATCACAAGGCCACTATTTCTCTATACTTCATAATAATTTAATGACATTGGTAAAAATCCTGTATTTTGGAAGCTTAAAACTGTGCTATCTAACTCTTAAGGCGGTTTCAAAACAGCATATGTTTCAGTGCGTAAGAGGTAGTTTCAACATACGTACTACTTTTCGCGTTTCAAAAGAACCAGACTTATTATTCTGGTTTATCTGCTTGAATTGGTGTGTCGAACAGAAGAGCCTGAATGTCATGTACGTTAATACAAGCTTAAAATAAAAACTTGTACGCGCGTAATTAACGCCAGTCTGCAGCCGCCGTAGCTATAGTGTCATATGCTCGCTAAAAACCATTGTAATTCTTATAACACAACTTTTCTTCAATTCGTGAATATAAATTCAGAAAAAAAATAACATGTCGAGTTTAATGCGTGTTTCAGTGTGAAAAGAGAGAAAATAAAAACAGTCTATCGTTTGTCCTGAAGCTGCTGTCGTATGAACCAAAATTGTGAGCAGTCGAGTTGTCTACCCTCACCCCGCAGAGCTACACACTTTGAATACTATGTATGCGTATGCCTCGGTGGCGCAGCGGTTAGAGGGTCACATTTTAAAACGACAGCTGCGCCAGAGGTCCCGGGTTCGACCACCGGGTGGGGTCAAAAATATGTACTTGGGTTTTTCAGTTCAGATATTCTCAGGGTAGCCCTAGGATTTTGGAAGTTGGCAGTGTTTCCCCACAAGGCCCGGAGAGCACGTAAAGCCGTTCGTCCTGCGCCTGATCAATCTCCGGTCGTGTTGCTGTCCCATTGGACAATGAGAATGAAAGGAATAATAGAGAGTGCACCTGTGTTTGCGCACACACTTGTGCACTATAATATGTCCCGCGCAGTCTGATAGTCTTTATGACTGGCCACCGTAATCGAAATCGGCTAGGGGGGACTGCTTCTACAATGCGTAGCATACGCAAAAACAAGTAGTATCGGTTACCTCAATTAAACGTAATGCAACCTTATTTATTTAGTCATTAATATTTTTTTAAAGCGCCTGAGGTTACGGTTTTTAGTTTTGGATGTAAAGGGTGTTGAATACTGTCGGGCACGCAAACGCAACGACTCGTGCGCAGTTTGTTTGTTTTACGACACAGCTGCCTAATGTCGCTGCTTACGCGGTAAAGCTTATACAACTCTTTTACAAAACAATTAATTATATGATTTTAAACTTTGTTGCATTCCCTACGAAACTTATCAACATACAGGATTTAATGAATGCCTTATGTTAAAAAAAGCAGTTCATCAAAAAGTTAAGCAGACTGCTTCATAATCACCATTACATGTATTAAAATATTCCCGGCAGATCTGAATAAAATAGTTTATTCAATATAAATTCTATTTACCTACTATAAATAATGATTAAACGAACTTATAATAAGTTCTATCAAAATAACGCGAACTCTTTTCTCCTTCAGATTAAATTACATGTTCTGTTTTTTTTCAATAACAACTTACGGATAAAACAAATGAAACTAATTCTATTTATAGGGCCATAGAACTGCTTGAACAAAAAATATATCTAAAATAATTTAACCTGGAGGAGGGCCCACTTTTACGATTTTGAACTATTGCACAAAGCGTTTAGCGCTAATAGTAGCGCTAAGACTCGTATTCTGATATGATAGATATTAGTTAATGTACTTTTGGTCACCGAATATCGCAAGTTTCATATACAAGAAAAGGTCCAGCTGCACCCGGATACATTACATAACTAAAAGCTCATTAAAACTTGTCTTTCCTGCCAAATGATACGATCAGTAAACCACTAAGTGAGTGCAGTCGGCATTATACCTATACGAAACTTTACGGACGTGTAATAATATGTGGCACGATGTCACTATAACAACACTATTATCTACGATGAATGATACACAATACGATAGGCAATACGATTCTAAGCGATTAGCGACGTAAAAAGAGATCGGATATGAAAATATCAGCCGAGGATCGGGCGCCACTTCGGAGGCTCGGCGCCCGCGCGCCGGCAGACTTCCCTTCCACGGTACAGAAATAAAATTATCTATACAATGTATAACATGCGTTATTTGTCAACAATTCTAAGAATGCGGATACTAACGCGCGACGCATCGGACGATATCGCCCGTCTGGCGTCGCGCCCCTATAAATATTACAATAGTACACAGTAATAGTTTCGGTAGATTCGATTCCGGAGAGCCGGTGCGAAGCGCTAGATTCGATTCGTACACGGAAAAAGCTCGTAGTGATAATTTAACACGCCGCCGCAGTTACAGATATGACCGACTTATCGAGACAATAGTTTCGCTCGTACAGAGATTTATCGACAGCAGAAATGTTAAGTCACGTTCGGATTCGATCCGTCATCGATCGGTCGACGGATAGCTTCTCTGCACGGCGTCGATAGTTGCCGTCTTAAGGATGATTCACGCTAGCTGCAACGTGCCGGGGCCGGACCGTGCCGGAGCCGAGAAAAACTCCCATAAACATTCCATCGCCGTGCCCCGTACGGGCTCGGGCGGAGCACGTTCAAGCATGAATTACTTCATACATAATTGTAATAATTAAATAACTAAAAAATAAGTTTTTAATTTTTTTCGTTTCCTATTCAGCAAACCCTTTCATTTAATACCAATATCATGGGGGTGCATTTCAAATAGCCAATCCCCTATCTTGGATTTAAGGCGCGTGACTATTTTTCGTATTCCTGACTGCAAACCCTTTCATTTGATACCCATATCATAGGGTTGCATTTCAAATAGTCTGTCCGCCATCTTGAGGAGGCCGCCATATTGGATATGTAATTACGTTTCTTAGCTAGTCCGGTATTGTCATCAGAAATCAGAGCGTGTGCAAAATTAATCCTAATCGAAGACCGGGAAGTGGGTCAAATTAAGATTCCAAGACTTTATTACATACATAGTTACAAGTGAAGCTAATATAAGCGGGTTAAAAAAATGTAAACAATGTTTGACCGTGCTCCGTGGGCGCGGGCACGGTGTAGCGTGAATCGGTCTTTATGTTTCGATCAGAGACGTGCAACCAGATGTAAAGGCGCGGCGTCCGGTGCGGCGGCATTCGGTACGAGTGGGCCCCGGCACGGTGTAGCGTGAATCGGCCTTTATGTTTCGACCATAGACGTGCAACCAGATGTAAAGGCGCGGCGTCCGGTGCGGTGGCATCCGGTACGAGTGGGCCCCGGCACGGTGTAGCGCGAATCGGCCTTTATGTTTCGATCATAAACGTACAACCAGATGTAAAGGCGCATCCGGCACGCTCGGCCGCTGCGGGCGCGCGCCTACGCGAAGTACATGACCTTCTTGGTGACGGCGTGCACGGTGATGGCGCGCGCCATGGCGCCCGGCGTGCGGTCCTCGCTGCACGCCGACTGGTGGCTGCCCTCGCCCGAGTCGTGCTCCTGCCGACCAACACACATGCGATGCCATTATTTGTGTGTTATCTGTTGCTGTTCTAGACACTCCCCTATTAATAATAGAGCAAACAGTATAATAAACCTTTATCTCGTCCTCTCTTGGCGCCGTCTTCATTTGAAAGAAAGTGACAAAACGGTGTAATAGCTAAAATAGGTTTATTAGACTGTTTGAGTGATTATGAATAAGTGTGTAAAGAAATCCCTGTCCGATGAAATTAAGGGGTTATTAGATATCGAGATTAGATTCTATTTGTGTAATAATTTTCATAAAATATTATAAAAAAAAATAGCCAAGAAAAAAAGAGAGCCTTTTGGGCAGCCGTTGCGAGTGGTCGTGTCCTGCACGTGTCGCGCAAGCCGCCGGCAGACCCTAAAAAATCTATTGTTTCAGTGCCCGACGCGCGCGCAAGGGCAGCTTTACGACGAATCGTCTCTCAGTAATTTGAGGCGGTTATTCCGAGTTTCGTTCGTAAATATAGAGTGATAATAATTAATTAAAGCCATGAAGTGATTTCTTGTGAATGTGTAGTGGTGAATTAAGTGACAACTGTTTGTCGGACTCAAACGCGTGAACGCAATTTTCCAACGGTGTAATTTACAGGTACTTTCTGTTAAAAAAGAACCGGGTTTAAGTTATTCAATATTTTCATACCTCTCATTTTAAATTCCAGCAGTCTTTTTTGTGTGTGTCTTAAAAGTGTCTTACCGAATCGCGTTAATTAGAATCATTGTTCATCGTGTTTAATCCGACGCGGATAACGTAGTAAATCGCGCTTATTTCAGTGTGATTGGTGTGAATGTTGTTAGTAATTAATGGGTTCAGGTACTGTAAATCGCGTCAAATTGAATCCGTGTGTAGAATCTTATAAACAAAATTATATTTTATTAAGACAGACTATGTGTACTATTAAGCGTATTATAAGGTAAAATAGTCGTCGTAGATAAACGCCTGGTGTTTTTGGCGGGACTCAAAAGCGTACCAGACTAGGATATAGTAGCCCAGCAGGGCCAGTGTGGTGTTAAAGTGTGTGCGTGAGTTTCATAGTGAGCCTCATCAGGCGTGAGAGTGCAGTAAGGAACATGTCCAGCTCCGCTCACAAACATAGAGGCCAACCACTGATGCAGATCGGAGTCCAGGAAAATCTTCCGCACGCCTAAGTCACATAGTGACACAAATTTGGTGAGATCCTTCCATATTATGTTGATAAAATACCACACCATATTGATCGACAAAGGTTTTAGAATTAACTCAAGACAGACATCGTACTATGTCACACTCATAATTTCTAAAACTCAAAACATATCCACATACAGCACAGAAACAGTCCATATACAGTTCTATTCAATTTAATTAAATATTATATTGTAAATAATCCTTAGTGCAGGTAACCTAATACAAATATAAGTATTAGGAAAGAATAAAATAATTTACCCCAAAAATTAACTTCAAATAACAAAGAAAACCGCGAATGTTTTATGAGGGTGCTAGGAGCTCTCAAATAATTGTTGGTACAACTATAACCTTGCCACCTTACCGCTTACACATTTAAATCCCGCAATTGTAAGGAAACATTTTAGAAATAAAGGTAATCACAAAAAATATTAATCTTATACCTACGCAACGTGGAGCTCGATCAAGTTTCTACGACTTTACATAAGTTAACAGCCATTCATTTTATATATATAGCCATTACACAATACATACCTTCCTTATGTTGCGAGACAAAGTTTTTATTATTTTTAGAGGAGTGACAAAGGGTACATTTGGCTACATATGTACCATAAAACTAAAATATCTATTTTTTGAAATAACAATACATTCTTTTAACTATTTCGTCGTATTTGGGTAATAAATTACTCTCACAAATAACTTTGTACAGTGTCCAGCACGTGGTTGGGATACGGTCATTAACAAAAAAGTCAAGAATATTCTAAACGACAGCAACGGGACTAGGAGCATAAATTTTTTATTGTTAAAAGCCTGTGAAACTTTCTAAGCGGCGGAATATCAGTCTAATAAAACAATTACGATTAACGCACCTAAAAGGCGACCTTAAAACATTTCAAAAAGTCTTTTAAATTACAATGAACTCGTGAACCGTTAAAGAATCTTTGTCCTTTATTTTTCCAATACATATTACTTTTTTTATAGAAAACGACACCATAGGCCGATTGTCTTAGCATCTTAACAACAAATTGTCCCGCAAAATATTGAAATTTTAAAACAGATTAAATACATCGCCACGATCAAGATAAATCGAAAACAAATAGCGAGTAAATTTCCCTTCTCAAAATATCTTATTTCCGTTTATTAATGTGTAATTAAAATACCAATATAGTGTCCTACTGGTCCTACTTAGAATAATTACACATTGTGTAATTAATTATTCTAAGGCGTCCTATGTGGTCGTAATCATATCACCGGAAAATTTTAAATTTAATTCCAAGTCGCGAAGTGATTCCTTGTATGTGTAAGTATTGTAGTGAATTAGTTCATTATTTTTTGGACAAAAAGTTGCCAGAAAGCCTAGTGAAAGATGTGTATAATGACTTGCGTTCAACTCTGTTTACCAAAGTAAATTGTTACAAATTAGGTACGAATGTCGTGACCTATACCGTGTTTTTTTTCTGAGGCAAAGCGACGCCTGACTAAGAAGATACTACTTTGCTAGAGCTCTACAGTATGTATGGGAGTAACTCGCGGTGATAAATCGTACATACATATAAAGCGGAGTCACCCAGGCTTATAGCGTATGATTGCGGCTTAAACGTCTTCGCAGAAGAAATGTGTCTAGCTCAGTTCCTAGACAGAGAGGATAACCACCGCGGCAAGCCCCGCGACGACAAGCACTATACTAGAGCGAAGCCCAGCACGCAGCTAAGCTACAATATACTGATATGAACTTGGTGAGATTTTAAACTAAATTGTGTACACACGATTTATTTTGCAACTTAAATATACAGACAGAATAATAGTCGAACAGTTCAGGTTGAGTCGCCAAAAAAAAAGATTGCTCCCCAAAAACTTTCATGACACGTGTGGCAAACTCCATTTCGGCCAATCATACAATAATAGACCTTAGCGTTTTGTATTACATCCTTATGGCTTCGAAACAGCACTGGGATACCACTAAAACAAAAGGAGCAAAAAATGCACTTTCACAGCATCGCCTTTCAAAATCTAAGAAAAATACACACGTGCGTCCTAATACAATCTAGGTGCAGCCCCTTACAGGACCCTCACAGCGGGGTACCATAAATATGTTGCCTTACCATCTGACATCTTAATAATGAACTCGGCTTCAAAACTATAGTACCATTGACATTAAATGAACAAATTCTCGATCATAGAAATTTAGGATTATGAAAGATATCATTAAACGTTACTTAATTTACCTATTCTAGTCTTGAATCATATTTGTTCATCATTTATATAATATTATATTGTTGTAAAAGAAAACAAAGCACAAACGGCCAAAAAAAAAGTGCTTGTCATCTGTCATAAAAGCTTTCAGATGTGCATCTTTTTAGCGTCTGGTCTGACTCAACACAAGCTGCCATCAAGATTGGCATGTATTGCACTAATTTGATATTTCTTTCAGGTTAAAGATCTTCATTTAGCAAGCAAAGCCTTAAAAAAACTGCAGAATCGCAAAAAAGTATTGTGTTCACATTATGTGTATGTGCGTGAGTTCGTGTGTCTTTGTGTGTCGCTAATCGTGCTAGTGATTTTCTCCTTTATATATGTGCTGTGCGTGACTTGTTGTGCGGATAAGTGATGGTTAGGCAAATTTTTCGGCAACTAAACAAAAAAGAAACCGCATTCTTTTTGTAAAAATTCTGAAGCAGAATCTTATGACAGGAAAGCACAAGCCTGCCAAGCCTAATGGACTAGAAGCTACTATGGTCAACGTTGAAACGCAGCGAGCCAAAGCGGAAGAGGGCTACAAAGATCAACGTCAGAGCGCAGCGAGCCTTAAGCCGAAGACAGCTGCACTCATCAGCGTCAGAGCGCATCGAGCAATAAGCGAAACAGCAACAATGATCAATGTGTGTAAAATGTGTGTCGCTTCTTGTGTTAGTGGTTTCTTGTATATGTGCTGTGTGAGTTGATTTATTGTGAAGATCAATGATCATCAAGCAATAAAATTTCTGGCAACTGAACAAACACTAAAAATAAAACTAGCTGAATCAGGTGCTTATAAACGGAAAGCACGAGCTGGATTGACCTAATAGACAAGGATTGGGCACCAGCTACATTATTTAACAGCATCAACGTCGGAGCGCAGCGAGCCATAAGCAGAAGACAACTTTAATTAAGCGCAGTGAGCCATAAGTGGCGCTATGATCAACGTAGAGGGAGCACAACGAGCTAAAAACTGACGACAGCTACCATGATGTACGCTGGAAGAGCACAGCGAGTTGAAAACTGACGACAGCTATATTGATCTACGTTGTAAAAAGCGCAGCGAGCTATAAACTGGCGACATATACAATGGTCAATTGAGGGAGCGCAGCGAGATAAAAATGTACGACAACTACAATGGTCTACGTTGAAGGAGCGCAACGAGCTGAAAACTAACGACAGCTAAATTGATCTGCGCTGAGGGAGTGCAGCGAGCTAGCAAATAACGACAGCTACAATCGTCAAGGTTGAAGAAGCGCAGCGAGCAATAAACTGGCAACGTCTACAATGGTCTATGTCACGGGAGCGTAACAAGCTATTAGCGGATGACAGCAAATTTTATCAACATTGGAGCGTGAAGAGTTACAAGCAAAACGAGAGCTACGAGGGTCAAACTGAAAGTTCTTAGAAAATCAAAAACTGATTACATTAGCCAGTCATTAGTTTTATTATATCTTTTCAAAATATTGTCCATTGACGTCAATACACCGCTGCATGCGATGGAACCACTGGGAAAAGCACTTTGCCCACTCGTCCTTAGGGGTCTCTTCAATGGCATCGCGATACGCAGCCACCGCTTCTTCAGCATTCATAAACCGCTTTCCTTTAAGTTTTTCTTTAATTTTTGGAAATAAATAAAAATCATAAGGCGCGAGGTCGGGGCTATACGGCGGGTGACCCAGTAATTCAACGTTTGATGTCGCCAAACAGTCGATCGTTCGCTTGACGGTGTGCGACGAGGCGTTGTCGTGGTGAAGGAGGATCCTACTGCGAGGTCGTTTCTCTCGAACTTTTTCCAAGACAAGTGGCAAACAATTGGTAGTGTACCATTCTGCAGAAACTGTTTTTTGATCCTCTAACACAATTGTTGCGAAATGACCTATCCTTCCAAAGAACGAGGCCACCATTTTTTTTCCCGCACTTCGATCTCTCTTCACTTTAGTTGGCAACTCCTCGAAAGAAAACACCCACTAAGCAGATTGTCTTTTGGTTTCAGGATCATAACAGTAAATCCAGCTTTCGTCACCTGTTAGTATGTCGAACACAGCATTTGAGTCACCTCCGTTAAATCTTTCAATCATTTTACGGCACCAATCCACACGATGGAGTTTTTGAGCCTTAGTCAAATTATGAGGTATCCACCGGGCGCAAAGCTTCCTGACCGCTAAATGTTCGTGGAGGATTTTGTGCACTTGACTCATACCGATGCCTAAACTTGTCCGAATCTGCTGATAGGTCACTCTTTTGTCAGTCTCTATCATACGCCGCACAACACAGATGTTATTTTCAGTCGTCGCCGTAGAAGGCCGTCCCTCACGTACATCATCAGTGAGATTAGTGCGACCACGTTTAAACTCATTAAACCAGTTGTGAACAGTCGCACGAGATGGGGCTTCATCGTGAAAGGCCAATCGTAGTCTATCATAACTTTCTTGGTGACTTAAATGACATCGAAAGTCATAAAAAATCATTGCACGAAAATTTTCTCGTGTTAAATTCATGTTGACGTGACACAGACAATTTTCAATTTGCCGCCAAATCGTAAAACAAATGACTAATGAATGAAATATATACTCAGTAATATTGGCAAAGAGTTCTATTTTCAAATTTTAGAATATTTTTTTTATTATATTGTTTATAAGTGGCCAGTTCTAAGAACTTTCAGTTTGACCCTCGTATAATAGGCGTTAGAAGAGAAAATCAAGTTATAAGCGTACGACAGTCATAAAGACCAAAGTCAAAGGAGCACCTCGAGCTAAAAGAAGAAGCTAGAAACGTTAAATTTTGATAAAGCGCACCAAGCTTTAAAAGAACGTCCGCCAAAACATTGACGTAAGTGGAATGCAGCAACTTATAAATCGGACTCCGCCAGTGCAAAACATATGAGCAGAAGCAGTGCATTGACCATATAACTGAATCAAAAGGACCAAAGAAGATCTAGAAGAAGTCCTACGCATATCCACAAAGGCCGACCGATTGCCCACCTCATCAACGCTCAGCCCTCTTATGATACCCGTCTTCTCCCTATATTCCTAGACCACACTCGATGCATATCTTGGTGGTTGTGGCCGATAGGCTCCGGCTAGTCGGTCTCCTCTCCCATCCCGGAGCGTGTCCCTCCTTCTAAAAATCGTGCTATTTGGTGTGCCGGTTTTACCGGATCAGGCTTTGATCCTGGCTGAATAGTACTTCGTATCGTATCGTATCGTAAAAAAATAGCCAAGAAAAAAAAACACTATATTAAAAAAAGCATACATGGCAACCCGAAGGAGGATGCGCTTGACAGGCGCGCGAGAGGCGCGGAGTTGCGCCGGCACTCGCGGGTAGCGCGACGGGAGTAATGATAACGCGTTTTGAGAATTCCCCGTTTTAGGGTAAATAGGTGCTAAACTTTTTGACTTTGAAAATCGATAAAAAAATACATATTGAATAACGTAATTTTAATACTTGTTTTGGTTATGTTATTAAAGCAACTTTATGACCCTTACGGGGCGAACAGGTTTTTTTTTACACATAAATGTCACTTCTGATAACAGTGATACTGTTGCGTTATATTGCATGATTTATAGATTGGAGTTTGTCTTACACACCCTTCTCAACGCTCATATATTTAAGGCGACGACTTGCATATCGGCGCGCACTATAACGAATCTTTAAAAAGACAGAACGCTATAATTTGCCGACGACACGCTCGTCCAAAGCACAAAGAACGTAAGGCCGTCGAGTCAAAAAAGTCACTGAGAGAAAACTCTCGCTGTGGGAAACCGCGTTTGAACGTCACTTGGTTAATAATGACGACATTCGTCTAGTACTCGTGCAGTATGGCTAGTCCAATAATGTAAACAATATTTCCATATTTTTTTAAATAATAACTTTAAATAGAATTAATAAATTATTTGATTTAATAAGATCTCCGTATCAAACGATAAATTTCCCACGTAAGATGTCAGTTTCGTGTTTATCTCATTTCAAAATAAATAAATTCGTTACAAAAGTAATGTGACGATTGTTCCAAATGCAAGCGGAGTGTACATACCTTCTCGACGAGGTGGTAGCGGGCGCGGAAGGCGACGAGGTGCGCGTAGTAGGCGGGCGCGGGGATGGACACGGAGCGCGTGCAGCGCACGTACGTGTGGCACAGCTGGTACGTGAGGCACTGCAGCTCGTCCGACCCGAAGTGGTTGTCGTCCCACAGCACGTGGTAGTGCGACGGCCGCGACGTGCCCTGCAGAGCGAGTTTGTTTACGATTAAATATATAAATCAATATTGGACACCGAACACATACATTGCTCTGATCCCAAAGTAAGTCGCAAATGCATTTTTGTTATGGAAATCAGAAACAAAGGTGGTGCCACAACACCCAGGCCAGAAACAAGTGCAGAAAGTTTTGATTTCTACATTGATCGTCCGGGAATTCGACGGGATTACATTGTATTTAAGAAACTTTCCTATAGCAAAAACTTTAAGAACGAGCGCAAACGAACGAACGCGGCCACAGCAGCCAAGTGGCCGCCACAGATAGCCGCCGCGGCGCCGCACAGACAGATATTTAACCCTAAAAATGACCAAAATCCATTTATTTTTAATTAGTTTAATCCATTTAAACCATTGTTTCCAAAAACTGGATTGACTCCTCTATACAATAGCACAAAATACTTAATGGATGCATATCGTTACCGAAAGCATTGCGTAGGAGTTTTAAAATAATCGTGAAGCAGTTTGAAGGATATTGCCACAAAACGGCTCAGTTATACGTTTCCTTATATAACTTTTACCCAATGTCTCCAACATTACATAAAGTATTGCGTCATGGGGCTGAAGTGGTGAAAGAAGCTTTTCTTCCTATTGGACAACTGTCTGAAGAAGCAGCCTAAGCCCGGAATAAACATATTAGGTTTTTCGGTTGAAGTACGCGCGGAAGTTTACTAGGGTAGCCTGCAACGCTCAATTTGCGCCGATGTTCTACAAATGTATAAAAAAAGTTGTCCGCAGCAGTCTAAAAGCCGCTGCTAGTTTCTCAATGTGCGCTTGCTCGTCAATTTTGCAATCATCGTGTGGATGTATAACGAAGGTCTTCATTTCTATGATTTGTATATCACGGTGGTAACTGCTTTGAGTATTAGTTCAGGCCAAAGCAGGATGCACCGCCCTCCCTCAATACGCATGCGGCAAACCTACGCAAAGTCACGCCTGATTCTATCGATGAAGAATATTATTATTACAATAGCCAAGTTCTCGTGTTGTACCCACTCAAGAATCCGCCTGGGACTGGGACTGGGAGAAGTGATCCATTTGGATAGGTCCAACTTTGAGAAAGAGGTCAATCGATGAATCCAACTCGGCTGGGCAGCGTTCGGGAAACTGCACAAGAGCGTCTTCTCGTCTCAATTACCCCAGTAGCTGAAGACGAAAGTCTTCAACCAGTGTGTGTTACCAGGGAAGACATACTGATCCGAAACGTGGTGTCTAACTATGGGCCTCTCAGTCAAAGTCACACAACGAGCGATGGGGAGGGCTGTGCTCGGTGTTTCTCTACAAGATCTAATCAGAAATGAGGAGATACTATAGAAGAACTAAAGTAACGGAAGTATCCCTACGAATCAGTAAGCTCAAGTTGCAGTGGTCAGGGCACATAGCGTGAAGAACTGCAAAGCGTTGGCGCAGAAAAGTTCTAGATTGGAGACCCTTCGACCAAAAGCGCAGGGTGGGACGTCCGCCGACTAGATGGACGGACGACCTTGTAAAGATCGCAGGATCACACTGGATACAGACCGCTCACAACCGGTCGCTGTTGATAGCCGTGGGGGAGGCCTCTGTTCAGCAGTGGACGTCGTTTGGCTGATAATGATGATTATTATAATTACCTGTATGCCCTGGTGGCTGCAGAGGTAGAAGTCGAACTCGGTGGGGTGCGTGATGCCGAGGTCGACGGTGGTGCCGGCGGGGATGTTGCCGGACTTGCCCGACTGCTCCTTCTTGTCGGCGCAGAACAGACGCGTGTGGTGACGCTTCTGCACCACGATGAACGTGATGCCCGGCTTGTACTCCGCCTCCAGCTGGAAATAACGCGTTGTGTTTCATCAGCACAGGCTTGTAAGTCTGAGATGGTTCATATTATACAGTATGGGCAATCAGTGACGTCCAAAAAAATATTTTTGGATTCTTTACATCCAGTGCTAACCAAATATACCATATTTATGATAGCCAATTTTTTGTAGCTTTCAAGGCTTTTTATTTATATTTATTGAAACTTTTGTTAGTCTTAGTTTTAGCTAACTCATAATTTTATCTAAGTAAATTTAATTCATAATGATCACACTGCAATAAAAATACGACATAACAACATAAAAAGTGGAGGATTTATTAGTTTAAAAATTCTCAAATATTGCGAAAAAATGATTATCTAGAAAATTACGAAAATTGGGCTAACATACATATTTTGGACGTCACTGTTTGGGCCACCCTGTATAATAAAGATCTATGTAAGTCAAATCATCTTTCAATCTATAAAATTGTTGTCAATATACCTACTATAATGCAGACATTTAAAAAAAACGAAATAAAGGTAATAGTGCTTTTTCCTCTTTTTACTATGTAGGAACTGCATAAACAAATACGTTTGTCCACGATATCAACTTATTTAATACAACATCGATGTACACTTTAGCCGTTTGTCACACGCATACTGGAGCACAAAACAAATCATTGACCTGAACTACCTAAAAAAATCTTCGGCTTGTTCACCAAATATTTTTTATATCATATGTGATTTTAATTCACAGGACTTTTTAAGGCGCTTCCGCAAAAACACATACCACAACACAACATTTCAGCCATTTTTATTAACTTAAATTAAAAAAAAAACATACATTTTAAAAACTAAATGTCATTATTTTGAAAGCCGCTTTTTTCATGTTAAAAGATATAAATGAGGATATTAAGTACCATTCGTAGTATATTGTACAAACATAACAACAGCTATATCAAAATTGGTATGGTTTGAAAGTTATTTTTGGATAAATACAATAGAAATGGCTGAAATGTAATAATGTGCTATATTGTCGGAAGCGCCTTAAAATACATAAATTATATCACATACGATAGGTTTCTGAAGATTTTTTATTTATTTTTCATATAAAATATTTGGTGAACTACCGCCTACTGTTTTTTTTAAGGTAGGTACTCTGGGTCAAAATATACGTAAGTCACACTATAAGTTTTATAGTGTGACCTACGTATATTTTGACCATAATGGCATAACTTAAAAAATAACCAAAATATTATGTTTATTGCTTTTCAAAATACTCTCCTTTACATTTTAAGCATTTTTTCATGCGATCGACCCATTTTTTAGAACAGTGGTCCTCACCACAGATCTGAAGGCATGTTTTCTACGTGCTGATTGAATTGAACGCCATCTGCCTCTTCGGAGTTGGTAAAAGTAAAACCTTGATTTTGATTTTGGGGAAAATACAGAAATCACAGGGTGCTAGGTCGGGGCTATGCGCAGGATGGGCGACGAGTTGTATTTTGTCGGAAGCTAAAAATGATTTTGTTTTTTGGTCGTATGTGAAGAAGCGTTGTCATGATGTAGGAGAACGCGGCTTTGGGTATACTTACATATTTTTTTTTCTAACACCCTGGGTTAACAAATGGTATAAATACCACTCGGCATATTAACACTCTTTTGATCTTCAAGTGGAATTGTACAGATGGGACACCCGTAGCTGAGAAAAAAACGCTATCATTTTTTTACCAACGATTGTGCCTCACTTTTGTTGGCCTATTCTTATTTTCAAACACTTATTCATGAGATTGCTATTTTTTTCGGGTTCAAAACAATAAATCCACATTTCATCTCCTGTGACAATGTCATAAACAGCATTAGAATGTCCGTGGTCGTATTTCAGTAGCATCTGTGAGCACCATTCCGAGCGAGCCCGCTTCTGCTCCGCTGTCGGTTCATGAGGGATCCAAGGACAGAAAAGTTTCCTAACTTTCAATTCTTCGTGTAAAATTTTCTGAATTAGGCTCATACCAATCCCCAATAGTCCTCGAATTGTCTCATAGGTAATCCGCAGGTTCTCTTCAAATAGCCGCTTAACAGTAGTCCCATTATTTTCGTTGACGGCAGTTGAAGGCCACCCTTCACAAAATTCGTCATGTACAGAAACTCGATCTCTCTCAAATTCCGCAAACCATTGCCTCACGGTGCTCAAACAAGGTGCTTCTCTCCCAAAAGCATTTTGAAGACAAGCGGCAGTCTTGCTTACAGAGAGAACTTTTAAAATCATAAAAAATCATCATATTTTCGACTTAATATCATTTTCGTTGCATACATAGTCCCGCCAATTGTTTTTTTTATTTTATTATGAAGGTTTGAAAAATTATAACATTCGAAATTTGAATAGTTCTAATTAGCTAGAAGTGCAAAAAATTTTTCATTTGTCCTGTTCGGAAAATTGCACTTTCATGTCAAGATAGACGGGTGGAAAATAGCTTTTCAATCCCTAGGGTGGAAAGTAATTTAGTTTTAATTGCTACGATCAGACATGGAGCTAAAGGTAATTGAGTCACATTATAATATTAAAATAAACAAGCTTTTCATATTTTTAAGATTAGCGAAATATTAAAAGCGTGTTTATTATGGTCACTGATTTGAAAAATGTACAATTGGTCTAATTTTTACAATTTAAAATCTACAAATATATTTCGGTTTCCCGCCATACATAGCGTCATTTTTTTTTTCATTTTAAATTGTCACATTTTGTTTGTCTTTGACGATATATTTTTTTAGTTTGGTCGATTATTGCATAGATTATTAAGCAGGCGGAGGCGACTTGCCGCCATTTTTGTTGTTCATTAATCTTCTTACGCACTCCCACCTTTAGCTGTCATTCATAGCGCTATCTCATGAGGCAAAATTAAACCTGGAATTTGACATAATCTGTGGTAGTTTTGGTGACAAGTAACCTTTTTTTCGCAAGTCTGCGCGATCTTCTCCTATTATTATTGACTGTGAGAAAAAATCGATCGACATTTTTAACAATGATTTGAAATATTTGATATCGTCCGCGTTATATGTAGTATTCTGTTGTCTTCCGTGCCTTTACTGTCCTTCTAATCTTGTGTGTGATATGTGATGTAAGAACTTGAGATTTCATCTCTCGCCAAACAACATAATATCTAAATAAATTTATTTATTTTTCCTCAAAGTCGAAATGAAAAATAGTATGTATAACACGGGTGAAAGCACCCATTTCACTCTCGAATTATTAGCGCTCTCACTCCGTTCGAGCGCCAAGAAATTCGAGTGAAATGGGTCACTTTCTCCCTTTGTATAACAATCTTCTATAGTGCCCCATGTTCGTGTGCCAAACGGCTAATCTGTACATTGATTTGCGTTTTTTTTTTAAATTGGATTTGTACGTTGTCCAATATAATGGGCCTGATTGCCTACAGCATTTATCGACTGCACGGCTATCATAAGAATAGACCTTTCATTCATGTCAAATTCCTCCCGCTTTCACGCGCGCGCACCCTTATGGTAGTATAGTATAAATAAACAATAGCGGATTTTCAGCGAAACCAAAATGTTATACGTCATGTGTCATGACAATAGTGATGTATTGAAGTAGGGACAAGTTTTATCGATAAAGCTACGATAAATAATAAAAAAATATCAAAGAAAACTCCGTTTTTACCAAATATTTAATTAATTAATAATTTAAAATTAATATTTCGAACCACCAATATGGAACTACATCCCTAACCTATGCTTGTTGTGCTTATTTCTTCCTCTACGGAATGCTTGAATCTTATTCAAACAACATCTTTATTGCACAGGTCATTTTATAGGAAACTTGTATAATAAACAAAAATCATTAATAAATTCATTGATAATAATTCAAAAAACCCGCCGACGGGTTTCCAAAAAATCCTTCAAGTCTTTTAAAAATGGTCTCGCTCTCAAACGGTCTTTCGCTGTCAAAAATTCTATAGAATTGCACAAGGTAGCTCGCTCTTTTTAAAGCGAATTTTTTTTTACCCCCTATGCAGTCAATTTTCGCACACTTCTCACCGCGCAGTGACAGAAACAGGTTCATTCTTACGATAACCAGGTAAATACGAATGTAATCGTTGAAATTGTCTCTTTTTATTTCGCCAGCAAAGAAAGAGACACAGTGAATTTAAACTTAGTCTTAGAGAAGCCGGTCTTGAACTCGGCGGTTAGCGGCGCGGCAGCGGAAATGACGTCAGTTTTGACTTTTAAGTGTCACTTAATACTAATGGTGTATCCACACCACCCGGCGTCAAAGAAGGCGTCCATAAGCCAAGAAGTGTCAGTTTCTATGAAAAACGCCGGTGCCGCATGAGCGGCAAGGCCGCCGGCATCATGCACAGTGTGATATTTTTTCAATCTAGATGGACAAAATTATTTTGCGTCTTAAATGTGTAATAATATACAACTTATTGGAATAAAAAGGCTCAGTAAATATTTCAGACATATATTTAAAAAAAAAATGGCTATAATCTGACTTTATAAAATACTTCATTGAAGGAACGATAACTCGCGACAAAGTTACACCTTATACTGAATCTGTACGAGCAGTAGGCATCAAAACTACTATCTTGAATGCCTTCATGTTCCCTGGCCTGGTTCCATATAGCTGTCATCACTAAAACTTCTCATAACTGGGGTACAATTTTCCTACTTTAAGTTTTTCCTACGTTATGATCTAAAATATAACCAGCTATCCTTTTAATTCAATGTACATATGTATCAACTCTCTCGACTTCTTTCAACAAGATTTTTATATCGTAGTTATAGAGTCCTGCGAATTTTATATTAAACATGACTTTTTAAAATCTTTAACAGTGCTTTGTCGTGTTTCAAGCTGTGTGACTATTCAGAAAATAGTATGTTTTCTTGAAATCATAAAGAATTTGAGTTCTAAAAACGGTCTCGTTGTCTTCCCAATTTTGTAAAATGTTCCTTTATTCTTTAATAAATGCTTGTGATATTAATTTTCAAACGACTTAATTTGTCTTCAGAAAGTATGGTTGACCTAGTATAGTTCCTCTATTAAAAATTGTAAGGTAGCATACATTCTAAATTTTCTCTTCTCAAAACAGAATCACAATTCACAATTACAACTCGTCAATAAGAACACCGTTTAGTCAACGACCAAAGTCAGGCAATCGAAATGATCGTTTAAAACGCGTAATCTGAAGAACTCAAATACCCTAAATTTCTATTTTTTTCCGGATACTGACTGGTAGGCGTTTTGTTGGAACAAAATTAATTATTCATAGTAAAGTGTCATGTCTACAATGATAGTAATTAATTACTTGCCTCTAGGCAAGCAGTGACTTTTATAATGTTGTCCACCTAGATTGCAAAAATATCACACTGTGAGCCGGGCGGTATGGGTACACCATAAAACTGTTAGTTGCTTCGACTCCTATCTTGAGACTGTTTTTTGTTCGATAGCTATTTTAAAAATCGTTAGCCGTGGTTGAATAATTACGATTGTGCGTGTTTTAAACAAATATCAATGGTGAGTAAAATAGCCATTTTGACCATTGGTAAAGGTGTTTTTTGTTCAAAGCTGAATGAATGAATAAAATTTATTTGCTTGAAACACGGTAGAATGATAGAAACATTAAATAATGGATTCTGCGTGTTTTGCCGATGTATCGGTAGGCAAATAAATAATTGCTGTCGTCGTCTTAAATTAACAATTTAATTTATAAATGTCCAAAAGACTGCTGTTAACGATTTTAGACCATTGGTTAATTCGATCGAAAAAAAACAATCCTTTGTGGTAACATTTTACTTTTAGTGGCCGCTACCGGCCGTCGCCGAGTTCGAGTTGGCCACACTTACCTCGCACTCACCTCTTCCAGCCCCGGTTGCTACGTCTGCGACTACCCTACATACCTTGATGCACGCCTCCCTGACGGCGGTGAGCTCGTGCTGCAGCACGTGTATGAACTGCCCCTCGGAGATGCCGTCGCGGTACATGATGATGCGGTGCGGCTTGAACCCGCCCGTGCTCTTGTAGAACATAAGCAACAGCTCCTGCACCATGCTACTCATCTCGTGCACTATTTCTTGTCTGCAAGAATTTGCACTACTATTACTTGATAGCTTCGAAGTTTTTATTAATTGCCAAGTTGGATTGTAATATAGGGTGAGTGGGGTGAATTGAGATATCGTCTATAAGACTGATTTAAAGAAAAACCTAATAAGAATATAAAAAGAAAACACACGCACATTACAAAATAAATTAAAATTGATTTAGACAACGTATCTTCAAAGTTAGAAAGAGAAAAACTTAAAATGAAGTTAATTATTATTTATTTATTTTTTAATTAAATAAGGGGTCCTAAATTAGCGTTTTACTTTCAGAAAACACCTATTATAGCAAAATATTTTCAAGGGTAAGAAAGCTTGACACAGGCCTATTCCCAAAAATACCAATGATCTATACTAATATACTAAAGCTAAAAAGTTTGTTGGTTTGTTTGTTTGAACGCGCTAATCTCATAAACTATTGGACCGATTTGAAAAAAAAAATGTTTTAGATAGTTTTTTTTATCGAGGAAAGCTTTAGGCTATAAACCATCACGCTGCGACGGGAAGGGAAAAGCAACCTCATAACGCGTGGACGCATAACACATCCTTTAAACATCCATCCATGTAGCGGGTCGCTATATAAGAAATTTCATATTATAAAAATGAAATGTTAAACAAATTTTGGATATGAGATTAAAATCTACAGTGCTCTATCTATATTTCCATATCTGCATGCAGACTGAATACAGTGAATATTTATAGGATTGGATTTAATAGGATTTTTTTTCCTGCTAGAATATATACAATTCAATTTGAATTTATATTTCTCTTTAGGTCGAGTTACGTTTTTGTGCGAGTAAGGACCGATTTTACCAACGTCAGATAAGACTTATCCGACTGAATAAGTATAAAACGGCCGATTTTAAAAGAGCATTTACTTTAATGATTGCTTGCAAATAGGTCATGTTTTAAAATAAGGCGTATTGCATTTTATTCGAAGACTATACCTTATCTGACGTCGGAAAAATCAGGCCTCATATCTATGAGGGGTATAAAGTAATCGTAACATAAAAATGCAGGTTTGTTTATTGTATACGATCTCTCTTAGCTAAATATTTTCATTCAACCAACACATGTTTATGGTAATTTAATTTATATACTAATATACCTGTGTAATAGTGAAGGCAGTAAACAATGTTCGTATGTTATGTAATAATTAGTGATTGAATAATCGGTTGCATATTTACTTAAAGTTCATTTTAGGCTATGATAGTATGCAGGTGGTTCCTGTAACATGGTGAGGAAACGACGACTTTAGCATGTGGTGTTTATTTAAAAAAAAACAGAATTCCGGGGTGACATGTCAATGTGTACTTAAAGTTACTTTCAAGCTCCTTTATGAGTATGTTTAGTGTAAGAAGAGCAGTAGACAGTAAATACACACAGTATTACACCCGATTTGGTTTTATAATAAATACACAAGATTTAAGGATTCACAAATTCCGGTATTTTTTCATTAGACAAGTGCATTCCATATTGCACACAGTCTCGCCCGACCGCGGAAGCGATGCGGAAGCGAAAATGATGTCCACAAATGTAGTGAAGTGTAAACAGTGTAATATTGTTATAAACGAACTATTATGTTTTGTTCAAAACAAAATAAGTGTTATGGACGAAGAAAGTATAGTGCACCTAGTTGTGAGTGCCTTTTCCGAGGAGGAGATCGATATTGCAAAGGATCTTTTATTTTGCACCATTGCTACAATGCACAAGCAAGTATCTAGGCGTAAAAATAAGCAACAAAGAAATGTAGAAGATATTATTAGTCTTTTCAAGTGCACAGAGCCAGATTTATCACCGATTTTTGTAGCAAGTCGGTTACATAAACTCCCGCCAGTTACGTTCGACCATGTTGACGCGACTCGAGTACTAAAAGACATTATACTGCTACAAACCGAACTAAAACAAATAAAAGAGACGTACGCTTCGATCACTTGGGTTAAATCCGAGATTGAAAACCTGAAACATGCATCCTCAGTAAATGTTGATTGCAATGTTAACACTAGAAAAAGAGGTGCGTGTTTGTTTGACAGCGGCCCGGCTGGATTTTTAAATCTCTCAACGACAACGGACGTGAACGATACACGAACTCCACGTCATGACTACGGAACGTCAGTTGAGAAATCAGCAGGCTTCGATACGCAGCAGACAGCATGCAACTTACCGCGGTCTCATTCCTCCCCGCAACAATCACGCACTATTGATGTTTCGCTCGCACCTAGCGAAAAACTTGCACTGTCGCAGGGAGGTACAGCGCGCGTGGAGGCGAATACTGCGGTTTCGTCCGACCGGTCCGGGCCGAAACCAGCCAACGAGGCGCCTGCGCCGGCCAATATAGTGAGTCATGGCGGGAACGATAATTCAAATGAGCGCGCAAATAACGCAAATAAAATAACTATGGCAAGTATAGCAAAGCAGTCCACTGAATGGAAACTGGTGGAGCCTACAGAGAATTGGATTGAGGTACAAAGGAAAAGATACAGAAACAGAGTTATAGAAGGAGTAAGGGGTAAGGCAGAAATTTTGCCAGAAGAAAAGTTCAAAGCCGCAAATTTGAAAATCCCCTTATTTGTTTCTAATGTACACAAGGAAACCTCAGAGAAAGATATCATAGATTTCATTTTCGCCAAAACAAGAGAAAATATATTTTTACAGAAGATAAAAATGAAAAACGATAGGCCTTACAATGCATACAAGATGATGGTAACAAGACACAAAATAGATACGTTTTTAAATGATCAACTCTGGCCAGACGGTATAACCTGCCGGCGTTTTATGCCGTATAATGATTTAAAGCGCAGAGGTGAAAATGTATCAAACTCTAAATATGTATAGTGCAACCTTTGTTACCTACAACTGTAAGAACGTGAAGCGCTCGACAGAGGGCATTAGACAGATCTGTGGTTATGCGGACATCATAGCACTACAGGAGACATGGCTGCTTCCGCATGATCTACCCTATTTGTCTTCTCTCCATGAGGAGTTTGGAAGCACCGGTTCGTCGGCGGTCGATACCTCTAAGGGTATTCTTAAGGGACGGCCTTATGGAGGAGTGGCGCTTCTGTGGCGGAAGGCAGTGTTCAAGTGTGTGTCCGTGGTACCGTGTTCGAATCCGCGAATAGCAGCAATTCGAGTTGCTACGAATGATAGGCCTGTGTTAGTGGTAAGTGTCTATATGCCTACGGACTCGTCTGAGAACTTACTAGAATTTACGGATTGTTTAAGAGCAGTTAATGCAATCATTGACGAGGTTAATGTCGAGTCGGTGTTTATCTTAGGAGATTTTAATGCGCACCCGCGTGAACGTTTTTACAATGAGCTCTCAGTGTTTTTGGCAGAGCAAGATTGGATCTGTGTGGACGTTGAAAATCTTAAGGTTACTTCGGAAACATATACATTTATGAGTGAAGCTAACGGGAGCAGGAGATGGCTCGACCATTGCGTATCCACCAGGGCTGCTTGGCAGTGTGTCACAGACGTACACGTCGAACACGGTGTTTATTGGTCGGACCACTTCCCATTAGTTGTTAAGTGTAATCTTAAGGTAGTAAGGCAAAAAACCGAGACAATAGGTATTAAACATAATAAGGCTACTTGGGGCATTAGAGGAAAAAAAACAAATTCAAGTGTATAGAGATATATGCAACTCTAAACTTAGAAATGTAGACTTTCCATGTGACTTTCAAGAGTGTGCGAATTCGTATTGTTGTAATGACCTTCATAAAAATGTAATCGATAACTTGTATACGACGATTATAGACACTATGAGTCAGGCTGCAATTGTCACGTGTGAAGATTCGAAGCCGAAAGGGCGGAGGAATCTGGCCGGCTGGAATAAGCATGTGGCTGACGCTCACCGGATTGCCAAGCTAAAGTTTAACACTTGGGTGCTTTTTGGAAAACCTACTGGGGGGCATATTTTTAGTGATATGAAGGAAAGTCGAAAATTTTTTAAATCTAAGTTGAGGTGGTGTCAAGGCCACCAGGAACAAATAATAATGGATCTGGTGGCTGAACATCACCACAATAAGGATTTCCCTAACTTTTGGAAGACCACAAACAAAATGAGTGCAAAACCTGGTATTCCGGTTAGCGTAGATGGATTCTCTAGCCCCACTGATATAGCTAACATGTTTAGGGATTATTTCACTGTGCAATCGCCTTTAGGGCCTCCTAGCCGAGTGGTAGGTGCAGGGACTCATGGTCTGGCGATCTCAACCGTGATCACGGCCAAGGACGTGAGGTTAGCCATTAGTAAAATGATGAAAGGCAAATCACCTGGCCGCGATGGGCTTAGCATTGAGCATTTACGCCACGCTGGCGTTCATCTGCCCCGTGTGCTCGCAATGTTTTTCAGTCTCTGCATCAATCACTCGTACGTACCGCCTGGAATGATGGAGACTCTGGTGGTGCCTATTATCAAAAATAAAACGGGTGACGTGTCGGACAGGTCCAACTATAGGCCTATCTCTCTGGCCACTATCGTGGCGAAGGTGCTTGACAGTGTGCTCAACTCAATCTTAATCCAACATGTAAAACTCTGTGACGCTCAGTTTGGGTTCCGGCCTGGGCTCTCAACCGAGACGGCTATTCTCAGTTTGAAGCACACTGTCAGGTACTACACCGATAGAAGCACACCTGTGTACGCTTGTTTTTTGGACCTGTCCAAAGCGTTCGATCTCGTGTCTTATGACCTGCTGTGGGACAAAATGCTGAACACAGGTCTACCACCGGAGGTGGTCCATCTTTTCAGGTACTGGTATCTGAACCAGATGAACCGCGTGAGGTGGGGGGGGGGGAGCTGTCGGAGCCATGCAGGCTGGAGTGCGGGGTAAGACAAGGTGGCTTGAGCTCGCCCTTAATTTTCAGCCTGTATGTGGATGGACTAATAGGGCGCCTAGGCAGCATGCCTGTCGGATGCTATGTTGATGGGGTTTGTATAAACAACATCAGCTACGCTGACGACATGGTGCTGCTTGCCCCCTCGGTAGGTGCGCTCCGGGAGCTCCTCAAGACCTGCGAGTCATACGCCGCCTCACACGGTCTCATTTACAACGTTAAAAAAAGCCAGTACATGGTCTTTAAAGCGGGTACCAAGTGCCCATCTTTTATACCACCCATT
Organism: Pyrausta purpuralis; assembly: GCA_963924145.1. Classification (NCBI taxonomy): domain Eukaryota; kingdom Metazoa; phylum Arthropoda; class Insecta; order Lepidoptera; family Crambidae; genus Pyrausta; species Pyrausta purpuralis. The sequence continues at coordinate 10,624,663 of OZ001659.1, read as the reverse complement.
ACGTTAAATGGCGATGAAATGGACAGAGTTTCTCAATTTAAATACCTCGGGCACTGGGTCACCGACGACTTGAAAGACGATGTCGACATCGAACGGGAGCGCAGAGCGCTGTCGATAAGAGCGAATATGCTGGCTCGAAGATTTGCTAAGAGTACGAAGGCAGTCAAAATAACGCTTTTTAAAGCATACTGCACTTCACTGTACACTGGCAGTCTTTGGGTCAGATATACTCAAAGATCGTACAGCGCTCTGCGAGTCCAATTTAACAATGCTTTCAGGATATTGCTGGGGCTGCCTCGTTTTTGTAGTGCGTCGGCCATGTTCGCAGAGGCACGTACAGATAGTTTCGCGGCCATCATCAGAAAAAAACAAGCATCTCTGATGTTAAGGGTGCGTGACAGCTCTAACAGTATACTGAAAGTCATTGCTGGTCGACAACATGTCTGTCCCTTAATGTGGCATTTAAGTCAAAATACATGTTCCAAATTAGTTATTAGGTACTAACATAGTGTGTAAGATGCGTTGTTTACTAACCCTACTTGGATCTTTTGTTGTCTCATTCAATAAATAAATAATAATAATAATAATAATAATTAGCCAACACCTTAATATAAGTAAATGTAACACACTCGGTTTGATTCTATAGAAGAAACAACACAATTTGACAATCCCGCAATCCCTGGAATTTTTCAATTCAAAAGTGTATTCCATTATGAGCCCACACCTCAACTTTAGGTAAATATGCATACGATTATCTGATCATAGTAATAATTAAAAGTGAACCAGTCATTATAAACCTTAGGTAAAATTGTAATAAGGTTATTGAGTAAGGCCCAATTTCTTCATCGATAGTAATGGTAAAATGACGTTACCAGCGGTTGAATATTAACGATTGTGTTTTGAAGAAAAACCACCGTGATCAAATGTCAGAATGGTTATTTAATTACCTGTAATTCATTGCAGTAACTAACTGCCTTGTGGCACAGGTAAGTTCAATATCGACTGTTATCTAAGTCTATATATTTTATAGTTAAGTAACTATGTCAGGTTAACTTAAAATGTAAAAAAAGTGAGCAAAATTAAAAATTTAAGAAAACTACATGTACGTAATGTAGCGTAGTAAAGTAATAAGATATATAGCACTCCGCACTCTTAATATTATAAACAATAGATTAGATCTGTTTATTTGTACCCTGAGTGAATTTAACAGAGTAGCACTAGAGGTTATTTGTTATGATAATTAATTAAATAGAAACTTTATGTAATACTTTGTGGTTAAATAAGCATATGGCTGTATTATCGCATCGGGTGATAAATCCTGTGATAGTATAAGTTAAATGAATAAATACAAATAAATATCCACCTGTGCTGCTGCACGCGCACGGTGGCGGCGTAGCGGCTGGGGTGCGCGTCCATGGAGCCGACGACGGCCGCGATGGACGGCTTCTTGTTGTCGCCCGCCGGCGGGTGCGTCACGTCCACGCCCAGGAAGATCACCGGCTCGTTGAACACCTGACGCGCGCACGACACATTTGAGTACGATAGTCTACACTGATAAATCACCTTTGTAGTTTCTAGTGATTCATTATGGTAAAAAATTAAGGGCTGATTTTTCAATAGCCAGATAAGAAATATTCGTCGAACAAAATACGAAATGGCTAATTTGAAAATGTCACCTGATTGTCAGCAATCATACGTAACTGTCATTTTTAAAATATGTCGCTTCATAATTTATCAGTCTGTTAAGTTTTATCTGACCATTGAAAACTCGGCCCTAAATCATATAAATAAATAAATATTAAAACTACAGTATTATTATAAAGCTGAAGTGTTTGCTTGTTCGAATGCGCTTATCATAGGAACTACTGGACGGATTTAAAACAAAACAAATTTTTTTTGGATAGCTTATTTATCGAGGAAGGCTTTAAAAAATCACGTTACGGCGTAAAGGGGAGGGAGCAAACTCTAATCGCGCGGACGAAGTAGCGAGGCACCGCGAGTATTTTTAAAAATATCAAGGTTTTTGATAAATATATTTACTAATGTAAAATATTATCTAGTTTCTGAAATTTAGTCAACTAGTCTATTACTTCGACATTAACAAATATCCAGCCCAGTGTGCCATAAAAAAACTTTACTTTTTTGCAGCATGAAAAATCGACCGCTTACCCAGTAAATCCTATTTCATCTAAACGGCTAATGTTTATTTAACTATTTGGCAACTACGCTCTAGGGTTGGTAATAAAATAAAATAAAATAAGATGTCTAGTGGGTATGTAGTTCATCATACCGATGTTTTATTCGTTTAATATGGATTTGCTCCTAACTCCAGACAATGTCATTCGATTTGGGATGATGCTTTAAATGTACACGTAATATCATTAAGACCGCTTAAAGAATTTATAGATGGCCGAAACAATGTTATTAAGGCCACATAAAAAGATCAAACTCATACTGCAAACAGTTTCACGCATGTACGTACCTTGGGACGCAGCGACGGCACCAGTATAGAGTTGATGCCGCCCAGCTTCACGTTGATCTTGAGGCAGAGGTTGCTGAGCGTCTGCGGCGACGTCTTGTTCACGTTCTTCGCTTGTACACACTGCGTCGCCATGCCCAGTACCGTGTCCCCGACGCGCTTCACTTCGGCTGGGTGAAAATAAAAATATTTTTATTATGAATGGCCAGTAATAATCAGTTGAGATATGCGACATGGCATAGCATAGCTTTTGAACTTCCCTGCTTGACACTTTGGACATTTTCTGTTTGAACCAAACTTAAAGTTAGCAAGGCAGATAAAAAACAGGCTCGCCTTTGCCGGATAGTGTCACGCTTTAAACAGCTGTAGGTAAAGAACTTGAAAACGTAAAGCGTATATCAGTGTCGCTAGTTCAGGCAAAAGAGCTACTGTACCTGTTAATTTGTAAGCTCTTTGATTTGTTATTGTTCTTTTGAAACTGAATAAATTATTTCTTTATTTATTTATATAAAAAATTCCAGAGGCTTTCGATACTCCGAACCAATCTACTAATGCTCAACTTTTGTTGCATATTTAGATATCACTCTAGCTAATTTACTCCTCTCCGACGATATAGAACGACCACCGAGGTGTAGTGGCTAAGCGCGCTGGGTTTCAAGACGTCGCCGCTCTGAGGTCCTGGGTTCTATTGCCGGTCGGGTCAGTTTAGAAATCAAAATTTTCTATATTATCTCGGGTCTAGGTGTTGTGGTACCACTGTTGTAGAAATCCGTTCCATAGCACAAGTGCATTAGCTATCTACTTTAGGATCAGAGCAATGTATGTGATTGGTGTCCAATTATCGTATGACTTCATTTCATGTTTTCAGGTGCCTTAAAAACAACAATGAAACTGTTGTTGTTTGAACTATATTGCTATGTAATATAACTCTAAGTTTTCTAGTGCTACACTAATGGTTTAGAATGTTTTGTTTTATTTGAATGACACTGTAAGTGTTAAAACATTTTAAAAAATTGGATAGCGAAGCGTTATCAATTTTCAAGTTGAATTTATTATGTAATGAATAACTACTTGGCCCACTGTTGCATAAACAGACGAGAAGATGGCGCTTACATCACGTGTAATAACGTATCCATAAGAGGCCATAAAATTCTTACGGTCGGACCGACAGCACGGTAGCTCAATTGGTAGAGCCTTTCCCTCCCGATCAGAAGGTCTAAGTAGCAAAACGTCCTATATTGCGAAACGCCTAATGAGCAGTAAGCCTAATTCGGAAAAGGTCCATGTAGCAAAACGTTCAACTATCAGATGATCCATATAGCAGAACGTCTATTTCGCAATTCGACTATTTCAAAAGGTGTACACTCATAATAGAAAATGAAATCATTTGTTAAATACATTTGTAAATTTGTTATAAAGCACGAGTTTTTTAGGATTATAAGGATGCCATGAAACAAAGGGTCCCCAAAATGTATGCACCTAATATCCTTTTGATATGGCCAATTTTTACCAAAAATTCAAAGGTTTTAAGCTTTTGCAGCTCCCTGCCTTGTACTTGGCATTAGACATTATATCGATATTTCTGCGCTTATTTCCTTCAAATGACCTATTCTTGTATTTGTTATCTTGCCATAAGGCTTCTTTTCATAAGACCTTTGAGGAATAGTAGCAGGGTTGGCTTCGATTTTATATTCATGTTAGGCCGCCTCTGCCATCCTTTTAGTGCAGCCATACTCAATCTGCGGCTTGCTGAACCTTTTTGTGCGGTTCTTCAGCCTACCCCATGCGAGACTTGCTAGAAATTGTGGCATGGAAGCGAAAAGGTGGATGTCAATTTTAGCGATCGCTACGCTTGCGTTCACAATAGTTTCGTAGCTTTCAGCATAATTATTTTCACGAAAGCGCGCTACAATTTAAAATTGTTTTAGCAAGCACTATCTCGTATGACGTTAAACGTTACTAGTGGATAGAGTAAGCAGTCTGTACGTACCTACTAATGTGTCTGTTTAGCTTTAGATGAAGCAAATTAAACAAGTAATGATATGTTTTTTTTTATTTTATTTAAAGACTTTATTGCACAAATTTAGTGTACAAAGGTGGACTTAATGCTTAAAGCATTCTCTACCAGTCAAACCTTTAGGTCATGTAGAAAGGTGTCAACGGGTGAAGTAAAAAGCTTCTAAAGAAAAAAGGATTTTTATGTTGCTGAGTATCCAACCATTTTGCGAGTATGACGATTCGCGAAGTAGACGTTCTGCTATACGGACCATCTGAGAGTTAGACGTTTTGCTACATGGACCTTTTCCTAATTAGCCTTATTGCTCATTAGGCATTTCGTGCTATTGGACGTTTTGATATTTTCCTGACCTTCTTGACCTTCTGATTGTGAGCCGAGCCTTTGGCCCGGTAAGCCAATAAGTTGCTGGTTCGAGTCCCGCCTGTACCCAATTTATGGTTTCTTGAATGATACACTGATAAATAAATCGCAAAGACCTTAAACTTAGGTACGTACCATAAACAGGCGTCTTCCCTGGCAGCACGACGACGACCAACTGCAGCTGAACGAACGTGGACTTCAGGTACTTGAACATCGGCTCCACCTGATCCGGGCCGGTCGCGTACTTGCAGAAGCACGGCTGCCCTATGATCGGCATGCCGGCGTCGTTGGAGATCTTCTGCAGTTGTTGTGTGAAGTTTCTGGGAACAGATAATAAGGATGAGTTATATACGATTTACAGTTACAAAAATGAAAGTTTAGAGAGCTCTATTTTAATAAGTGACAAGCTTGTTTTACTAACTACAAACCAAACAACTTTGCACGAAGCCTTTGGCAACGCGTTGCGTCCACGCAGCGATATCGGAGCAGTGCAGCCCCGTCGTTTTACATTCTCGTCGCTCTTTTTCTCTCTTTATTTCTCTCTTATGGTATTTTCTCACTGCACCGTACCATACCATGACCGTGCTAGGAACGTGTCAGGCACGAAAAGCAACAGGATACGCAACGCTCTACCTTGCCCACAGAACTCGTATTCAGCCCGTATGATGCCTTTGTAACGTCCCAATCCGCTTACGCATCCGCTACCGACTATGAGGTTGAGCCATACACTAAGATCTTACGATGATCAGGTGATTTTCGCATCTACGCATAACTATACCTGCGCGCCTGACTTCGCTCCGCCCACCTGCAATATAGCTGCGTGTGCGCTTTTGTGCGCTGCGCCCCCGCGGACGGACACAACATGGAGACGCGCGCGCCTTTGTTTCTATCCTGCGTGACGTCACATGCGACAGCGCTAACAAGGTGGCCACCTAGTTTTCAGCTCCCACTAGGACTGAAGATCAACGTGCATAAAAGGACGACGGACCACAGTTGGATGACTCACTCACTCTGCATTCGCCTTCGTAATAAGAATATCTTGCCTATTTTTCAACATTATTATTGTCACTTTCATTGTTTATTTCAATAATTACTTATACTGAGTGAGACATATTTCATTTATCCATCCTATAAGGCTTTTAATCACTAAAGTTAATTTATCCAATTCATTCGTAGTACATTTCATAAACTAAGTATTTAAATTAAATAAAAATAGGAATCCTGGGAAATATACAATTAAAATACCTAGGGTTCCTATACCTGTATGCAACGCACATAATACCCGTATGATACTCGTATTTATTATGTTATTTGGTGGTGGTCAGTGAACCGTGGATTGTTTTTTATTTTGCAGGCAAAGTTTCCTAAAGCTCTGGCTTAGAAGTGTCGTGACCAGAGGTGGAATTGTGTAAAGCAATCGTATTCATTTGACAGTTCAAAACGTACGGTATGAACTGTCAAATGGCAAAGAACAAAGCGTTTGACAGATCATATCGTACGTTTTGAACTGTCAAATGAATACAATTGCTTTACACAATTCCACCTCAGTCCAACAGTCTGAATTACGTACGGCGACACCTTTATAACGGTCATCATACGCGGTTACAACCTACATGCTCACCGGTTAAGCAACGTAGCGTCAGGGGGGTGTCACTCCGAAGTTTAGGTACGTTTGAGCGACTCGGTACGCCGAGCATAAATGAGCGCGGGGCTGCCGCTCGCGGACCGCGCCACGCACCTGTCTGTGACTGACTTCGTTACAACGAAATAACTAATAATAATTTGAGATATGTGTTCCTAATTATGACAATATTAATCAAAACAAATTTTGTAGGTAGGTATTCAACATTTCTTGTTCAAAGAAATAGGTTTGAGTTTAAGATACCTACCCAGTTACTTACGTCAATCTAACTTAAAATAAACTGAAACAGGTCAATAAACTAACTTTAAATTTAGCATAATATTTATAAGTACCTACCAAATCACTTAAGTAATTTTGTGTTAGGATTTTACGTAGTCCAAAATCTAATAGTCCAAGAGCTACAGTTCATTATTTTACTTTAGCTATATAATATCACCCTTAATTTTTAGGTATTCCAATAAAATTAATCTTTTAAGGTTCACATAAACAAAAGTCTCTTTTTGTAGTTAAGTACGGACAACAGCAAAGTAAGGTTAACACTGGTATCTTATGCAATTGACATTAGGGCTAGTTAGCAACAAAAGTGTGTGTAACCTAAGATGCTGGCGAATGTACTATAAATTTTTTTATAAAAAAAATAATTAATATGAAATTTTATATTTATTGAAATTATTTTTTATTTTATTTTATTTTTATTTTATTAAATTGGGAAACATACAGCAATGTAAAATACACAATAGTTTGTAAACATAATACTTAGTACAGTGTGCCAAAACAGTTTCCACTGATGAAGTTATACATATTGCCAGAATACATACACTAGAATGAAAATTGTAATTAACAGGTTACTTATGCTACTTAGAAAACTTATACACAGGCTAAAAATAAACAAGTTACAAAAAACATTTTTTACATAGTTTTAGTATTGGTTTTATTTTATTATTGTTATTTATTTTTTCTAATTGCCGAAACGAAAGCATAAAGTTTGTTATGAAAGATATCAATATTAGAGTGTGTTTTGTTGTAAGTAGAACAAGCACGTACTAAGAAACGATTTTTTATAATAAACTAAAATTTTTAAATAATATAAATTTTAAAACGGTGGTGCGCCCGCGCAACATACTCACCGCCCTAACCGGGCTGAGGCCGAGCTATGATTTATGACCCAAACTGCACGGAGAAAATAATTCTACTATACAATTTTATTTGGTTAAGTGTGATGTACAGTCGACAGCACATCAGGTTATCCACTTTTGTTGCAAACTAGCCCTTATTACAACTGCATACGATACCGCAGTGTTTACCTTGACGTGCTGTTGTCCGTACATACATAAGTGTTTTGTTTGTACTTTCATTTCTCCGAATTCACTAATTTTGTACCAAATAATTAATTTAGACAGAGTAAACACTTATTTTAATATTAAACGAACGCTGACACTATCAATTACTTTCTCCGATAGAACACAGTCAAGAAATGTGCTAGGTCCTCTAGACTATTTATTTATTTGAGTAGCGCGTTGTGTACCTACGCGTATGTTCGTGCCACGCGCCGCTCGCAACCCTGACACATTCAAGGCCGCGAAACAGGGAAAGCGTTACGTGTTAGAAAGAGACAGGTATAGATAGGTAGATGAAACAACCTTGAATTAAAATCGTGCGAAGTGAATTGCACTTCATTGCGTTGCAGCGAAAGTTGTTTTTACTTTATCATCCTTAGCACAGTGATCCTTCTGTACGTAGTACTATTATATTTTCTGTGGTAGCGTGCCATGCACGGAGCGCGCCAGCACCGGCAAAATTACGCACCTGTGTTGGTCGGTGACGGAACGTATCATGTTTTTAAATACAAATATATATTTTTGCTGCACACGTTCCTAACATGATCATGGATGCACGTCATACTCATACAATCATGAGTCACGAAACAAAATCACTTTATTAGCAAGACGCTTACTTGAGTGCGTCTTCTCTGACGGTCCTCTGCGGCGCGAAGCACGCGATGGCCCACACTCTGATCTCGACGCCCATGAAGAACTGCTTGCCTCGCATGTCCCACACGCCTTGGTTGGGCAATGCCTGCTGCTCGGCAAAAATAATGCATCTATAGAAACTGCTTTATTGAGATTTCGCCTTCGGGGTACTGAGAAGCGGGGGAATGCGCTTTCACCTCCCCGCGCGCCCCGCCACTCCGCAGGCGAAGTCTCAATTTCGGGGACAACATATAAGATATGCCCAATATTTGTATAATATCTCTTCTACAAAGATTAGGTAAAATATTGACATCATTAAAAATATTTGACCACTAATAACTGTTCACTTAGGGATCCGCCAATTTCGTCACACTGAGTGATAGATATGATTAACCCGAATGATGTAGGCTAGCTAATCGAACCGAATGTGAATTTGACATAAAATAATGCAGTAAACATTTTCGTGGTATGATAGGTACGAGGATGAGGATGCCTATTTTAAAGTCTTTATCAATTCAAGTTTTCTGATAAAAAAAATACATTCAGGAGGTAGTTTAATCGTACTAAAAGTATAAATGTGAAAGTTTGTGAGATTGGATGAATGGATGTTTGTTGTTTCTTCACACAAAAAAAATAATGTATTTTGATAAAACTTTACATCAATCATCAAACAGGAATAGCACATAATAATATTTTATAAATCGGGTGAACGTTCTTGCATCTTGTTGTAAATAGAACGCATTACCTGTCCCCCTAGCGACGACACACGGCCGCCGTACTGCAGCTTGGGCGGCGGCAGCACGCGACCGCGCACCTCCATCATGTTGTTCGATATCGTCAGCCCGAACTCCTTCACGTACAGATCCGTGTTGAAGTTCGCGCGACGCACCAAGTTGTTGATCTCTCGCTCCCTGGCAAACACATTCACATACATCAGAATAACATCGCGCGCAGAAGGACATCAGAACATCAAATATCCATCGTTGGATAGAGTTCTGTATTGCTAGCAAAAATAATAAAACGTCATCCGTAAATGCAGCTCTAAACAGCGCGCATATTGCACGTATCATCGTGCTTACGCTAACATAAAAACAAATTCTCAGATTACCATCAGCATTTTTAACGTGATTATGTTTTAACGAGATCATTAACATAGTAGCAATGACTCAACTCATAGTGTGATAAGCAAATTGTTATTTAATCAGCCTTTTTCCTCAAAGCTCTGTACATTGCCTACCATTATCCTGTTTTATAATTAACAGTCTCTGTATTTATAATTTAGGTACTCAGTACTCACCTATCAGGAGCTGATCGGGCAGTGGCTTTGATCATGGTCGATGTTTGCATATCAGTCAATTTCTTGATACACCTTTGCCCAGGCACTATGTTGCAAACTTCCAAGGGCAGGTACGTGTGTTTGTGCTCCTGTCCCACTTGCAAACACGGCAAATGGGGGTATCGAAGTTTCATTTTATATTTGTCCAAAAAGTATTTCGCTACAGTACATTCTACAGTTTGACCATTTTCAAGTTGAAGGGGAAACCTGCAATGAAAAAACGAATGGTTAAACAGTCCTAAATTAAAAGTCTCGATATTTTGAAAGTATAAGTTAGAACTTTACTTACGATTGCATTTGTGCAGGTCGACGTGTCACATTGCACACTCGGTATTTCCGTTTCATAGTACCACAATGAGTAATTTCTATTTTGAGTCCTTTGATTTCTTTCGTAAATTTGACTCGCTGGGAGTCCGTCAGAGGCTTACGTTGATCATTAATATCCCGTATATCGAGAACTTCGCACATAAATTCTATGACTGGCTGTGCTTTGTAGAAGGCGGTTGCAGATACTGAAATATAAATACAATTAGAACATGAACAAGTATAGAATTCAAATACGATTACTTTAATAGAATCCAGACATACATACCATCAATATTAAGCATCATTTTCCATTGGCTAGGTCTCACTGATTGATGGAAACCAAACCATACCTCACGGCCTCCACCTAACGGATGGTAGTACCCTTCAGGGGAGGAGAAAAAGGAACGACCAACTGGTGTATACATCATCGAAGGCAAATGTCTCATGACGACATCCAGAGCTAAGATGGCATCATAAGGTATTTGTCTCGTCCGCCCTTCTAAAGCTTCTTCTAACGCGAACAGTGACACCTGAAATAATAAAGAAATGAAAGCTAGCGCTTGACCAGATACGAAAACGATTTACGAAATTATGAAACTTACCTGAGCAACCCATTTAATTGTCACGCGGAATACTCTGTCTTTGCCCTCGCCGGGTAAAATAACTTCTAATTCTACTCTATCATTACCGATCGGTAAAGGATCCCTTGTGTATAGATTATTTCTACCGTCGAACACTGGCTTTAGTGCACCAAATATTTTATTGTAGCAATGTACCATAGTCTCAACAATTTCTCTATTCACCTAGAAAAAAAAAACTTTTAGATCACAATTTTAACTTTGAATCATAAAATCGATGGATAAATTACCATGACTTTACCTTTCTGGGGCATTTATCTGGTTGAATATTGACATCGTAATGATGTACGTATCCCCTCGGCATGGATATTTGGAAGTGGTTCGCGCGGAGCATGATAGGTCGTCCCTCGTGGCCGAGGTTAGGCCTCCTCGGGCACGTGAGCACGGGGAGGTCCGGGGGCGGCGCGGCGGCGGGCGACACGAGCGACATGGGCCCCGCGGCGGCGGCGGCGGGCGCGCCCGAGCTGGGCGCCGTGCTCGCCGCGCCCGCCGCCGCGCCCGTCGTGCCCGCCGCCGTGCTCACAGCGGCCGACACGCCGACCGCGCCCGCGCTCGTCTCCCCCGCTGGAGCTATACGACATCACAATTGTCACAAATAAATACATCTAGCTAAGTGTGTTGCGCTGATTCTTCTCAACACTAGCCCCCGATTGTCCCGAAGCTGTGGTAGGGTTTGTATTGAAATGTGTATGGGGATAAAAAATATTTTATATTACTAGCGTTTCCGCGCGATAGTTTGGAGAAACATATCGATATTATCAATCTGATCAAAGCAGACAATTGTGTGCACAACAGGATAGTCAGCATCGGCAGGCAATATCGCTATAGGTTGGATAGTATTGTACCAAACAGAGCTATCGATCTATCAATATGTCTATTCTATTGATATTGTAGATGTTTTTTTGTGGTAGTGCAAATAGTCCACCTATGTACAACATTATTATTATTTGTACAAGTCTTAAAATAAAAATAAAGAATTATTTTATTTTGTTTTTATAGTGTTTTGTCACTATACAGACTTAATATTATAAGCTGCGCTATTGTATTGTACTATACTATACAGATAGCGTAAGGCACAGGGTTCGATTCAGTGTCTGACAAAGTTACATTTTACCAATGTGTTTAAATAAATCGGGCCCAAGGTCCCCTAACATTAATCTTCTGTGTTTAAGAGTATGCAAGAGAGGAAAACAGAGGAAGAGCAAGAGAAAGTACTAGATCGCTATGGCAACCACTAGAAGAAGCTTATGTCCAAGGCAACATGACCAGAGAGCAAACTAAATAACAAGAAAAAATATATAGTGTGTCTACAGGCATGCAATAATAAAACATATGAAAAACATATGGGGGGTCAATTTCAAAACCCCACCATATGGCAGTGACTTTGATATCTCATTGTGTGTACTTATTACCTTACTTGTAAATTTACGGCAGTTTGAGTCTCACATCTTATAGGGGCTCGTTTTTGCTGTTATTTTAAAGAAAGGGAGTGGTGTAACTAATACATTAAAAATGCTATCAAATCACTTAAGTTTTTTTTGTAGTTATTGCCTCTAAAGTATTATTATTGCATGCCTGGACACATTGTATATAAATTTATAGTGTTTTGTCACCAAAAGATATTTTTTGGTGACAACTTTGCAGATACACACACACACACACACACACACATGTACACAGGGATTGATTCCATGTCTGACACAGTTGATTGTTGAAATAATAACTAAGTTTATTTTTTTCAGTCTGATTTATTAATTTTAATATATGTGTGTGGGCCACAACTGCAACCTCTCAAAACTCCCACAGTTTGGTTAGGCAGCATTCAGATAGGACTAGAAAGGCAAAGTCAGCAACATAATATGCTTTCATAAGTGTGCAACATTGTAGGCCACTAAAAATATAGAAGACACACAAATGGTAAATAAAAAATGCATTTAGGAATATCTCTAGCCAAAAAAAAACTTTGTATAAAGCTGATGTGCTTTACTAGTTAATAAACTTATTTAGATATTACACACCTTCCAAAAATTTATTTGGGAAACCAACCTCAAATAAAAGTGGTACTGATTGATATTGTTTAACCTGTTTCAGTATTTCTAGTCGCTGATTTCACATCCACTAGTAAGATAGCCAGAATTTACTAAAGGTAGATAACTAAACAGGTTCACAATAGTATAAAATTACCTAGTACCAAATGAAATACCAATACCTAACATGGAAAAGCGCGATTTATGGGCATTGCTATTCAACGACCTTTCAAATTGCTTCAGCACCGTTCTTAGTCAAAAGACACAATTTGTTATTGGCAATATACAACAAGAATTGATACGTTGGTCACAAACAAATTATTTAGGACACAAAGAATGATGATGCTACTAGGCATTTAGTTTGGTTTACGAAAATGCATGTTAATACTCACGCTGACCAACGGGGTACATCTTGTCTGCTATATGATTTAAACGAATAAAGAGCTTGAAATTAATAAACTATAAAGTCCTCGTGTCGAAATTGTTAAAATGTGCTATTGTAATACATAGAATTAGGTGGCCTCTCTTCTTGACTTATTTTGACATTAGTTATTTTTTTTAATTTTGTTTTACATTTCAACAGACATGTGAGTGGGGCAACGATGTCAATGTAAATTGTGCCTTCCGGGGCTTGGCTTGGCTTGGCGTGGGCATGGCTCGTACGCCTCTTAAACCTCGTGCAGCTGTCAATTTCATACATAAAATGACAGCAAGGGTTGCCACACCAGAGACATGTTACTTTATAGTAACATGTCTCTGTGCCAGACGTACGAGAAATCTCGTACCATTACGAGATTTAGTGGTCTGTACGAGATTCAAGATTAACAAAAATCTCGTACACTTTTTTACGAGATTTTAACAATGACGATGTAAAAATGTACGATGTTACATAAAACAGAAGATTTCTTTGAATTGGCCAGTTTTGCCCTCACAGTCTTGGCTTTTCCTCATGCAAATGCAGATTGTGAGCGTGTATTTAGTAAGGCTAATCTAATAAAAACTGATTTAAGAAATCGTCTTATCACAGATTCATTAGGGTTCCCTCTATCTAGCAGAATCTTTTTGTTCCGAAAGTCACTTGGCATAACACACTTGGCATAATTTTCTTTAGTCGAATATTATTCAGGCAGAATTTTCTGTTAGCATAATTATTGTTTGGTCGAATATTTATATGCCCGAATTTACAATGGCATACTTTTAAGATAGCAGAAATTTATAAGGCATAATTACCTTTGGCAAAATTTTACTTTGCATAATTTCGCTAAGCATAATGTTTATTAAGTACGACGTTTATTTGGCATAATTTGACAAGGCATACTATGAAGAAAGCAGAATTTCGTTAAGAATAATTTCACTACGCATATTGCTATTTCTTTTAAATAGTATTTTACCCTAAGATTGAATTAAAAAGTCATTAAGTTGTGGTACAAAAGTTAGTGACAGAAATCATGCATGTTGCATGCTTGCATACTGCATGCAAGCTGTTACTTGCTTGCATGCTGCATGCTTGCTTGCATGCTTTATGCTTGCTTGCTTGCTTGATGCATGCTTGCTTGCTTGCTGCATGCTTTGCTTGCTTGCTTGCATGCTGAATGCTTGCTTGCATGCTGCATGTTTGATTTGCCATGCATGTTGTATGTTAGTATTGCTGAGATAGAACTACTTGGGATACAGAGAGAAATTAAGGTTTATAGGAGAATATTAAATATGAAAAATATGCCAAAAGACGATTCGGACTGTGAATTTTCTGCAATAGGATGATTCTGCCTATTATTGACTATATATACGAATTGTATGCCACAAGACGATTCTATCTGTGAACTTTCTGCGTTAGGATGATTCTGCTTTAAGACTATTATGGATATTAAATTTCTGCCTAAAGATGGTTCTAGCTTACACGATTATGCGTTTTGAACTTCTGATAAATGAGTGAATGCTAATTGATGTTCTGCGAAAGGAAGTTTATGCTATTTGCTGATATGCCGAATAAAATTATGACAATAAAAATTCTGCGAAACAAGGTAGACCCGATTCATTAAATGGTACCTACAATTTTACCTTCCGAAAGCGCTAAAGGCCCAAGTCGCTAAGGTAATTTCGTAAATTTCGAACTATCAAAAAAAATGTACGCCAGAATTACAGCTGAAAAGCTATACTCTAAAAATAAAGATGATTTAACTAACCCCACAAAAAATCCGAAATTATTTCTAAATTTAACGTTCTGGCCCCCAATACAAAAACGGTCGATGATCAATGCCTTAGACTTTTACGAGCCCCTATCATTGGCAGTGCTGTCCCTACCTTTTTATCGGACCAGATGACTAAATTTAATAATTAATCGAACCGTCTTCATCAAATTAATTCACACATGGCTCTTTCTATCATTCGCTTCGGCCTCTTCGTACCAAAATTCACATACATTCTCCGATGCTCTCCTATTTGGCAACAAAATGATATTCTAATGTCTTTAGACCAAATGATACAAAACTGCCTCACTGAAATTCTAAATTGCAACATTAAAGAGAGAGCCTGGACCCAGGCGTCCTTTCCGATCCGCTTCGGCGGCCTAGGCATCCGCAAAATTTCAAGTGTTTCTTTTCCTGCGTTTTTGTCATCGGTTTACAGTATGCACAACCTCTTTGGTAGAATCATTAGCCCGTCACTGGGTTCCGTAGAGGTGGCTTACTTGGCCGAGGCCAAACTCGCTTGGTCAATGGCATGCCCGAGCGTGCAACCGGTTGCCCCTCAGTCACAGAGACAGTGGGATGAGCCGCTCTGCCTCCAGATCCAGCGTGATCTCCGAACTACTGCTGAGAATGAGATAAAAAGTCATAAAAGTCATTTATTTATGCAAATAAGCCCATTGAGGACACTTTTACACGTCCCAATATAAACCCTACCACAGCTTCGGGACAATTTTGGGCTAGTGCTGAGAAGAAGCTGCGCAAGAAACTCAGTCACTATTGTCAATGCCTCTTTTCAAAAGGTTTACAATGTTTGTAGTATTCATGCAAGTCCATACATTATTATCTTTTAAATAATCATCTACTTTATAATACCCTTTCGTCATTAGGGTTTCTTTAATGACAGTTTTAAATTTATTGATCGTTAAGTTTACAATGTGTTCTGGTAGTTTATTGAAAAATGTTATACATTTCCCTATGAAAGAATTACCAACCTTTCGAAGCCTAAATTGTGGAATAGCAAACTTATTCTTGTTCCTAGTATTATAATTATGTATATCACTTTTATTCGTGAATGAATGTAAATTTTTGCGTACATGCATTAAATTTTCATAAATATACTGAGAGGCTACAGTTAATATTCTAATTTCTTTAAACACTCGTAAATAGCTCGCACGGCTCTTTTTTGTAATATAAAAATTGATTCTATGTCAGCTGCCGAGCCCCACAGTAAAATGCCGTAGGATATCAAGCTATGGAAATAACTAAAATAAACTAACCTAGCTGTTTCTATCTCAGTCAAACGTCTAATCTTTCTTACAGCAAAAGCAGCTGAGCTTAGTTTTCCTGACAAAGCCTCTATTTGAGGACCCCATTGTAGTTTGGAGTCTAAAGTGATTCCCAAGAATGTTGTGGAGTCGATAATATCAAGCGATTTGTCTTTTATCTTAACCTGAGTTGATGCCTGTCTGACATTAGACATCGTAAACTTTACACATTTAGTTTTACTTCCATTAAGAAGGAGATTGTTAACTGTAAACCAATGTAATACTTGTGATAGAGTATTATTTACATCGTCAACATTTTCTTCACCTCTTGGGATTTTAAATATAAGTGAAGTATCATCAGCAAACAATACTATATCGCAAAGATTCCCTACAAAATGCGGGAGGTCATTTATATATATCAAAAATAAAAGTGGTCCCAATATAGATCCCTGGGGCACACCCATTTGTTAGAGGCGCTCCAGAAGACTCAATTCCGTTTACATATACTTTTTGCGTTCTACCTATAGATAAGAATTATTTAAGTGTAATGAGTTTAATGATGCCCCATAATGACGTATTTTTAAAGTGAAAACTTCTTTAGCGGCGTTGAGCACTTTTGTGGGATGGGGGAAAAATGTGAAACTCGCGTCAGGACACGTGGGCTGATCGAAAAACCGTAAGACGGTTGGCGAAATTATGGATGTAAGTTGATTTTTTTGAGAGATAAACTTTTTAATGTAATTTAATATAATATAAATTGTAATGTTTGTGTACGATAGCGCAATAAATAAATATTGTATTCTATAAAAATATTATATTCTTATTATTATTATTATTATTATTGTATTCTATCACAAAAATGATAGTCCTTTTATATTGATAATAACTATTCCAAAAAATCAAAAATGCACAACGTTGATATTCAAGTTTTCACTTCTGCCGGCACTCCCGGAGTGCTTTCACAGTTTTTTTCAACAATGTTTCATGGTCCACACAATCAAACGCTTTGAATAGATCACAGAAAATTCCTAAAGCATCATGCCTATTAACATAGGCATCAAAAACATGTGTTAAAAGAGCAACTCCTGCATCGGTTGTGCTTCTACCTTTAGTAAAACCGAATTGTTTATTATGTAATAATTTTTTTGATGAAAAGTGTGCTAAAATTTGGTTAAATATAATCTTTTCATATATTTTACTCAAGACCGGCAAAATCGATATTGAGGGGTCGCTTTTGTCACCCGATTTGAAAAGCGGTATTATTTTACTAATCTTCATTAAACTAGGAAATTGGCCGTCATCAATACACTTATTAAAAATTATTGCTAGTTGAGGAGCTATTGCGTCGATAATTGATTTTATAATATGCACGGATAGTCCCCACAGATCCTCAGTTTTTTTCATATTCAACTCAAGAAATGTTTTTATTATTACTTCAGGTCCTACATGCCTGACGTCAAACTGAGAATTACATTCGTTGACATAAAGTTTTAGAATAGATTCGGCTATTACTGAAAAAGAGGCAAGTTCTTTAGTTGTTGTGGGCGCAATATGTGAAAAAACGATTCAAAAGCAGTTGCAACTTCTTGATTTGAATTAAGTGTTTTATCATTTATTTTTAATGTAAATTTATTATCTCTTAATTTATTTTTACAAGTTTCTTTATTTATGATGCTCCATGTAGCTTTTGCTTTATTTTTGGAGCTAGCTACTATTTTACGAAGATGGTGTGATTTAGCTGTAGCACATACTTTTTTAAATATTTTTTAATAATTTTTGACGTAATCATTAAAGTTTGGGTCTTGCGAGCTTTCTCGAAGACTATACAATTAATACAGTTTATTCCTACTTTTATGAATCCCTGTCGTGGCCCAATTATTAAATTGCCATTTGGCCTTGTTTGATTTATTCTTCCTTAAGGGAAATATTTCGTCAAAATCGTTTTCAATTAAATGAAACAGATCTTCATATTGCTTATCTACACTATCACTAGTATTTTGTTTAGTTGCATATACACTATCGCTTATTGTATCTCTAAATCTATCCAACCTATTAACTGTAACAGGCCTATACAAAGTCTCAACAGGTGTTACTGCGGTATGATTGTGTTCAAAAAAGACCTTTTGAACTCTATGGTCAGAACTGAGACCAATTAAGATACCTTTTTCAACGACACATGCATTTTCGTCACAAAAAATATTATCTAAGCAGGTGGCCGTACTAGGGGTCACCCTTGTCGGTTCCCTAAAGAGATTTTTTAAATTAAAAGATTTAAACAGAC
This sequence comes from Pyrausta purpuralis, assembly GCA_963924145.1. Taxonomy (NCBI): domain Eukaryota; kingdom Metazoa; phylum Arthropoda; class Insecta; order Lepidoptera; family Crambidae; genus Pyrausta; species Pyrausta purpuralis. Next base: position 10,606,156 of record OZ001659.1, on the reverse strand, counting down.
TAAGAAATTGATTGGCAGTTTTTCGTTCCTTTAAAATATCAAAGTTAAAATCTCCACAAACAACTATCTTCTTATTCGATTTCGATACCCTGTTTAGTGCTTCTTCCATAATTGGTTCAAAAAGTTGGTAACTAGCGTCGGGAGGGCTATACACACATAAAATGATATTATATTGTTCTAGCTCGGTACACGCTATTTCGACAGTACGTTCACTAACTAATCTGATGACGAGGTAGCAAACGCTTTTGAGGATTACTTCTGTAACATTCCTATAGAGACGACTAAACAGTTGAGTTCTTGCTCAAGTCACGCGAAATCATTACTTGTGTCGTGAATCAAACTCGGTTGAGTTTATAAAGTTCTTTATTCGATCAACACACTTATCTTTGATACAAATCACTATCTCTAGCCACATCAATAATTATAACTATATTTTAACATAGGTTCCTTCCCTTAACCTTTCGCTTCGGCGGTCAGCACTAGACTACCTCGCCTTTCGAGTCCACTTCGCAAGTCAGAAAATAAGAAGGGGCAGCCAGTGTTGCCATTATTAAATAGCGATAACGTTATTCGATAAAGTAATAATACTCAATTTTATATAAATATAAATAACGTTAACTGTTATTATGAGGAGTTAAGATTACAAGAGGCTACTGATTGAATCTAAGTACAAAAATCATCACATTCGGCCATCCGACCTAATGTACCTCCTGGTGCATTTTTAAAAATATTTACAATGGCGCATTTATATTAATACTACTACAGCATACTACATTTATCATATTATAAGCAATAAAAATTAAGCTGTTGGGCTAACTTAGTAATTCTAAGTTTACTTTAGCGTACACATTAGAAAATCATCACATTCGGCATTTAAGTTTAATTAATTACAATTATCACATTTCTAGTTCTTTTAATAATTATAATCTATTTTTGGTTGACTTGAGTTGCTGTAGCTTTGACCAATATAGATTGATCTATAGAATCTTTAGATTGATTTTATCGAACATTTTATACATTTTATGTAACCGGGTTCATAATCTATTATGTACCTATAGTTTCATAGTTACTTCGTTCTACAGGCTAATAAGTTAAGAATGGTTATGTTATTTTACTTATGATAACAATCGTAACTATTAATTTGACTAATCTTTTTTTTTACTCCTGTCTATGAATGACAAAAAGTCATTTATCGAAGCCATATTTATTTTATTTTATTACAGTATTATCTTCTAATATACTTAACAAAATTAAAAAAAAAACTGATTTTAAGATAACAATATGGCAAGAATCTAACTAAATTGACTTTTAAATTGATGAATGAATGAAAATGTATAGGTAACCTATTGTAGTTTTAAGTGTGTGACATATAAACGATCCTAACTTAAAAGATACCTTATCTACATAAACAGTTCATTTAAAAAGTAATAAATTAGTCAAGTCAGTAAAAGACAAATTAATTGGACACCAATCACATATCCAGCAATATGATAATAGTTCACAATTTGTATAATGATATGTATAAGGTAAATAAAATAATCAGGTTAAAACAAAAGTTCCTTTCTGAAACACAGTCTCATGATTTGAATTTTTCATATTGAGTCATGTATAAAACTATGTATTGAGATAGGTATTAGAAAGTCACTAAAGCATCCAAAATAAATGTCACTTATTAATCGTGGAGAACATAATCAAGAATTATTGAAGCTACTTAGATAACTTTAAAAAAAAGTTAATTTCGTAATTTGCGTGGCGCATATCAATGAAAGTTATGAATCTTAGCACTTAAAGTCATACGAGAAGAATTAAGCTATTATGTGGTTTTGTTTTTTTTATTGGAATTGAATGGTTACCTTAATGTCTGTTCTCAATGCCTTATAAATACTGTTTACGGAGATACAGACATTTAAGGGATCATTATTATTATTTATAGAATCTCTAATGATCTTACAATTTATTGTTCACATAAAATATTACTTTGTTGTTTAACTTTCCCTAATATTATGTGTGTTCGGATGAGAAAAAATCAATATTTCAGGGCCCATATTAATCATATTTGTTAATTATTAACGAACAGTACATGAAGGTGTGGTCTTAATTTAGTAGTAGGAACAAGTACCTACTTCACTTTATTAATCATTATACAATTAATATAAATAGAATTGAGATTAGATTTAATAGTCAAATGACATTAATAATTAAACCCTACCACGAATACAATTTACTCAGCAAAGTAAACTCAACGATATGCTGTTACATGTAAAAAAGAATAAACTGCATGATATTGCCAAGAATACAGAAAAATATCAAAGTGGGGAACTAGAATAAAAACTAGTTTTGAAATAAAGCCTTTGTGCATAATTATCTATTAATTGATATCTATTTACGCTGACGTTTTGGCGTGTAGACGTCCCTAGTCCCCATTTAAATGTAGGTATTGCGATGCGTCTTTAGTTATTCCAAAGCCAAGCATATTGCAGAGCAAACGTCGTGTTTGGCGTCAATATAATATTCATAAATGAAAATATATTTCTTTTCAAGTCAATGCTTAGTACATTATGTAAGGTGTTACACGATGATTCCCGATCCTAGTCTGCCTCACATATTGACTTAGTTCTGTAATAGTAGACTTATGCACTAAACCACATACTCACTGTGTGTGACTTATGTAACCCCACTATATTCACTTAATTACACATTCTCTTCCTCATATTATGTTCAATACATCATAATTTATACACCTATCCAGGTGTCAAACCTATTTAACGTTTGTTATGGAAATGCCGGAAGAGTCCACCATGTTAAATGTAACTTGACTATGATATAAGAATATTTTGGATTAATCTTTAGATTATCTTATTATTGTAATAATATTTTATTAATTGTAAATTGATTATTTAAAGATTATTGGGACACTTATTAGATTTTTATGTTTGCCGTATAACAAATGTTCATTTTGCCGCCAAAAGGAAGTTGACTGTGATTGGTTGGTGGAGGTTAGATTTATTTTAAATATTGTAACTATTAAAATAATCATCTTAAAGGCTTACTAAATTCATTACGATGAATAACTAAATAATTAATGAATTTATATATTTCATTAGTACATTGTTTATCCCTACAAATAAATATTATAGTAAATGTTCATATAAGGAAACGGATGTCGTCCCCACTGTTTTCCTACCGTGGTTCAGGGTTTTGATTGGTATAAAAGCGAGCTTCATGCCAGAATATAGCTCTCTGTTTGTACTTACTCTCACTTTGTGCTTTATCTTTGTGCTATTTTGTTGGAATAAAACTATTGGAGAAGAACTTGGAGATTTGTACTACGTGTTTATTATTCAAGCACCCCACACGCGGTCACACCTCAGAAGTGGGATGTGCGAAAATCACGGGCCTTACGCTGCCGGCTCTGACCAAGGAAGATTCAAGGACCAAGAAGACTGCTAAGATTTGAAAGACATGAGAGAAAGGCATCGTCGAGTGACACGTGCTTACGCGGAAGACATCCCCAAATTTCATCGAGAAGAAAGTACGTGTAACATTACAAATTGACTGCTCAAAATCAACCAGCTGCGTGAACTCTGTGGATACTAATCTATTGATCATTGTTTGAAAATCTACAAGTAGAAGCCACGACGGCATTGCGAAAATCAACTTGGAGAAGAGGCGACATCAAAAATTGACTGCTCAAAATCATCCAGCTGCGTGAACTTTCCTATTTATCATTGCTCGAAAACTACAAGTAGAAGCCACGACGGCATTGTGAAAATCAACTTGGAGAAGAGGAAACTCTGAAGAAAGAACCAGTGCAACATGACCTACGGCAACGATACTGCAGCAACGAGAAGTGAGGCGGTGCTACATCTGTCGGCGGGTCAGCCAGAAATGCGAGTCTGCAGTACTCAACGACGCGACACCAACCAGCGCAGCGTCGCAGCGGCCACATATGCACCGCTTGATGATTCGCAGCACCCAGTTCAACGCATCAGCCGCTCCAGCCACCTCAAGGTGAGTCGCATTATGTTTACTCTTAAGTGACGATTGTATTTAGAAAAAAAACAGAACAAACTATTAAATAGATTTACACTTAGATAACATTTGCTCGAGTGATTGTTTCATAATAACGCATACATTACGATTACGCTGATAAAGATCTCATTGTTCGGTAACCTATAACCAAATTATTTTGGTGAAAGCTTAGTGACGGGAGGTAGACAGAGAATAATCCAATCAATCTAGACGAAAGATAATTGAGTAACTTAGTAAGGTTATTATTTTGAACGGTGATTATACTCTTGTTGGTGCGTGAAAAAGGAGGTAGTTACTGATGAATTGTTAAACCTAATAACTTTGTTCTGGGTGAAACAATATATATGTTTACTGTATATTTTATGAGTACCGTTTATAACAGATTTGATTTAACTGTAAGTAAAACCACGCATACAATATATTTTTATTGCAGTATGAAAAATATACAACATTATGCAATGATTAAATAGTTGTTTAATGAGGAATCGACGGTTCGGGTTTCTTTTTTCCACCGTTAATAAGTTTTTCTTTCTTCAACCTTAAACAAAAGAACATTGATATTAGGGTATAATCATTTTTATTGGAGCAGTAGAAATAGTAGTTTAATTTATAGGAGTATATAAGTATTAGCTACAGTATTTCAAATAATCCGGAATAAAACGTTGGCTATGTTGTCTACTTTGTGTGATCTAAATAAACTGATTTCTGTGTCGCATACGGATAATGAATGTCTGTGTGAGCAGCAGTGTCTATGTGACCTACGCAGTTACGTAAAGTAATGTATGTGTGAATGACGTAAGGCAATGCTGACGTAGAATGTGACCTACGTAAATTGTCTGTGTGAGTAGCAGTATCTGTGTGGCCTACGTGAAGTACTGTGTGAACTACGTAGAGCAATGCTGTGTGAGCTACGTAAATTGTCTGTGTGCGTAGCAGTATCTGTGTGGCCTACGTAAAGTACTGTGTGAACTACGTAGAGCAATGCTGTGTGAGCTACGTAAATTGTCTGTGTGAGTAGCAGTATCATGTTTTAATGCAATTAAAGATTTTGATTGATTTTATTGATTGATTGATTGATTGTGGCCTACGTAAAGTACTATGTGAACTACGTAGAGCAATGCTGTGTGAGCTACGTAAATTGTCTGTGTGAGTAGCAGTATCTGTGTGGCCTACGTGAAGTACTGTGTGAACTACCTAGAGCAATGCTGTGTGAGATACGTAAATGGTCTGTGTGAGAAGCAGTATCTGTGTGGCCTACGTAAAGTACTGTGTGAACTACGTAGAGCAATGCTGTGTGAGCTACGTAAATTGTCTGTGTGAGTAGCAGTATCATGTTTTAATGCAAATAAAGATTTTGATTGATTTTATTGATTGATTAATTGTGGCCTACGTGAAGTACTGTGTAAACTACTTAGAGCAATGCTGTGTGAGCTACGTAAATTGTCTGTGTGAGTAGCAGTATCTGTGTGGCCTACTTGAAGTACTGTGTGAACTATGTAGATCAATGCTGTGTGAGCAATATAAATTGTCTGTGTAATCCACGTGAAGTGTGACTTACGCTATGTCTGTGTAACTTGTATCGGCTAATACCCCTCTAGAGTTTATTACACATGCGGAAATTTCCTAACTTAGTGACTTACATGAACAAATTATTACCGTGTCCATCAAAACATATTTCTTGCAAGTTTCCAGTATACTTGTTGATTCTGCTCTTTCTCATTTTCAGCACACCAACAACGCAGACTTCCAAAACACAACCAGAGCACCGTGGGACACGGTGGTTGCAGGATGGCCGAGTGTTACACGATGATTCCCGATCCTAGTCTGCCTCACATATTGACTTAGTTCTGTAATAGTAGACTTATGCACTAAACCACATACTCACTGTGTGTGACTTATGTAACCCCACTATATTCACTTAATTACACATTCTCTTCCTCATATTATGTTCAATACATCATAATTTATACACCTATCCAGGTGTCAAACCTATTTAACGTTTGTTATGGAAATGCCGGAAGAGTCCACCATGTTAAATGTAACTTGACTATGATATAAGAATATTTTGGATTAATCTTTAGATTATCTTATTATTGTAATAATATTTTATTAATTGTAAATTGATTATTTAAAGATTATTGGGACACTTATTAGATTTTTATGTTTGCCGTATAACAAATGTTCATTTTGCCGCCAAAAGGAAGTTGACTGTGATTGGTTGGTGGAGGTTAGATTTATTTTAAATATTGTAACTATTAAAATAATCATCTTAAAGGCTTACTAAATTCATTACGATGAATAACTAAATAATTAATGAATTTATATATTTCATTAGTACATTGTTTATCCCTACAAATAAATATTATAGTAAATGTTCATATAAGGAAACGGATGTCGTCCCCACTGTTTTCCTACCGTGGTTCAGGGTTTTGATTGGTATAAAAGCGAGCTTCATGCCAGAATATAGCTCTCTGTTTGTACTTACTCTCACTTTGTGCTTTATCTTTGTGCTATTTTGTTGGAATAAAACTATTGGAGAAGAACTTGGAGATTTGTACTACGTGTTTATTATTCAAGCACCCCACACGCGGTCACAAAGGTCACCTCGTTATAAGTGATAATATTTTAACAGAGCATCAAACAATAAAATAGAAAGAAGACCCTTTTTTTAGAAAACTGGCCTGCATACGATTTTATTTTTCCTAACAAAAAAAATATTATTCTTTAAGGGCACCCTGACCCGCGACAATGCCTTTCGTCTCTTACATAAGTACTAAATTGAGCGAAAACTAGACAGACGTATATAATAAAAGTGCTAAGAGACAATAAGTATAAAAATAATATCACAAAACAAATGTTTTTACAAATCGTCGGAGTAATGATTTATAGATAAACAATGTCATTTAAAACAAATTTATATAGACATTGAGGATACATTAATTTAACTGACTGTCTACTAGTCAGGAGTACTTATAGGAAGGTTATTTAATAAGTAAAAGTAAAGTATAGCTACCTAAGCTCATTCTTGATGTATAATTTCAATTGTTTATTTTTCTATTGTTTGTGCAGTATTACAGAAATATTGTGTAGTAAGTTATTTGGTTCCTTAATGTTTATAGTAGTCATAAATAAATATTAATATGTATAGGTATAGGACCATCTGTTCCAAAATTAATATAATTACTCCACAATTTATTAACAGGTAAAACTCACCTATAAAATTGCTTTACTTTGCTGTACCCTACCGGGTGTGCACATGTAGCGAGCGATGTTAAGTTTGTAATTAATTATTTATCTACTGTGTATTTCTTTCATCAAATAAATGATAATTGATAAACTTTTTATATAAATTTTATGTCTTACAAGTTTGGCGGTTAACTGCGCTGTCAAAATTGCAACGGAATCTGCTACTCTTTACAGTTCTAGTATGGTTAAAACGACAGAACAATTTATATAAAGGAAGTAAGGGTATTTTCTATGAATGTTGTATAAACGAACTGCATTGTAACGCGTTACGCGACTTTAATGGCATTTAAGTAACCCGACATTAAAATTACCGCGTCAATGAATTAATTTAATCTTTGTTTTGAAATAAGTCACGACGTTAATTCAAGTAAGAATTTACTGACATCGTATGCTAATAGGTATATTTTTCTCATGATCGTGGTAAATGCGCGGTATTTTTTGCAAAGTCAACTTAGTATAAGATTAGGTCTGTGGGAGCGATTTAAAAATGAATATTACACTAATTTATTTTTAATTAAAGTATTGACAGTGATCTCATTCAAGACGGTGAAAAGGGCTTCTGATGTTTATGCATTGACCAAAATTATCAGTTGTACGGAAAACAGCACGTCAAGGTAAAAACTGCAGTATCTTAGGTTAAGTTTGCAACAAAAGTAAGTAATTTGATGTGCTGTCGACTGTACATATATTCAAAATTCTGTACTCAATCGTAACAAAATAACCCATTCTACTAAGAAGAAGTGATGATATTTTTTTCTTTTGTAAATGATAAATAACATCCTAGCCTACTCGCGACCACGAACGCTGCAATGGTTAAAACGTCGGGAATCAAGATAAACCTCCGCGAAAAATATCAGAATTGTGTGTACAAGGACTTATCCAGTGAATGAATATACTACAGTTAAAACATAGTAGTTGTTATTTTTTCCTCTTTGTGATCGGAGCCAAACAGTTACTTCGGATTGTGTGAAACGGTAATTTCAGGTGACTGGCTTTGATTTGGCTTCGAGCGTTGGTGACGCCGAAATAGTACTTTTTGATTTGTGACTTCCTTTAGAAGATGTCGATGTCCTCAACCTCGATCGCGAGCTCTTTCGTCTTTTGAGGCCCAACCAGCCTGGTTTGGTCTCGTGCTCTTCAGTCTCATCACCTCGGAAGAAAAAGAATACCAGCATTAGTGTTGTTATCAACAAAATCATACTTTGGATATGGTAATTATTTATGGTTTAAATAATTATCTTTGTAAATGAACTGAATGTATTTATGACAATAAATGTCTTTAAACCTAATTACTATGGAGCCATATCTTCATTTATTAGAGCATAATTTTAGTAAAGGAACAATGTTGCAAATAATTCTGAACGCAAGTAAGTGCGCCTATATGGCTCACATGACCGTTGCTAATGAAAAATTCTAGTAAAAGAATTCACAGTTAGACTTGACCTTTTGTAAAACATATATAGCTTCTTCATGGCACAAATGGCCTGATCTAATCGAGAAAAATACATAGCTAGTATACATAACTGATGTACATGTATTCCACAATACATGAATTTAATTGATTGATTGATTGACTGACTTGGCCACTACTACTGCTTTTGAATAAAAAAAATGTACAGAACTATGGACACTTGGTCCACGCGATACACCTGGCCGCCATTTGAGGACACACTTGGCCCACGCGACACACCTGGCCGCTATTTGAGGACACACTTGATCCATGCGACACACCTGGTCGCTACATAAGGACACACTTGGTCCACGCGACACACCTGGTCGCTACAAAAGGACACACTTGGCCCATGCGACACACCTGGCCGCTACTTAAGGACGCACTTGGCCCACGCGACACACCTGGCCGCTAAAAATTCTTTGTAAAATCTGACACTATGGCCTTTATTTCAAGTTATATATTGAATGAGTACGAATGTATATTAATTTAAAATTAAAATGTATATGAATTCAAATTGGGTTGAATTGGCAATAAGGTATGTACCTTAAAATGCCTTTATATCCAGTCATATCAAATGAAGTGAAAGGAAAATTATTCTAATTTAATTTACTTGAGTTAGCTTAAATTGAACTCAGTTAAATAAATAAAAAAAAACTCAGTATTGTTTAACTCACTTACATAATCAATGGGTGTAAATACCCTAAAGGGCAATCAATTCATGCCATATAACGAAATTGAATGGAAATAAGAAATGATTCGAATATTAATAATTAAATTGGATTGAATTGGTTGAAATTTAACACAATTGATTAAAACACACAATTGTTGAACTCACTAACATAGTTTATAAGTCTGTTAACAAATTATGAATGCAAAGTCTGAAATAAAGATTTTTTACTATATAATTCGACCCCCCCAAGCAATAACTCGGTAATGTTCTATTATGGGGTTTATGCTGTTATATCAAATTCGGCATCTGTGGACTGGAATACACCTTAGCATTTTTTTTCAGATTTTTTGTAATAATATTCACAAAGATATAATGACAAACAATTTTATTGCTCGAATTTAGAAATAGAAATAATACAGCAAAAACCCTGTTTTAGGCATTACAAAATAATAATTTAAAATTTATTTCGGTAAGTTGTTTTACCGAGTTATTGCCGTAAATAATTTTCATGATTTTTTTGGTAAACGTCAGTACGGGGTTATTGTTGAACTAATTTAGATTGTATGCATTCCGTAATGTACACTTACAATGTAATTTAAGTTAAGTATTTTTACATTAAAGTACGCAACATTTCAATACGGTAAATTAACTCTAAATTTCAATACACCTAACTCTGTTATGGCTATTACTGGTTTTGTCTAGCTACGCGACAGTTTGCAATGCGCAGTTGTCCTTTTCTATCAGTAGCTGCTAAAACAGTAATAAACATGCCACACCCCCAACATTAGTCGGCAATGTTTGTTTACGCAAAACAGTTGAACTCAGGATCTCTGGACTCGCACGCGTCATTGCGCCCCGATCGAAATCTGTTTTAGTGATAAACGGATAGCATATTTGCGAAGTAACTTAATGCATAATACATAGTGAAAATGGATTTAAAGAAAAATAGACCGTTAATAAATCAACGTGTGAAAAGAATGCTTCAAATGGTTGACGATTCAATTATATGTACGTACCTACCAACTAAAAAAAATATTAAGTATCAGTCAACGAAGTTTTTTAATATTTTGTATTTTGTAACGTTTTTTATTTACTTTGTAATAGGCGCCGATCAAGATGTAGAATATTCAAAAATAACTCCGAAAGCATCTACTAGCGCAATGTCTGATGTCCAAGCATTGTCAAAAGGTTAATAGATTTATTATTTTACCCAGCTATAACAATGCAATAATAATACTGTAATGTAAAGAAAAATATTTTTAATTTTATTTTTTATTTATTTTTTTATTACTACTTATATTGTTATATATAGTCGATTAATCACTACAACGGGTTGTATTTGCTACGTGTAATAGGACTATTGTAAGTTTTTTTTGTCATTTTTATGTTTATCTTTTCAGATACAGATTGCGATACTATAATTGCTTTTGATCCTGAATCTAGTGTTAAAGATACTATTTCCAATCGAGTTTTGTCAAGATATGAGTTACGAGGTACGTATTAGAACTTAATAGTAGATAACTTACTTAATCTTAATGAAATGGAATGGAAGGGAATAAAATAAAATGGAATGGAATGGAATGGAATGGAGTGGAAAGGAATTGAATTGAATGGTTTGGAAATGTTATGGTATGGCATGGTGTGGTATGGTATGAAACGAAATAAAATAAAATGAAATCTTGATGTATAAATGAATTTCAGATACAAATACGTAAGGGTCGGGGGTTCGATTCCCACACAATTTCCGTTAATACCTTTTTAATGTGGTGTGATCTGAATTTATTTTTAATTATTTTACTCTACAATTAATGAAAGAAACTCATTAAATATTATTGATTACAGATGTAACTAAAAAAAAATACGTTGACGCTGATCAGGAATCCCTTGAAGATTTTTCGCCAGACGTCTCGGAATATGTTCCAAGTCCACATCGGAACATACTGCATAGTCCTTTAAGTACCAATTCAAATCTAAGTGTAGACTCTGCATATATTAACAAAATTATTAGAACTCCATCAACAATTTCAAATCTATCATTTAAAAATTCTTTAATTTAATTCCTGTATGTAAAAAATATTTTTTGAATACTTTGCAAATCGGAGAATACATGGTTTATACAGCAATAGAAAAAGTTATGAAAGCAGATGAGGGACTACAAGATAAGCGGGGGAGACATGAGAATAGACCCAACAAAATGAATACTATGACAGAGGCCACTATTAAAACACACATTGAATTATTTCCTAAAGTACCATCGCACTAATTGTAGTAGGCAACGGGCAATAGGCAATAGGGCAACTTCAAACCGAGAATATCTTTCAGAAAACTTGAATATTTCAAAAATGTATCGCTTTTATACTGAGTGGTTTGCACAACAAAATCACACTGATGTTATAATGGCAACAAAACGACAAAACGAAACAGTTTTTAACCGACTTCAAAAAAGGAGGAGGTTATCAATTCGACTGTTTGTTTTTTTTTTTTGTATGTTTGTTACCTCATATCTCAGTCGTTTGTCGACCGATTCGAAAATTTTTTTCGCCTACTTAAAGGGTGTACCTTCTAGTTGGTCCCATTTTTTTCAATTTGGGATCTGATGATGGGGTCTTGGTGTAATCGAGGGAAACCCTCAAATTTTAAAGGCACGTATAGTGTTTCTTTACTTGAATCTTAATGTTGACATGTTGTTACGTCTAATAGTCAACATCTTGTGGGGCTAAGCTGATGGTGGAACTCCTTAACGCTTAGGAGTTCAGTAATTATAATGAAAGAGCTTATAATAGGTAGTTTGTAGCTTCTTAAAAAACAGAGTCATAAGGTGCCCCCCCCCCCCCATTCTCCTGTAATCTCTAAAAATGAGGAAATAAAATTAACTTTAAAAAAAGTAAAAACCGACTTCAAAACCAAAATGCACTAAAAAGTCTTAAATAAACTCTTGACTATTGAAAGGAAAGGAACTCATTTTAGGCAATCAATTTCTTTTTGGAGTCGGTGCCATCACTTTGACCATCAAGCATCAACTATCACAGCACCGACTCCAAAAAGAAATTGTTTGCCTAAAATGGGTTCCTTTCCTTTCAATAGTCAAGAGTTTATTTAAGACTTTTTAGTGCATTTTGGTTTTGAAGTCGGTTTTTTAACTCTCAATATAACTACTCATTTTTCAAACCTAAAAAAGATCAATGCCTTTCATGCTCCATTTATGACCAATCAGATGATACTACAAAAGCCACACTTGAGGAAAAACACAGACTCCATTTAAGGAGAAAAGAAAAAGTAAGATCTTTGAAGAAAGGAGAAATAGAAAGAGCTGACAGTAGTAATGAGACAGTAGCAATATTTGATTTGCAAAAAGTGTTGAGTGTGCCGCAATCTGAAGTAGGCATATTTCATTACAAAAGAAAATATCCCTGCTATAATTTTACCGTTTTTGATGCCGTACGAAAAATAGGATATTGCTATGTATGGCACTACCAAATCGCCAAAAGAGGCAGTTCAGAAATAGGGAGTGCTTTGTTATCTTTTTTTAAAACCAAACGTGAGGAAGGGATTACAAAGTTTTCATTATATTCAGACGGATGTTATGGGCAGAACAAAAATCGATACATTTTCGCCCTTTATATTTATGCTGCCAAACTTTTCGGTATTTCTATTAATCATCGCTTTTTCGAAACCGGACACAGTCAAAACGAGGGAGATTCTATGCACGCCTGCATAGAAAAAAACTTAAAAAATAAAGTTTTATACACCCCTGACCAAATTTATGGCATTATTTTAAATTCAAAGACTTCTGGTGAAAAATATCGTGTCAAGGAATTTGAACAATCTGAAATTTACGATTTAAAACCACTTGTAGAAAATAAGCATTGGCGGTGCGATAAAGACCGAAATGTGATCCGCTGGGGTGACGTGATGGAGGTTAGCGTTATCGAATCACAACCAAATAAGTTGTTTTTCAAATATGATTTCGAAGACACTTTTGCAGAGCTTCACTTAAACAGCGCTCCCTCTACCTTAGTTAGACGACGAGGGCGAAAGAGTTCGAGGACCCAAGATGCAGCTGTATACTTGGATAATGTGCAGTTGCAACGTGCATACCACCAACCAATACCAATTAGCAAAGCTTTGCACACCGACCTTTTGAGTTTATGTAAAATTGGAGCTATTCCTCAGAGTTACCATCCTTTCTATCAATCTTTGTGCTGTTCGGAAGCCGAGAACAAAAATGTATCTGAAGAAGAATAAATTGAATTTTATTTGACTAAAAGTTGAATTCAGGATTTGATTAATTGGATTATGTTTATTGATAAGTTTCAGTCTGTAGTTTAATAAATATTACGAATCTAAAATAATTGTATTTTTTCGTTTAAACGTTCTAAAATTACATTTTAAATACTAAGAAAAAATGGTATTGAGTGGTGACAAAAACACAATTATTATTTTAAAGCTTGCAATAATAATTTATTTATCAATACCGCTCACCACAATTTCACGTATTACCACAAAAACTCCTTAAAAACACGTTACGTATCATCTCCTTACTAAAAAGTAACGCTGTAGAAGTCCATAATGTAACGTTACGAAATATATTTTTTTGATAAATTTACTGCAATAACCCCGTAAGCGTTAACACTGTTATATTTGATGTATAGAATTTTAGGTATTATTTGTTTTCAGAAATAACTATGTTTTCAGTAAAGGAAATTTCATATGAATAGTACAGTTATATGTCGGAAAAAAATAGCTTTCATTTGATACAAAGTTGACATCCATAGTCCCACTCATTCAAAAGAAATTAGATAAAATCAGTAAATCTTTTCTCCTGTAAAATTGTGATTTTTCGATTACCGGGTTATTGCTTGGGGGGGTCGAATTATTTATGAACACAAAAATATTAGCCCTAGAACAGTTGCAGGTTGAACGGTTATTCTCAATCAACTAAACATAGCTACCTACAATAGGCAGTGACATGATAATATTTAATACATATTTCTTTTCGTATTTCCTATTAGGATGAAGGAACTACTGAGGTCATTTATTATATTTAGCTATTTAGTTGCACGTACTCGTGTCTCGTATCCACTGAACATTATCAAGGAGTAGCCTTGACCAAATGGTCAGTTAGAAACGTAACACAATTTAGTCAGGATAATAGTGCAACAGCTTAACCTTAATATTAATAATTAAATTGAATTGAATTGGTTGAAATTTAACACAATTGATTGAAACACACAATTGTTGAACTCACTAACATAGTTTATAAGTCTGTTAACAAATTATGAATGCAAAGTCTGAAATAAAGATTTTTTTACTGTATAATTATTTATGAACACAAAAATATTAGCCCTAGAACAGTTGCAGGTTGAACGGTTATTCTCAATCAACTAAACATAGTTATCTACAATAGGCAGTGACATGATAATATTAAATACCTATTTCTTTTCGTATTTCCTATTAGGATGAAGGAACTACTGAGGTCATTTATTATATTTAGCTATTTAGTTGCACGTACTCGTGCCTCGTATCCACTGAACATTATCAAGGAGTAGCCTTGACCAAATGGTCAGTTAGAAACGTAACACAATTTAGTCAGGATAATAGTGCAACAGCTTAACCGCAGCAAAATATTATCCCAACCAATGCAACCTAACACTACCCCGATAATTATGAGAAAAAAATTTAAATTTTTTTGTTAAACATGCCTACGTAGTTGACCCAATTTAATAAATCGCGCATTTAGCTTTCACATACCATTAGCAAAGGGTAGCCTTGCCCAAATGATTTGATGATAGCTTAGCACGACTGCGTCGAGTTAGCATAGGCCCAGTTCATATTAAGAACAACCTAGGGCTAGCCCGACAATTTGTTACCTACCTACTTTGCTTATGAGCATACTCGTATTAGTCACCACTGATCATTATCAAGGAGTATCCTTGACCAAACGTTCAGTTGGAAACTTATCACGATTAAATCAGGATAATATTGCTACAGTTCAACCGCAGCAGAATATTATCCCAACCAATGCTATCCTATCGTGGTATTTATGGCGTTATCTTCAAGAAAATTTTCTTAATATTACTTGCTCTTATCATTTGAAAATAATAGTACATACCTTTTGTGGGCTGTAGATTTCTTCTCGCTTCTGAACTGTCGTGAATCAAACTCGGTTGAGTTTATAAAGTTCTTTATTCGATCAACACACTTATCTTTGATACAAATCACTATCTCTAGCCACATCAATAATTATAACTATATTTTAACATAGGTTCCTTCCCTTAACCTTTCGCTTCGGCGGTCAGCACTAGACTGCCTCGCCTTTCGAGTCCACTTCGCAAGTCAGAAAATAAGAAGGGGCAGCCAGTGTTGCCATTATTAAATAGCGATAACGTTATTCGATAAAGTAATAATACTCAATTTTATATAAATATAAATAACGTTAACTGTTATTATGAGGAGTTAAGATTACAAGAGGCTACTGATTGAATCTAAGTACAAAAATCATCACACTTGTGTCGAGTGTTCATAAGTGCGAATCCTCATTTAAATTCAGAAATATTAGTCCTTTAGACATCATAAAAACATTTAAAGAATTAAAACAAAAGAAAACAGAGGATAAATCGGGTATATCAATAGACACAATAAAACCCATTATACCTCTAATAGCTCCTTACTTATCTTATATCTTTAATGAATGTATTGACCAAAATCAGTTTCCAAATTTATTGAAACATAGTAAGGTTGTCCCTTTATTTAAATCGGGAGACAAAAGTGACCCCAGCAATTTTAGGCCTATTTCAATATTACCCACATTTTACTTATTAAATTTTTGAAAAACTAATTTATAATCAATTGCTTTCCCATTTTAAACTTAATAATTTACTACACGAAAAACAGTTTGGGTTCTCTAAAGGTAGAAATACAACTGATGCCGGAGTAGCACTCATCAGACACATTCTTGATGCTTATGAAGACAAACATGATGCCGTAGGTGTATTCTGTGATTTATCAAAGGCGTTTGATTGTGTAGACCATCAGACACTGCTCATTAAGTTAGAACACTATGGTGTCTCGGAAAACTCATCTAAGTTGTTAAGTTCGTACTTATCAGGTAGAATACAATCAGTTAACATAAATGGTACCTACTCTTCCGGAGCCCCTCTTCAAATGGGGGTCCCCCAGGGCTCAATATTGGGGCCTTTACTTTTCTGCTGATATATGTAAACGACCTGCCATTTTATTCCACAAATCTTTGTGAGATAGTTCTGTTTGCTGATGATACTTCTTTGATTTTTAAAATGAAAAGACATGAAGAAAATTTTGACGAAGTAAACAATACTCTCTCCAAAGTATTGAATTGGTTCACCACCAATAACTTGTTGCTGAATGCTAGTAAAACTAAATGTGTAAAATTCACTTTGCCTAATGTAAAGCAACTTACACCAAATATTGTACTAAATGGTAATAATCTAGTTTTAATAGACTCCACTGTATTTCTGGGCATTACACTGGACTCAAAATTACAGTGGGGACCTCATATTGAAGCCCTAGCTAGGAGGCTAAGCTCGGCTGCCTTTGCAGTTAGAAAAATAAGGTATCTGACTGATGTTGAAACGGCGAGGCTTGTGTATTTTAGTTACTTCCACAGTATTATGTCTTACGGTCTTCTCTTGTGGGGTTCTGCTGCAGACATTGATACCATATTTATTTTGCAGAAAAGAGCCATTCGTGCTATTTATAAACTAAGTCCTCGTGACTCCCTGAGAGAGGTCTTTAAGAAAATCAACATATTAACTGTGGCTTCTCAATACATTTTTGACAATATAATGTACGTCCGTAAAAATTTAGATTATTTCATGAAGAAGAGCGACATTCACTCATACAACACAAGAAATAAACACAAGCTTGTCGTTCCTAACTTCAGATTAGTTAAAACTAGTAATTCGTTCATGGGAAATTGTATAAAATTCTTTAATAATATACCACACAATCTTGTCGAATTGCCGGTTGATAAATTTAAGAAACACGTTAAAACACGCTTATGTCTAAAGGCTATTATAAGGTTCAAGACTATCTGAACGACACGAATGTGTGGTCTGTCCAGCCTGCACCGACTGATGTACTTACCTTTGATGATTTTGATTTTACGGCAGCTAGTGGTGACTGAGTTTGTTCCGGCGTTTCTTCTCAGCACTTGCCTAATTGTCTGTGTTCTGTCTCGAAGCGCTGGTAGGGCCCAAAAGATAAGGAGACATGATTCGGCCCCTTCAGGGCACAATTATTTTTATTTTATTTTTCACTGTACATTTGACGTTCATAAGTGGCATATTGTGTCCTAAATTGAATAAATATTTTTTTGATTTTTGATTTTGATTTTGTTCTAAAGAGACGGACCCCGCTCGTCTCCTCGCTGTCTTTGAGAAAGAGTCAGGCTACTGGTTGCAGGCAATACCATCTCCAAATCTAGGTACCCTACTAAGCAACCATTTCTATCCATTTTAGTTGGTCTCCGTCTGGGCGATCGGACAAACAGGGCTCACCGTTGCCAATGCGGCGAGGCTGTCGACGAACTCGGCCACCGGCTTCCTGCTCCAAGAGCGCTGGCCGCTTGTCGCGCCACGCTACGTTGAACGACGTCATCCGTCGGGCTCTTGTAACCGCCAACATACCCGCGATCTTAGAGCCGAGAGGTTTAATCCGGAGCGATGGGAAGAGGCCCGATGGATTGACGCTCGTTCCATGGAAATTGGGGAGGTCGCTGGTCTGGGACGCTACCTGCGTAGACACACTGGCACCGTCCCACGTCCATGCGACCTCATCTAATGCAGGTGAGGCGGCGGCTAACGCGGAAAACTTCAAGCGGCGTTTATATGTAGCCCTCGGTGAGGGTTACATATTTGCACCGTTTGGGGTTGAGACATTGGGTCGGTGGGGGCCGGAGGCGCGCCGATTATTTAAAGAATCATCGGCGCGCCTATTCGAGGCCTCGGGTGACCAGAGGGCTGGCAGCTACCTCGGCCAGCGAATCAGTCTGGCCATACAAAGAGGCAATGCTGCCAGCCTCCTGGGCACCCTGCCCCATGCGGAGGAAAAGAGGATGTTTTTTATTTATAGTAGGTATAAGATCTTTTTTTATTTATTTATTTATTCTTTAGGTTATATGTAAATTACTTAGTTTAATTTCTGTTTACTATTTCAATGTATATTTTAGTTTTAATTTATTTTCATTGTTAATATAGAACTAACATCCCTGATGTCGAATATAATTAATAAAAAATGTGATTTTTATTGTTTTGTTTGAATTTAAAAGTGCAAAGAATATGACTACACAAGTTACATAATACAGTAAATAGCATAAAATCATTAATTTTATTTGAGTTTCTTTAAATTTATGCTTTTACGAGATTATCTGTTGAAATTACGTGATATTTAGCAAACCTTGTACGAGAAAAAAAAATACATCTGGCAACCCTGGGTAAGCCCTTCACATTTTAGAGAGTAGGTAGCGCTGCTGTCGCTCTAATGTGAACGCGCACTTAGTGCTGGGCCTGCTGCCATTTCGCCAAGTCCCTTGACACTGCCCAAGTTTAGTGCAATGTCTCTTTGCTGAAATGTCACTAATTTTATCTGTGGCTCTTATGAAAAAAGAAATGTTAAACCGGCAAAATTATATTGATTACGGAGAGTAGAGAAAACTTTGATTTAAGTAATACAGAATATGTGGATGTAGCGCCCTCCGTCTTTTAGTTGCACGACCAACTTAAATTTTTCGCCTTTTAATAGGTACATAATATCGATCCCAATTTTTATCCCGAAAATTCTAAAATAAAATTAGTATGTCTATCCCTGCCAGCGGAACCCTTAGACGATCGGCTGGCGAAGTGTCAGCTATTGGAAAGCAACTAAGAAGTGTGAATTTAAAAGCTGCAAAGAGAATAACAGTAAAATTTGATCCATTTGGCGACAACGTTACTCACACAAGGTTTGCAATTTATATCCAGACAGATCCCATCATTACGCCCCATAGCTGTCATCGACCTAATTACCACGGTGTTATATATATATGTATAATTTAAACTGGTTATTCTCCTTTTCAGAAACTTCCTGCACTATATAAGTTCACCAAAAATTAGTCTTACAAACCCAAATTGTTCCCTGAAAACTGAAATAGTGTGTGATCGCAGTGAACCAACAATAAATATTGCATTACTACCAGCTATCTCAGGTGAGGTTTTTGGTTTTGATCTTCAAGTCAATTTTACAATCCTCTAAATGATGCGTTATGGTATTGGTTGTACTTGTAATATCGGTTTTATAACTTACTTGGTACTACCTTCCTACCTAATTTCAAACCTTTTTATTACAGAAACAGCTCAAGTTAAAAATATCACATTAAAAAGTTCAAATCTTTCTTGTTTGGAACTTCTACAATTGCTTAATAAGCACGTCTCATCACTTGCGCCTGTGGAACAACCCGTGACTACAATCCAAACTAAGTCAGAAAAGAAGAAAAAGAAGTAAAGTTGTTAATAATGACTAGGTCTGGTAAAGGCAACGTGCATGTTATAGAGGAATTATATAGTCAAATACCTGCGTTTACTGATGTATTTTCTGAAGACACATTTTACATATTTGTAGTATTTTTTGTTCTCTCCACAATCTTGGTTGCCTTTATACTATCAAGATTTATTACTTTAAAACCTATGGAATAGTTATTTTAATGTTGCAAATAAATGTGATTTGAATAATGCATGTTGTTTCCTTACATGTAATTTAAATGCACTTGAATAATCAATGATATTTAATGATATCTAAGGCATCAGAAATTTTAAAAAGGCATTAAGACCTGAGATACCCAAACAAACTTTTATTTCAGACCAACATTAGATTAAATAATGTATAGCAAAAATAAGACGGCTTACTTACCCCTTTGGCGCGACACAAAGTGTGTCTCTGGCCTCCGACACAAGAGAACGCGTAATGTTACACCCCAAGTACTTAAATTTTGTGGCTCCTTTAAAAATAATATCTCCACAGCAGATGTTTGTGCGGTTGCCTTGTGTTTTTATAATGCTTCATGTGTAGATATTCCGTCTTCTCCTGATTTATTCTGAGTCCGACTCTGGATGCCTCAGAAGCAAGCTTCTGCACCGCAATCTCTACTTCTCCCTTGGTCTGGCCCAGGAGAGACAAGTCATCTGCGTAATCAATGACCCTATGTTGTCTGTTCAGTCATACACCTATGATGACATATTCTAGAGCCAGGTTGAAGGGAGACAAAGCATCTCCTTGTTTAAGTCCCGTTACCACATCGTACTCCTCCGTCAATTCACCCCCAACCCTGACGCGCATCTTGCTCGCTCTACTCGCAACCTTAAGTAGCGTAATTAGCTTTTGTGGGATGCCAAAGCTGGCAAGTATGATGTACAGTGATTCTCTATCGATACTGTCGTAGGCCTTACTGAAGTCCACAAACAGCGAGTGGATGTTCTGAACTTATTCCCATTTCTTATCCAACAGTTGCTTTAGAAGAAAGATTTGGTCCACGGTGCTACGGTTATGCCGGAACCCACACTGATAATCTCCTATGATTTTATCCGCGTACGGTTCGAGTCTATCCAGAAGCACATACGACAGTACCTACCTTATGAGCTGTCGGAAGGAGAGCGATACCTCGGTAGTTGGAACATGTCTTCCTACAACCCTTTTTATGAACAGGGCATATGACTCCAATGTTCCATTCAGCGGGCTGTTTTTCAGCCGTACAAATTTAACACACACACAGTAGACACAGCGTAGTACACAGTAAACATTCCGTGCCCAACGACAATGGGTTACGATTGATCACCTTTGCGGCTTCTAAATCACTCGTGATCAAGAGCACTATGTATCCCCGGAAGGACATTTATAAGGGTACATGGAGGTCTCCAGATGGTAGAAAGGTCAATCAAATTGACCATGTCCTTATCGATGACCGACACAAGAGGATCCAGGATGTCAGAGTGTATAGGGGCGCTAACTGTGATAGTGACCATTACATGCAAAGAATTAAATTCAAAATGAAGATCAATTCCAAGAAGAGAGCAAAGCTACACAGAGAAGACATCATCGATACGGAAAACTTAAAAGATCCAGTAACTCGATCGCAATTCCAATTAGAGATTGGCAATAGATTTCATGGAGTTCAAGTTGATGAAATGGATATAGAAGCTCTTGGGACACCATGAAGAAGAATAAATATATATGCACCAAACATCCTTACTTCTGTACAATAAAGATTGTTGAACAAGCCAGGTCAGTTATATTATAACGCCTCTCCACTTCTAAATATATTTTCAAATCAACAAAGTATTAATAATAACCATCAAATACCACAACATTGTATTTTATTCGACGACTATTCCTTATCTGACTATGGAAAATCAGGACTTAATGTTTTGTCGCGGTCTAGTTGAAATATGTAGGGTAGATGCAATGATGCTAGCGAAGATACGATTTCAGAGCGCCCGCGCCGCGCTAGGCTGCAGCCTAATTAGCCTAAGGGTTTCTCAGGCCCTGAAACTAACCCAAATAATTACGTTAATGCAGCAGGCAAGGGCTAGTGACGATGCTTCTACGTGACGACAAGACTAGTTTCTCCAGCAGTACCAAAAACTTTACGAAGGACAGTCTCACCATGTTTTGGACTTTATTCCATTGGCATAGGGACCAAAACCAATGAAATATTTCGACATTTTCTTGTCCGTCAGACATCATTTGCAGTTTTTGATTTACAGAGCATTCTGGTGTATGGATAGATACACTATTTAATGTCTTTGGACTAGAGATTGAAAACTGCCAGATAAATAAGAAAATGACATCATCATTCACACACTTTAAATTAAAAAAAACAACATGATCTGGTATGTGTAAATTTATTAATACATACATTTAGTTCAATACAAAATTGAAGTAACTTTTTTGCGACAGTAAATTTTCACTTATCTCAGAATTCTTGAGCTCCCCAACGTATCTGAAATTAAAATAAAATCGATATTAAACATTTAATGATTTCGTGGTGTTATTAAATGAGTAGCTATTTAATTAACAAACACTCACGCAATAAACAGATTTAATTTAGAATTGATGCAGATGCACGACTACATCAATGCTAACGTGCGTTAGGTTTAGTGCTGTCGCAAAAAAATAATATTTACATAATTTGTCAATTTCCAACTTCTTTATCGCGACTGTATCGATGCTAACGCGCGTTAGCATCGTGACTGCATCAATGCTAAAAGTAGCGCAGTGTGTAAAAGTTGACATTTTACGACTGCATCGCTGCTAAAAGTGGCAGTGTGTAAAGGGTTTATTACGTATACTTACTAGGCATGGTATCAGAGATTCATCACCATACATCTCAACAAAAAGTAAACTATTTAACACATGCATCCTGCCTATACTGACATATGGGAGTGAAGCATGAACTTTCGATGAGAACATTGCCGACAAACTTTCCACATGCCATGGAAAGAAGTATGATAGGGATCAAATGGAAAGACAAAGTAAGGAATAGCAAAATCAGATGCAAGACTAATCTCCAAGACATAACTTTGAAAATAACGAGACAAAAGTAGAAATAGGCAGGTCAAATGATCCGAGGAAAAGATAAACGAAGTAAAATTACACAATGGTACTCAAGGAATGGAAAAAGAAAGAGAGGTAGACCACAAAGAAAGTGGGATGACGACATCAGACAATTCGCGGGCACAACATGTAGTAGAGTGGCCATGGATAGACCGGAATGGAGAAGATTGGAGGAGGCCTTTGCCACCTGGCCAACACTAATGGACACACAAAAATGGGACAAAAGAGAATTGTATGAATAAAATAGAAACAGCAATTTCCAAAAGAAGGGTACAATAATAAAAAACTTACGTCTTGATTCCTGGCTTTCTGTTTACGTTCTACGAGAGACGACAGCGCTTCCGACCGCACGGCCAGGGAGTCGATCCTTTCAACCAGTTGCTGGTACGGCGACAGAGGCTGCGCGCCCATCACCACGTGGCCCAGCTTCGAGTCGATCTTCGCGTCCAGCCGCGCGTTGCGGATCAGGTTCACGATCCAGCACTCGGCTTCGTCTGGCTGCATGTTTAAGTTTTCAGCCAACATACTGTAAATTAAATCGTCAAGATTTAATAGTCTGGAGAAAATAAAAGTGGGCCTTTATTTAGAACCTTATTCCGTTAACTTAATGTAAAGTGGCGCCTATCTTTAGTGATGATAGGAAATGCAAGATATAGCTCATTATCGAATTCGGAGTTTGAACATGTAGTAGTAAACGCGTTTACTACTACATGTTAACTAAGCTAAGTAAACGCGTTTATACTTAGCAAAACGCGCGTTAAGAGCATCTGAACGTGCCCTATGAAATCACGAATAGGCACTGCCGCGCTTCCTTGTATTATAGCAGATACCTAACAGCGTCACCCTTGCCGTAAGCTGAACGCACACTTAGCCGAGCCGAACGCGCCGAACGAAACGATTTTTAGAATTATTTATATGAAATTTATTGAAACCTCGCACACTAATCCGCGTCGTTTCGTCCGAATCTGGAAGAACCCAGAAATCCTAGACGAATTCGGATGACGTCATCAGATTCAGCGCGGCTAATGCGTGTACAAGTAATTATTTAGTACCTGATTTGAGCCGGGAGATGGGGTGCGCAAATGCATTCAAATATAGAGTGACGTTTGTCTACCACCCTATCCTCCTAGCACCGGTCACATACCTTAAGCGGTTACTTTATTGTCAGAGGAAACAAAAGCAAACTACATTACAAAATTGATCACTTACCCAATACTAATAACTTGATGAATGCGACAGAAAGTCTCGAAGATCATTAGGCGCGCATTTTCAACAAACTCTTCCAAACAGGCTATCAAAAAGAAATCTGTTATCAAAACAGCCTGGCATTGGTTTAATTTTCGGCGCGCTGCTTCAAAATCAAAGTTGACATACAAATGCTCGATGAACTCCGTAATTGGGTCTCTGTAACAAAACCAAATTAAATAAGTATTCAATATCTATCATGCACTATCTCATCGTTAATTTATAATATTCGTAAAAATAACTTTTACCTGTATGTATACGCTTCTTGTTGAATGACCTTAACCAAGTCTTTAAGTGCATTTCTCCTTGACCTGTTTATGATGACGGCTGTGGCCAAGTAACGGAGAATGTGAGGGCACATGGTTTGAATGGCATTCAGGTACCTGATAGTAAAGATAATTATAGTTTTATCAATATATGAGGACATGTCAAAAACTTGAAAAGCCTGTTTCACAATGTCATACTCAGTTCTGGTTAGTGTTATAAGCCGGATACTTCGTAAGAAATTACGTCATATATTTCAATTATTTGTTGGCCATTGCTTTATTCTTAATGGTGAAACAGGCCCTTAATCTTAGCAGATATAAAACGAATAAAGTTGAGACTTACAATGGCTTGTACAAGAACATCTCAATAATAAGGTCCCGGCCTTTCACATGGTTGAAGAACACAAAGAGGGACCAGTGGACCAGCCAGGTCCGCTGTTGCAAGGCCTGCATGTTGTTAACGGTCGCTCCAGCGGCGCCATTATCAATGAACTCTCGCAACTTGGTTAGGTCGTCAAGCGCTCCATCCCAGTTCTGGACCAGAATCTCACTAGCTAGTTTGCCCCATAAAACCGATAGATAATTCTGAAACAATACCGAGTCAAACTGTTTACCCACACATTCCTTAGCCTAGCTTATGATTAAAGAGTGTATAAAAGGGAGTATGTAATTTAACCACGGGCATAATTCAGTTCAGAAGTAATTGATAATCAGCTAATATCACGTGAAATATTGACGGAAGTACTAACAAAATCGATTTAACTTTTTACAAATGCCTTTTCTGTAGATTTTACCCGGCTTTCATTAGTAAATTTAACATCAACGCATTTCACACGCCTGATTGAGACGAGTGATTCAAGGAATAGGGCTCCAGGAGAGTTGGCGCCAGTACCATTATTATAGTGTTTAGTGTGAGTCCCATCTATAGGTAACGTTCACGCAACCCCGCACCCCACTCTCGCCTCCCACGCGCTCCTTTGCCCCGCAGGCGAAGTCTCGGACATTCGGTTTACCTATAGATAGGTGACACACTATTATAATTGTATTGGCGCCAATTATTCTCCTCACGTGAATAAAATGGTCTTTTAGAATTTTGAATTACTAATAATTCTGTGGGATAACTTAAATTAATTTACCATTTATATAATAACTATTCGATAAAACTTGAGATAAAACCTGTTTATGACTTTATAACAACCCATAGCCTTATTTTTTTTAAAGGCCAGAAAAAATACTTCACTTAATGTCAGGTGTCAGAATTGGTCACTTCAAGATGTCAGCAAAATTAATAATTCATAAATATGAAAATGGCCCTGATCATAAATCCCTAATGGTCACTATTGAGGAAGAAGAAAATGCTTTAGCCGAGACAAAGTTCAGTTCCTGGTTGGATAGCTCAGCTTTCCATAAAAAGAAAGGAAATGAGAAATCTTCCCGGTTAGTTGTAAAAATAGTAACTGGAGGCGAGGATAATCATTTTAATTTAGATTTATGTGCTAAATTGGTTCATTCTGAAATGAATAACATTACAAAATCTTCTTTAATTGAATATTATCAGTCTGAAAGACTAAATACATCAGCAGAGAGATTTAGACTTTTATTTGATGAAAGTATTAAAAATGCAGATAGAATGTGTTTTAATACCTTGTGCCCACTAGAATCCAGTTTAGAAAAAGTAAAAGAAAACAATGCACGTATAATGGAAAATATCCACATGCTCAACAGGACACTGAATTACACTAAAAAGAAAGAGTTTTTAGAGTCTCTGTATCCAAAACCAATGCGATCATATCCTTGCGAGACATGTGGAAAATGTTTTGTGTATGAAACGGGCCTCAAGAGACACTATGCAATGAGACATACTGTATCAGAAGCACAGCCACGTTGGCAAGTTGTATGGACATGTATAGAGTGTTTTCAGGTGTGGCCTCAACATGATCTTGCTGTAGAACATTCCCAACAATGCGCAAAATTAGAGAGTTTCGATTGTGTGAGAGAAATCAAAACATCATCATTACTACAATGTGAATTTTGTGAAAAAGTTTTTACTAGCATCCCGAGATTGCTAAGGCACTCTAAGATGCATTCAACAAGAAACAATTATGAGTGTAATACATGCGAAACAGCTTTCTCATCATTCAGAGAGGCTGAAGAGCACTGGTTGTTATGTCCCTGGCTTAAAGCATATTATAGCTTTTCTTTGCCAAAGCTTTTATTGTGCAATGGATGTGATAGGAAATTCAGAAACTATGAACAACTCTACAATCACAGGTAATATAAGCTATAGCATTATAATTATTTACATTTACAACTGTACATGACATTCCTGTAGATAACAATATTATTTGATAAATATTGTAATTATAACATCTTTCCTTCAAGGTATAAAACTGGACACTTCATGGCAAAGAATAGCAATGATTCTTTCGGGACTTTTGTTTATCAATGTGAGGTGTGTGGAAAGTGTTTCCCAAATGTACCCCCACTTCAAGTTCACAAGAGGCAAAGTCATCCATTCTTAGATGTTAGCAACATTGTAAGTGTGTTTCATAGTTTAGCTTTTGTATTATTATGAGTAGATTTATTCATGACCTTCTAAATTTCAGGTTTCAAGCTACAATAATATGTGTTCAACAGATGATGAGCATTGTAATGTTGTTGGAGAATAATAACAAGTGTGTGGAATGGTTGATTTGTTTTTATATCTATACATAACCTAACATGTGATATTTAAATAAATTGATTGATTAATTAATTAACATTATATTATTGTTTTACCTTATCTGTTGGAGACATAACCAGCTGGCAGAAGTAGAGGTAGGATGCAGACTCAACATAGTTACCACATTCATACCTGTATTTGGCCAATTGATACATGCTGTCAATCATTTCAATTTTAAACTGAAAATAAAATAATCAATTTTATTAACTTACCTAACTACACAAATTATTACTGTATATTATATTATTATTGTCAATTGTGTATTACCTCAAATTCTTTATTAGTGGTCAAATAGTTGATCAACGTTTTTGGGTCCCTCATAGTCTCCACAGTTTTCATTACATCATCTCTCTGCATAAGCCTTAGAACAGGCTCCACGGCATCTTGCAGTACTTGAAGCTGTGACAGTACTACACCTCTTCGAGACTTGATTTCCTAGCAAAAAGAGTTAGTATTATATGAACAAGCATAACACAATAAAATAAATATACAGGCAAAAAGAACTTACTTCAGGAGTTTCCTCATCAGGGTATAGCATACCTCGGATGTCAATAACATAATCGATCATGTTAGTTTTGCTCAGTATTTCCAATTTGGCTTGTAGAAGCTCCGACTGATCATAAGTCTGAAAAGATTTTTAATTTCATTAGGTATGCTTACTTCCAGTATAGTCCAATTCAATGGTAATAATAACGAACGCTACATTATTTTATTGTACAAAGGCACATTGTTTACATGTATTTAAAAAAATCATAATCAGGCAAATAAAAAGATGATGACGAGGAAGGTATGGTCAGCGTTACCTCTTTTGCAGCTAAAAATTCTAGCAGGGGAAACACCAGATGTCGGTCTAAATATTGACCTATTTTAAACGTTAGATCAAATTTGGAGTAACTCATTTTGCCACTTTTTTCAGCACAATAACCAAAATTTCAGATTTGCTTTACTTTCATAGGAATTAACCTAACCTCAAAAGATCAACAAATTGACATTTTGACACAAGGAAGTGACAGCGACAGGCAATGCTGTATGATAGAAGAGAGGGTTTACGCGGAAACGGAAATTAAAACTTCAAAGACAGAATCTAAGGATAAAATAGACATTTTTTTTAAATACAAGTTTAACGTCTTTGGCTTTGCACCATACAGACTATTCTTAAGTGTTTTTCATTTTATATCACTTATAACTAAAACTAACACTAAACTAACCTATCCTAACCTAGCTATTAAAATGCGAGGTGGTTCGCATTTCAATGCTCCACAAAGAAGCTTAGCGCAGGAACAGCGATCCGGGGAAGACGGCGCGATCGATCACATCATTTAATTCACTACTTTAATTGCATTGTTTTCTTCAAAAGCACAAATTATCATGACAAATTCACCACACAATCACAATAATTGACCCGAAAAAAACAATTACTAAAAAAAGAAATAAGGTCCGTCCTTCCCTTTTCGTTTCCCGCGCAAAACACCAAAAATAGACAATACATCCATTAGAGACGCGGAAACCAAGCGTGTAAGCGTCTTTAGACGTACTCTTAATAAATAATCTGTGGTAAGCATATCACCCATCACCACTTGGCCGAGTTTTGACATATGATTTGCTAGCGCGTAGTACACTGAGTGACGCACACGTTCGGCTAGTGATGATGAGTCGTTACAGTGCCAACAACTGATGAATGGCCAAAAATTGAACAACAGTTGTCATTTTGAAAATGTCATACTTCCGATACAGTTCGTTTTGAACAATAATGATATTGAAAAATTCTCGGAAGCGATTGTCATAGTAACTAGAACCCAAGCGAACCCAGATGATTTACCTAAATGTGAAATTTCAACATCGAAACGAAGCAGCGGCGCCGGCCAAACGCAACCCGATCGCCACTGCTGACACTGCAACTGACAGCCCGCGCGTCACTGACGCGAGTCCACGTTTCTACATTTTAACGATGACATACTTATTATCTAGCATCGATAGGGTCAACTCATGTAACTAGTTTTATTTTAAATAAATTACTTTTAGACCAATTTTGGTTTCTCTTGAATCCTCTGACCGCAAACTCCATATTTCAATTATAAATAGGTGACTTTATTTATTTATGAATTATTAACAACTACGGAATGATAGCGACAATATTACAAAATTAATTTGATTAGTAACTATGTTTGTCTATTTTTATGCTCTACATCTCCGATTCTATACCTTAAATTAAAATTTTTCATCATCTAAATACGACGAGTATTAAAAAGCCAGAAGTGTTTATTTAGATATGTCAAAAACGGCAACCCTTTTCGATCGTGGCGGTATTCTGTCATTCTTCAGATTAGTTGGTGGCACAATATCAAATTTGAAACTACAATTCGTCACTTTGAAATCAAACGTCACTGCTGCCGGTAAAAATCAGTGTGACCATTATTGATATTCAAAATATTACGGAAGCAGTTTTTAAAAGGCGTTATTTATTTATTGATGAATTATTAACGACTAAGTTACGATAGCGACGATAATAAACAATCATTTTTTTGATAAATTATGTTACTTTTTGTTGGGTACCAATACCAAACACCGGTTATTGTCATATAAAGGTAATATGAGAAATATTATAATGATCGTAAATACAGGGTGTTGTTTTGGTCAGTGACATCCAACTCAGGGATGATAAAATGAGTTATGCTTATTCTAAAAAAATGATTTCTTCAAATTCTGAGCAAGTTTTGTACAAGAAAACCTCTTCACAACATTGAAAAAAATTACAAAACGAATGGGAAATCTCGCACCCTAGCGCGTGCGCATGTACGAAACACTACGCCGTAGCTAGTAAGCTACGAAGAGGCTACATGGTGGTTTTGACTGGATCGCTGTACCGGTAAAAAATAATAATAATGTGGGTTTATGACATTTAAAAATAAAATGGCATCAGTAACGCTTGTACAGCCACCCCTGAGTCACTCGTCGCTGACCAAAACAACACCCTGTATTTATGTTCTACTGGTACTATTTACATCACTGATGCGAACACTAAATTAGCCCACATTTTAATTTTCTTTAGCCCTGGGGTTGAAACGTGATGTGATTTCCAATAACCGGTTTCATAACTAGTTTTTTTTTACTAGCTATTTTCACAACTCATAACGATCCTACACGGATGGTCAATCTAAAATTACCGTTTTTAAATTGTCATTACAAGTAATGTAGAACCATTGATTATGCGTGAGGTGTGAAGCCAACCAGACACCTACGCTATGCCTTTTGAATATGTTTGCCTGTATATTGCCTGTTCGGGTTTGTTACTGCTTATATAATTAGTTACGGTTAAAGCCCATCGCTACGTGGCACGGACGCACCACATCCACGCGCACATAAAAAGCATGCTGGCTGTCCTTATTTTAGTTTATAATTGTGTGAAGTTCTTACACTCACAACTTTATGTACCTATTAATCGAAAATATATCGAAGGAGCGTGGTTACTTACTTGCCACAAGTACATGTCTATACCTACTAGGTAATCGCAAAGGCTTATTATTATTGAGGCGAATGAAAAATTAATGGGGTATAACCTATTGGCATCTACAAAAATAACTAGGCAACGTTTAAATAACTTGGCTTCAATTATATTGGATAGCCAGCAATTGCAAAGTATTATAAAAAAACTAAACAATGGCTGCGACTTCTTGGAGGTATTTTTTTACATGTGGCGATTATATTTTTTACATGTTGCGATACAGGGGTGCGATTGTGTAAAGCAATCGTATTCATTTGACAATTCAAAACGTACGGTATGATCTGTCAAACGGCAAAGAACAAAGGGTTTGACATATCAAACCGTACGTTATGAACTGTCAAATGAATACGATTGCTTTACACAATTCCACCTCTGATGGGGTACTAAAAATAATGTCATGGCGACTAATATTAACAGTCAGATAGCAAATAATATATTATGGCTACTGTAGACTTCCATCTAAAAAAACACTTTCTGGCTCTGATTAACGAGCAGCTGTAATATTAAATCGAATACTATATATGAATATCAGGGAATCCTTTTTTAGTTTTGGAAATCATAATATAATGAAAACAGCGACAGGCGCACCCTATAGAAACCAGAAGCGGAGCGCAGGTCGTGGCGCGGGGGGTGAAGAGCGTACGCGAGCACCAGCCAATGGGAGCGGCAAGTGAACGTCACGGGACTAGCGCTTGCTTGTTGTTGTTTACCTACTTGTTTGTGCAATTTGCCGGTAAATTAGTGTAATAAGTTATGCCTAGGTATAACTTCGTAACAATTACGTCTCAATAAACAAATAATTAAAGATTGATTATTCATAACCTTAATGCCTTTTAATTTTACGCCCTTATAAATAAAAAATAAGTCAAGAAATAAAACTTACAATATTTAAATTGCATGCCATTTTTAACTTTATTTGCAGCTTACATGTCACACCACATATTATGTTAATTAGATCTCAATCCTATTAAATATTACCTAAAATAATTTTAATAGAAATCTCTACTTTACAATTTATGAATTCCTATTTTGTACTTTTTAGTTGCTTCCGAGTTTCCGCTCAGTCATAAATTCAATTGCCAAAAGAGTAACTCGATGCCAGTTTAAATTAAACTAAAGCTTAAAATGACTTTTTAAAGAAAATCACATGCAAGAATTACAAACAAATTCAGCCACAAGCGTCGTCAAATTAACTATTCTATATAAAATATCATAGAAATTAAATAGGTACCAAAAACAGCTGCTCTATGGTTCATCTTGACCACAACGAATCCCCCCTCCGCGCCCCGATCGATCCAAAGGTTCCCAGTATGCTAGCAGCATTACCACGTTGAATAGCTATGGAAACCTGTTAAACTAACCAGGACCCAGAGCGGGGATCGTTGCCCCTATCTCTCAACCTTCGTCCCAACTCCTTAAAAATTCGCGTGTCTCATCACCCCAGGGCCTAGCTGTCTCCACAGCGATCGGCACAAAATCATAAGCAGTCTCCAAAGCAGCATATTTGGAATGCTTTAATTTGGCGGCATTTTCCGCAGCTGAACCCGCTGATGTTACGGTATGCCGTAAATGTGACGCAGCAAAGGTGCTCACGCATGTAGCGTTCCGTAAAAGACATCGACCTCTCCGCCAAGGAACCAACGTAAGGCCGTCGGGTCTCTTTCCATCCGTACGCGACAAACCAGGAGGTTCCAATACTGATACCATGGCTCGACGTACAATTTCATTGATGGAATGGTGCCTCGGAAAGCGTCCCGCACATCTCTGGCAACTTAGCCCATGATGACCGTTCTCCTCCGCCATTACGCCACAAATAAAGCGATGAGCTTCACATATTTTGCAACCTAGTCTCAAAGCCACCGCTATTCTTAATGAATCGTTGTCTAGAAGCATTCCCAGTTGAGGAGACGGCAATGCATGCAGCCACGCCCCAGATTCTGACCTTGAAACTGCTTTAAGACGCGCCAAATCTGCACACGAAACACCCTCCATGATGCGAGCGTAGGTCAGTTTGCAAACAATATCGTCCCATTCTTTCTGGACAGTAAAGTCCACTGGTTTTTTCCCAGTTGTGCAGAGCATGGTCCACCTCTCCAAAGCCTCAGAAACAAAGGGCTAGTGGATCCTGTTACCATCGAGCGATAAAATACGAGTAACAAGATCCAAAGAACCATGTGCCCAGGCCAAAAATGCCACCAGCCCAACATCCTGAACCCGACGCACCCCAAGACCTCCATAACGAATAGGCAAGGCCGCCTGATTCCACATGTTCCTCATTTAAATTCACATTTATTATAGATTCTAAATTTGGTTTAAGAGTGTCATCCAACAACTTCAATCAATTCAATCTTGCTCAAAAAGCCATGTGGGTGATGTTCGCAAAGTACACATCGTCCAAGGCAAAGCAAGGCAATTACGCAGAAGAACCAGAGAAACATGCCCCGACAGATGTGCCAGATGCCCCCGTGCCGCCAAGAGCGCCTGCCTTTTAAATTGAAGAACAGAGCTGATACCCTCGGGAAAAATGGGAGCAGACACATATCTATCGCATTCGTTTAGTTTGTACCTAACAAACTAAACGATGCCATCAAGTTGAAGAGAATCTGTGACTAAGCCATTGCAAGCAAAAAATTCACATTTGGTCGGATTGACTTCCAATCCTATTGCCTTCAGAGCTGGAATTAATGTTCTCAAATCTTGTAAAACTACTTCCGGACTTCCTCCCAAAATACCGTCATCCAGATACCAGACATTTAATGGAGCTTTCAGATTAGATATAATCTTCTGAATTGCTAAACAAAATAACAGAGGCCCCAATGGATCTCCCTGCTGAACTCCAACCTGTAACTGAATTGTATTTTCAGCGAAGAAAAGATTACTTTGATGAGCGTAACATTGTTAAATGAACGGGTAAAGGGACGGTGCCTGCTCCAAAACTTCGTTCAGGATAGTATCCCTTTCCACACTGTTAAAGGCATATTTGATGTCAACTTTAACCATTATATGGTTTGATGTCTCGTGTGCTATGGCAAAAAACCGAGCTGAATGTATAGCCGCCTCACACCCCAGTGTAGTGCCAAATCCTACCTGATGTGGTTGTAAGTAGCAGCACATATTTTCTTTAACTGACCGACAACAAAGCTTAGCTGTGAGGCGGCGAAAAACACTGCCAACCGCAATCGGTCTAATGCCACCATCTTTTTTTGACAGGGCACACAAAGAAGCACCATATAAAAACGGCCTGACCTCCAAATTGAGCAAACCTCTCAATAAAAAATTACAAAGTTTGGTCACAGACTCCAAGAGACAAGGTCTATTGCTTCCAGCTGACGAGGAAATCAACTTTTTAAGGTGTTGGGGGCGTAAAAAATTTAAAAAAGACGTAATTGCAATAGACACATCTAGTGAAGTGACAGTCAAAAATGGACTTGTTTTTGGTTCACTTTTTAATGCTGCCAGTTTTTATATAATACTGTACTCCACCGTTGCTGCCAACCTATTATATTTGCTATCCACTTTAATTATTTTATAAACCTTAAGTCAGATTTATTAGTCGCCGCGTTAAATACATGCCAATCGCAAATATGTGTGACCGCGTGTGGGGTGCTTGAATAATAAACACGTAGTACAAATCTCCAAGTTCTTCTCAAGTAGTTTTATTCCAACAAAATATCACAAAGATAGGGCACAAAGTGAAAGTAAGTACAAACAGAAACTATATTCTGGCATGAAGCTCGCTTTTATACAAATCAAAACCCTGAACAACTATAGAAAACAGTGGGGACGACATCCGTTTCCATACATGAATATTTACTATAATATTTATTTGTATGGATAAACAATCTGCTAATTAAATATATAAATTCATTAATTATTTAATTATTCATCGTGCTGAATTTTGTAAGCCCTTTAGATTAATATTTTAATAGTTACAATATTTGAAATAAATCTAACCTCCACCAACCAATCAGAGTCAACTTCCTTTTGGCGGCAAAATGAAAATTTGTTATACGGCAAACATAAAAATCTAATAAGTGTCCCAATAATCTTAAAATAATCAATTTACAATTAATAAAATATTACAATAATAATAAAATAATCTAAAGATTAACCCAAAATATTCTTATATCATAGCCGAGTTACATTCAACATGGTGGACACTTCCGGCATTTCCACAACAAACGTTAAATAGGTTTGACACTTAGATAGGTGTATAAATTATGATGTATTGAACATAATATGACGAAGAGAATGTGTAATTTAGTGAATACAGTTGGGTCACATAAGTCACACACAGTGAGTATGTGGTTTAGTGCATAAGTCTACTATTACAGAACTAAGTAAATATGTGGGGCAGACTAGGATCGGGAATCATCGTGTAACATATGTTTGATAATATATGTACAATACGGTTTTTCTAAACAAATAAACAATTTTGATTTTAATTCTTGATCTGTGTATCAAATAAAAACAAAGATTACAACAGAACAAGCAGACGTGTGACCACGTCCACTAAATGTAATGAAATAACTTGAAAGGATAATTTATAAAAGTACTATTCTACTCATAATTTTTTGGGCGGGTTATATTAATAAAACCTTAATTGTTGAGATATGCCCTATCGATGCACCAAACAACTTGTATACATTCTATCAGGTTCAGGTATCGATGTACCAAACAACCTGTATACAGGTTGTTTGGTACATCGATACAACCTGTATACAGGTTGTTTGGTACTTGTGTTTGTGAGTTTGATTGATAATAATATATGTGTATAGGCTGTTCAAAACATTGTGTGCCAAATGAAAATGGCTTATGACAGGGATCACTGGCAATCATTGTCTGCCTTTGAATTTTTTGTGTCTATTTTTATGGTTTTTATTTTAAATATCCGTAATTCGGCATTGTTTTTTTTCAACAACATTAAAATTACACAAACCATTACTTTATATTGACTTGCAAAACCTAATTTTGTGAAATTTATAGGTAAATATTTTTCGTTTCTTCGCTCCGCGGCCTCGATCCGCTCCGGTGGACCGGCAGCCTAATGACAACTGCATTTTTGATAATGACATGAAAGCGTTAATTCAGATTTTCACCGCTGCCCAAAAGATCCAAGTCGTACTGTTTAAGCCCTTTTCATTCGGCACACAAAGTTTTGAGCACCCTTTAAATAATTATCAATCACAAAAACAGTCGATTCATTAAAACGTCGTGTCACTAAAATCATAGACAAAAATGCTTACATTTCAAGAAGCATAGACTCAAAGATGTCACTCACTCACACATCACTTATGGTCACATTGGGTCACATCACTATTCACGTTTTTCGTGCATGCTTGAGTAAAATATAATTTTTGGTTATTTTTTGATTTTGAAGGAATATCAATAACACATATTCTTCTATAAATTGATTTCCCAAGT
Source organism: Pyrausta purpuralis (assembly GCA_963924145.1). NCBI lineage: Eukaryota > Metazoa > Arthropoda > Insecta > Lepidoptera > Crambidae > Pyrausta > Pyrausta purpuralis. The sequence goes on along the minus strand of OZ001659.1, from coordinate 10,569,973 downwards.
TATTGAATGGTGTTTAAAGCATTGGGTCGATGTATTTGTCTCGTTTATGCTTGGCAAGGCGGCTGAAAACGATCCATAAAATGGCGGCTAGCGTTCTGCTTTACAATGCGTCATAAATAGAAGCAGTGCATCTGTTATAAAATGGCTATAAATAGAAGACGTGCATTTTTCTAACAGCAGAGAATACTTTTCAAAATGTCGAATACTGTGATAACTAATTACACTGACTTAAACGGACCTTCGACCAAGGCTGATAGTTCTGTTGTTGTTATTGTAAACAAGGACGGATCTCTTTCTGTTGATCAGAATTTACTTGGTACATTGATGGGTATGTAAAGTGTAATATTATAAATTTACACATATCAAATGCTATACTATGCAGGAACAAATACCATATCATAAAATACATCAAGACCTGTTGTTTAATTGCTTGATCGCTGTACGGTATACCATCTAGCCTTAGCGAAAAATGAAATTTTTTACTGTTTTATATATTTGTACACATACTTTTTATCTGAAAACAGTTAATGTATCTCCTAGTATCTCAGTAAATAGATTTTATCGCCTTCAAGCAAGTACAGGCATTTTCGCGCCAAAATAATGTACTTTAAATTTCAGTGTTTGTTATTTGATTCTTTTGGTGATAAATACTATATCTAGCTGATTGATTGTTGCAGGTACTGATGGATCCCAAGCCGCTGGTATAAGTGTAGTTCGAGTTGGCCATGAGGGTAAACCAGATGATGCCACTGACTCTGAATCAGATGATGATAAAATACCTCATGTCACTCTCTCTGTAGACAGTTATTATGACGAACCCAACAGTATCATAAAATATGGTAAGGCTATTCATTCCTATTAGGCTAAATAAAATTATTACAAACTTGATTCCACAATTTTGTTTCTTTTTATAGACAGTGGAGCTGAAATGTTGCAGTCATTAAGAATAGAAACAAGAGAAAACAGTTTAATTGGTTTTCAAAATGATCATTGCTATACACCATTTACCTCTCCCAGTCAGAGTGCACCACAGAGCAGCGACAGATATGATGATCCGGTTATTGAAATTACACATACTCCTCCACCAAAACCTGTTCCTAATTCTAAGAAAATAACTATTCTGGAACAGCAAATAATTCCTAAAGGTAAAAAGATTGTTTTAAATACTCCTGAATCCCCAGTTATACTGAAAGGGAACGATGTTCTTAGTAAACCTTTGCCTGTTGTACCCAAAACGAAGAACCTTAATGTACTGGAGAAGGCTACAGACAATTTACAAAAATCTGATGAATCTAGTGAATCATCTTCTATCAGCTCTGGAGATAGCATCCCTGATCGAGACTCTGATTCTGACTACAAGGAAACTAAGGATAGAAGTGGTTCTCTAAAAGTGAAGAAAACTAAGTTGAAACCTCGAATCTTGAAGAATGTGCCCACTCCTAAATCTAAATTGGACTCTAAAGTTGCTGCCAGATTAAAAACTAACAAAAGTTTTGTGAAAAAAGAAGTTAAAGAAAAAATTCAAAACAAGGGGCATTTAGAAAAGAGATTATCAAATATGAATGTTGATGTTGAAAGTCTCATACCATCATCAGAAATAACTAACTCATCTATGTCCGCTGCTATTGAACAAACTAAAAACATAGTAAAACAAACTCCTAAACCAGTAAAAAAGGAGAAGAAAACACCAGCTCATGTAACGGCCTTATTATCTGACATGACTTCACTTTTCTCCACACCAGATGTTATCAGAAGAGTTTCTACTGACAATAAAGTTGCAACAAAAGATCCCACAGCTATGGATAAAAAAATTGTATCCAGCGCAAAGACACCAGATCCGAATACCAATGAGTTTAAAACAACAGAAAGCATCCTTAAAGTGCTCGAGGAGAGTTCCGATAAGCCTAAGACTAATATCGCCCATAGAACTTTTATGAAACAGAAAGAAAAGGCGAATCTATCTAAAGTGTTTCCAACCGATATTCTATCTTCTCCGATACCCCAGCTGGACGACGCTAGCCTAGCACAGATACTGCAGGATACGGCACAGACAACTAATCCTGTAAAAATTCAACCGGGCTTGCCGTCGGGGAGCTCCATGAACAGCCCCGGCCTGGCCGGGCCCCTGTCGCCGACGCTCGACTTACTCGGTGGGCTCCAGCCGGAGGAGGAAGGTCTAACGGAAGATCTGCTGATGCACGTCGCGCAGCTGGTGGAGAGCTCGGAGAATCTGCAAGAAGTCATCGATAAACAAGTCCTCGGCAAAGTCGACGCGACTCCGGTCAAAGCGTCGGCGCAAACTCCATTCCAACAGACGCCCGGCGGTCTGTACGCCCAGACTCTCACCAAATCCGCGAAGAGCGTCGCCACCCGCAAAGATCCGATAGAGATAGTCCGGAGGGACGGAAGGGTGATCACGCTGCCGCCGATAGAGGCGCCGGCGACGCGCTCGTCGAAGCGCAAGAGCCAGGCGGAGCCCAGCGCTGCAGATGCGCTACCAACGCCCGCGCCGCCCGCCGCGCCCGCGCCCGCGTCGCCCGCGCCGGCGCCGGCCGCGGCCAAGCAGTACGTCAACAAGAAACTGCCGATCAAGAAACAGGAGCAAGTGGCTCCGGCCCCAGCTGTTGATAAAACATCTGCAGAATCACAGGAGAGCTGGAATTCTGAAGATGATCCTTACAGGTATTGTTTTTTTTTTTTAACCAGCAATACTATTGACTGGTATTGAAGCCTACTATTGTATGGATAATAGTGATACCGTCGGCTCTTAAAGATAAAATTAGTCTGCTCTTGATTATTGATACTACTGTAGATAGTTTAGCCTATCAATAGTGACCCTTAAAGACCAAAAATATTGATAGTCTCGGCTCTTACTATCGCTTCTACCTACATACTATAGTATAAATAGTACACACGATAGGCTGGTTTGGTACTATCAATACTATATATGTATACAATAGTATTGAACGAAACCGAGCTACTTATACTATTGAATGGCCTATCGTAACTATTGCTATACTACCTCAGGTAAAACAGGTCCAAAAAAGACTGTATATGGCTGCAAAATATGTGCACCAATAAAACCTTTGCTTATGACCATCTTGACACTAGGGATCAGGATCTGGTGAGTCCTACCCATATCAAATGAGACAATGCTCATAGGATCAATATTTTTAAGACATGCAAGGTTTTGTTGAAAAAGCTAAGGCAGTAACATGCACCTTTATCTACCTAGGCAAGTGAAGTATCATTTTCAATCTAATTATCTGCAATAAATTGAATTAGACCATATTAATATCTGTGAGATGAATATTATAATTCCCTTCATATCTTACAAAATATCGATCTTATAAGTATAGTGACGGTCTCATTCGATAAAATGCAAAAAAATACATAAAATATGATACCACACTTGCCCAGTGAATGAAAGATGAAGTTATAAACAATGGTTTTATTGATGTTCATATTTTGCCCCCAAAATACCCTACTTTTCTTGAAATTCAAAAAATTCAAAATTCAAAATTACTTTATTTTGTACATAGGCTATTGCTAGCACTTATACACGTCCCAACATTGGCCCTACCACAGCTTCGGGACAGTTGTGGGCTAGTGCTGAGAAGAAGCTGCGCAACAAACTCAGTCACTATTGTCAATGCCTCTTTTAAAAATATTACAATTAAATGTTCTTACAAGCTAGACCATACATTGTTATCGTTCATATAATCATTTATTCTATAATATCCTTTAGTCATTAAACATTGTTTAACAATAGATTTGAATTTATGTAAAGGTAATTCAATTATATTTTGAGGCAATTTATTAAAGAAAGTAATACATCTTCCAATAAACGAGTGATTAACCTTCTGAAGTCTGAAGTTTGGAACGGCAAGTTTATTCTTGTTTCTAGTATTGAAATCATGTAAATCACTTTTTTTAGGAAATAAGTGCAAGTTTTTACGAACATAAATCAAATTTTCATAAATAAACTGTGAATATACTGTAAGTATCTTGACTTCTTTAAACAAATCCCTTAAAGAGTCGTCAGATTTGAGATTGTAAATAGCCCGTACAGCTCGCTTTTGCAGTATGAATATTGTTTCAATATCTGCAGCCGAGCCCCATAATAAGATACCATAAGACATGATACTATGAAAATAGCTAAAATAAACTAACCTTGCCGTTTCAATGTCAGTCAAAAGCCTTATCTTTCTTACTGCATAGGCAGCCGAACTAAGTTTCCCTGACAAGGTCTCGATATGTGGACCCCATTGAAGATTATGATCTACGGTTATTCCCAAAAACGTTGAGCTTTGTATAGTGGCTCATCTTTAACCATGATTTGCGTTGGGACTTGTCTGACATTAGGCATTGTAAATTTTATGCATTTGGTTTTACCCGCATTAAGCACTAAATTATTAACGGTGAACCAATGAAGCACCTGTGAAAGAGCACCATTTACATCGTCAAAAGATTCTTTGGCCCTTGGAGTCTTAAACATTAAGGAAGTATCATCTGCAAACAGTACTATTTCACATACATCATCGACAAAGTATGGAAGGTCATTTATATATATCAGAAACAACAACGGTCCCAATATCGATCCTTGGGGCACTCCCATTTTTAGAGGTGATCCAGGAGACTCAGTTCCATTAATATAAACCTTTTGAGTTCTATCACTAACATAAGATTTCAATATACCTAGCGCATCGATCGAAACGCCGTAATGTTGAAGTTTTTTCAATAAGGTCTCATGGTCTACACAATCAAATGCTTTAGAGAGGTCACAAAATACTCCTATAGCATCACACCTACCGTCGTATGCATCAAATACATGTTTCAAGAGAGCAACTCCAGCATCAGCAGTACTTCTACCTTTTGTAAAACCAAACTGTTTATTATGTAATAATTGATTAGTTGTGAAATGAAATAGAAGTTGATTAAAAATTATCTTTTCAAAAATTTTGCTAAGCACGGGTAAAATTGATATTGGTCGAAAGTTGGAGGGGTCGCATTTTTCTCCTGATTTAAAAAGTGGAACGATTTTACTAAATTTCATTAAATTTGGAAACTTGCCTTCATCTCTTCTCTTCATCTTGAGCTATAATATGACTGTTGCTCATTGCTGTCAGTTTATATTCAAAAACTATTATTTGTGAAAATGAGTCTGTTATTTTTTGCATTGTAGGTTGTGGTGTATCTGCAAGCAGCCCCATAATAATCGCTTCATGATATGCTGCGACGGCTGTGAGGATTGGTTTCATGGAAAATGCGTTAACATCACCAAAGCGATGGGTCAGGCGATGGAGGAGCAAGGCATAGAGTGGAGGTGTCCTAACTGTATTAAAAAGACACCAAAAGCGGGCACAAAAGCTACATCCAGGGATTCCAAGGTAAATTGCAGTGATAAAGTAACAACACAGTCAATCTTTCAACATAAATTTATCACTTATGACTCATTTTTTTTACTTTCTATTTATTTATTCTTAAGCTATTTAATTTGAACTAAAGCATAAATATGTGTTTCACGTAATTTACATAGTGAAGCTTTATCTATGTCCAACTGTATAGGCTGCAAATAAATAATTTTATAATGTCCAATTTTTTTATACACTATTAGATGGCAGCAATACAAAAGAAGAATGAAGCAGATGTTATGACCATACCTTCTCCAGTTGCAAAAGAGGCGTCAGCGAAAACAAGTTGTATAGTGTGTAAGAAACCTGCGCGGGCTAGCAGTATTTACTGTAGTGATGCATGTATTTTGAAACATGCACAAGATTCTCTGAGTATTCAAACCCCACCAAGTAAATCTGAGGGTGGTCCTGGTAAAACACAAGGCAAACAAAAGACTGAATCAAGGGTAAGTTCTATAAATAACTTCAGAAATCATTATTGGTTGTGAAGTTTACGTAAATACTACTCATGAAATGAAAGACTTTATGAATTTTATTTTGCACACATTTTATTAAAACTATATGCCTGTCGTTTCAAATGCTTTACAGCGTCTGTGGTCATAGGCAAGAGAGTCTTCAGAAATCATACTACATATATTAATGATTCAAGTAACTTTATTGTTATTCACTTATGTATTAAATAGAATTAATAAGAATCTCTGTTTACAGGTGATTGTTTTTGAAAGAAAGTCAGGGAGATTATTAGCAGGCCCTAATGCTCCAACAGCAGAAAATTTGAAAGCTTGGTTACAAAAGAACCCTACCTTTGAGGTGGTGAGACCCGGCAGTCTGAGCCCTATTAGACCAACAATAACAAAAAAGAAACTATCAAATGAACCCACTAAAATACAAACCACTCTTAATTTTGAGAGGATTCCAAAGAAGACCCCAGAACAGCCAACTTCCAGTAAATCTTTGCAGGAACCTAGAGCTAGGGGTCAACAGTTGGACTCCAAAATAAAGTCTCCATCAGAAGCAAGACCTAAAATACAACTCATAGAGCCAAAAGCAAGATCTATCGCTCAGGAAAGGTTCACAAAAGCGATGAGTTCCCCGAAAGAAGAAGTAAAATTGTCACCGCAGCCTAGAACACCTGTTGGTTCGAAATCACAACCTCCACAGTACACCGACACCCCTCGGCCGAGCACTTCCGCAGCGAAGCCTGCCGCGAGCGAGCCGCGGCGAATAGTGCGCACTTCGAGTCGGTCACAGGCAGCATCAGAAAAAGTAAGTTTTATATTTAAGCTTTGTTTTTAAGTGTTTATCAATGCTAACCTAATAAATATTAGGTAGTATTTCAATTATTAGTATTATTACAAATCAGAAAATATGCCTTTTATACAGAAATAAAAAAATCCAAATCCTAATAAAAAATACTGATTGCACAGCAAAACACCTTACTCCAAATATTAAGCTTGAATTTATGTTTGTAGCGCATTATTGTTTATTCAAAAGAGAAGCTTTTTTATGAACACAGAAAATGTATAATATATATTTTTTTAATAACCTTCAGAACAAAACATGCAGAATCGCATATATATTCAATCAGTGTTAATACCATTACTTGAGTTAACTAGTCGATCACGAAACCGGACCTAAATGAAACACCATTTCCTTTGTTTAAATAAATCAAATACTTAACATTATTGTTAAGCAAGTTTTGCAAATTGGGAAAATGTTGCAAGGAGTGTTAGAATTACGTATGTGTGTTCGGGTAAATTTGCTGTGCAATCAGCATATTTGATATGAAAAAATTTTTTTTTGCGCATTAAAAGATTTGTTGTCGCATTTTTGAGGGAAAAATATAGTAAACTTTTGATTTATTTTCTCGATTTTTTGTTATAGTTTGGTTGAAAATTTGTTTATTTGCCGCATAATAATTTGTTTGTGGTATTTTTTTAAACTGTATCAAGTCAATAAATATTATCCACATGAAATCTCTTACATTAAATTCAGAGCATGTGCTCAAGTTGTTGACCAGATCATAATGGAAACTTTGTCTAAAAATGTATCCTTTTATGATGACAGTGACCTTGAATTTGTTTGTACTTTGATTACTAGCTCAGATTGGTGGGTTTATGATAATTATTTATTACTCAATAGGTTCCTTCAGTTTCGCCTTCAACATCACGCCGAAAGGATTCTCTCGATAGTAAAAACAAAATGGTGGATTCGTCTGATTCGATTCGTGATAATGTGAAAAAAGCTTTGCAAGAACAAATGAGTCAACGGATGGCCGAAAATACAGGAGCAAAGTTCAGTGAGGAAGAAATAATAGACTTTGCTAACGAAACTGAACTCGAATTACACGAGCTATTTAGAGACGTCGGCATGAAGTACAAGGCGAAATACCGATCTCTAATGTTTAATATAAAAGACAGAAAGAACCTGTCTTTGTGGCAGAAGATATGTGACCGGAAGATTACACCTAAACAATTGGTATGTAAAACTTTTTTAGTTACATTCATTACTAAACTTTTCTGTGTGTTCTCTGTTTGCTTATTTTAACAACATGGTTTTACTTCCTTCAAGGTTCGACTATCGCCAGAAGAATTAGCAAGTCAGGAGTTGGCACAATGGAGGGAGGATGAAGCGAAACATCAATTGGAATTGATAAAGAAATCTGAATTAGATTTGCTCGCTGCAAGCAAGACTTATGTTCTCAAAACACATAAGGGTGAAGAGGTAAAAATTATATTTTTCTGTTCTCATTTTTGTCTGTAAGAGAGTTTAGAATGGTTAATAAAATGTTATTATTACAGGTTATGGAGACAAAGGAGTCGGTCTCGACAGAATTGGATCCAAACGTACCCATCGAAGACGTGGTCACCGCGCTTAACGAGGAGGCGGCCGGCGACGAATCCAAGAGCGAACCCTCGCAGGATCTGTAAGTATTCATTACTTTGTCAGTTTGAAGACAACAATCGTCCTGTGAACGTATAGATATGGCATAGCTTTGCCGAACTATCGATAGTTGACCTTAAAAATCACGCTTTACTTTCCCCTTTTAATAACAAAAGCCCTATTCATTTAAAAACTTTATTGCCCAAATAACAGTGTACAATAACAGACTTAATGCTAAATGCATTGTCATACCTTTATGTCATTTAGAATGGGTACAAGATAATGTTGTAGAATATAAATAAAAAAACGCATCAAAATATTATAATATAGCCTTAGCTCAGTATGGTATAATATTACCGATAGTATTGAAGCCGACTATGGAAGTATAGCAATAGTCAGAGCTAATACTATCGATATTACATACGACGGTCAGCTTTGGTATTATCAATAGTATTGTAGATGTCTATAGTATTATACCACTTTGGGTTATCAATATTATCGATAATTAGGTACTTTGGTGGTAGGTACTCCGGTTTCGTGCGGCAGTGCTAAAATGACATAATATATCTTTCCTTAGAAGCAGCACCCCAAGTAAAAGAGACAGCGACAAAAAACACGGCCGCAAAAGGGACAGGGAGGACAGCCTCGAGCAGACCAAAAAAGACCGGAGGGATTCTAAACGCGACTCTGAGAGCAGAAAGTCAAGGTCTTCGCGCCGCAAATCTGAGGCTAAGGAGCGGGACTCGAAGGTGTGTTGTGTTCTCTGTTGTTTATTTAAATAAATTTAAAAAATATTTTTCAATTCTATCCAGTAGTTCCTGAGATTTTAGCGTTCAATCAAACAAACACAAGGTCGACTTTTAGCATCAATCCATTTGCATCGCAACTCATGCAATTAACAAGTTTTGGCATCGATGTTGTCGCGCAGTTAGTAGTTAGTATCGATACCATGGCCATTATACAGTTACCATCGTCAAAGGCCAGCTTCTGCATCGTGACTGCATCGGTACTAACGCGCGACAGTATCGCGACTGCATTAGTTGATGCTAAAAGTAGAGCAAGTGTGTGCATGTCGACCATTAGCGGCTGTATCGCGAAAGTATCGCGAATGCATCGCTGCTAAAAGTCGCAGTCATCATCATCATCATCATTTTCAGCCAAAGGACGTCCACTGCTGAACGTAGGCCTCGCCCATGGCTTTCCAAAGCGATCGATCACTAGCGGTCTGTATCCAGTTTGCCTCTTTATATATCCTGCGATCTTTATAAGGTCGTCTGTCCATCTTGTCTGTGGACGTCCTACGCTGCGTCTTTGGTAGAAGGGTCTCCAATCTAGAACTTTCCTGCCCCAACGGCCATCTGTTCTTCACGCTATCTGCCCTGCCCACTGCCACCTCTTTTTCTTCTTCATATTTAAGAGCTATTCTCTTGTCGGTAGAGTTTTTTCTTGACTACTTGGTACGACATGACTCCTAACTTTTCCTTAATTTGCGTCATGTATGCCCTTCTAGGTCTTCCTCTTAAGTCACTTCCATTTAATCTTACTGATTTTCAAGGCTATGTCCGTTACCTTAGTTCTTCTAGGTATCCCCTCGTTTCTGATTCGATCTCGTAGAGAAACACCGAGCATAGCCCGCTCCATCGCTCGTTGTGTAATTTTGAGGCCCATAGTTATAGACCACGTTTCGGATCCGTATGTCATCACTGGTAAAACACACTGGTCACAAAAAGTCACAGGGTGTAGTTGTTATTTCGTGAAATGCCTACGTGCCAAATAAAACTAACATTTGATTATATTCTAAGGAGAGCCGGCGGTCGACGAGAAGATCCGAGAAGAGGTCCAGCCGAGCGAAGTCGAAGTCCCGCTCGCGGTCCGACGACGAAGCAAAGGTGAAGGCTCCCTCGCGCGGCAAGCGGCGACGGAGCAAGTCGCGATCTCGCTCGCCCGCGCGGCCCGCCCGCCCCGCCCGCCGCTCGCGCTCCGGCAACGACGACAGGCCGCTGCCTCGCTCCAGGTCGCAGGACAACGCTAAAACGAAACACGAGTGAGTATCCCTGAGTAGGGGCTGCGTTATCATAGGAGCCGTGGTGAGAAGAGATGTGTATTTGCCGATGATGTTGATCGAAATATGACAAGCAAATCATGTCATGCTTTGTTTATTGATAATGCATTTGACCACAATCACACCTGATGGTAAGTGATGATTTGGTCGAGGATTGAGCATGTCTGACCAGTAACAGCATATTCATTCTTTTTTTGTAAATTCTTAATTCTTAGTGTTTTTTAGGGAACACTTCAACCGGTAGCGCATTCCATTCCTGACCCGTACGCATCAGAAATGTTAAACGGAACCATTTAGTGCGCATTGATGGTATGTCAACGACATAAGAATGGCGACCGCGCCCGCGCCTTGTGTTCTTAAGGTGGAATGGGGCTGATGGAATTAAATCGTGCAATTCCTTCGCAAAAATGTAACCTGTTTTTTATGCAATCTGCTAAGCTTCGCCTCTGTGAAAACGCACAATTTCACCCGTGAGCAAAGCTATATATAGCATACTGTGGGTAACGGTGCGTTGTGTCGTCGGAACGCGCATGTACATTGCTCCGTCATCGCAGAGCCGACGCAACGCAACGGAGTCGCCCATGTGATTTCCTTTTTGCAGGTGTGGAGCCAGAAATTTCTCAAATACGAGGTGCGGTCCAAAAGTGTCCGGTCTAACAAAGAAAACAAAAAACCTTTTTATTTTTAATATAGTCTCCCTCTATTTGAATGCACTTTGCAGATCTCCTTTTAAGCATTTCTATCCCCTTATTAAATACTCTGGAGTTTTGTCCTCGAAACAGGCGAAACCGCTTGAGCCACTTCATCATCCGAAGAAAACCGTCTTCCCCTTAAGTCTGCCTTATGTCGTGACAACAAATAATAGTCGCTTGGGGCCAGGTCAGGGCTGTAAGGTGGGTGGTGAATTTCCTCGAAGCCACATTTTGCTACAGCAGCTTTGGCAATTGCAGCAGTGTGAACGGTAGCATTATTGTGGAGAAGCCGCACACCTCTACTGATTTTTCCACGTCGCTTCTGCTTGATTGCCTCTCGTAACTGCTCAATAAGGGCAGCGTAGAGCTGCCATTTACCGTGGTATTCCTTTCTTTTATGTCAATCATCAGCATTCCGTGACAATCACAGAATACCGTTGCCATTATCTTTTTGGTAGATTGCGTTACTTTGGCCTTTCTAGGCGGCTTTTCACCAAGACGACGCCACTCCATCGATTACCTTTTGGACAGGGGATCATAGAACCGTGGTATCGTCTCCCGTAATAATCGATACCAAATAACTTTTACCGGAATGCCCATACGCGTCTAAAACTTCTTGAGAATACGCTTTTCGCTCTGTTCGCTGCAAGCTCGAAAGAAGTTTGCATACCCACCTAGCACTAATTTTAACATGTGGAGACGTTCATGAAGAATCCTAAGTGCTGAAGTTTTCGAAAGCCCGGTTCTTGCCGCTATTTCTTTAGTCTTAAGTCTTCGATCACTCAGAACTTCCCTTTCCACTAATTTGACACAGTCCTCGGTGAGTACTTCCACAGGCCGGCCGGAGCGAGGTTCGTCGTCAATGGACTCCCGTCCTAAACGAACTACTTACTCCATTCTTAAACGGTGGAAAATGACGGAGTCTCCGTACACAGCATCTAACCTTTTTTTTATATCGGTCGGACTGATTCTTTCCTTGGTCAGGAATCAGGAAGGCAGATCACGGAACGATATTCCAATTTGAACATATCGAACATTTACCGACTTTCTATCGTTAAAACACCGTAAAATCAAAACCTCACGCAACAGAAACTACAAAATCATACACGAAAAAGCGGAGTAAATGACAATCGCGAAGACATATTTTTTTTTTTATGCCCACAATTTTTTCCAGTCAGAAACTTTTGAACCACACCACGTACAGGATACGTTTTGCTTGTCATATTTTGCTTAAACTCATTGTTATTTTTTACACGTCTAGTATAATGGGACATTCGGCATTTCTTTTGGCCGTACATAATCTGTGGACTAGAGCGGTGTGTTAATTCTGTTTTGTTTTCCAGCTCGACGGATTCCGACTCGGCGGAGCGGCCGAAGTCTGCGATGCTGAAGGAGGCGCACCCCGAGTACGACCCGCACGAGCCGATGATCACGTCCGCGTTCTCCGAGGAGGACCTGCGCAAGTCGCGCGAGGACGTCTACGGCGACGCGAACGTGTACACGCCCAAGGAGTTTGACGCCTCGAAGCCCTTCACGATCGACGCTCACGTGGTGGCACCCGAAGCGAAGTACGCACGGAAAAAGGAAAAAGTTTCGGGTATGTAAAGATGAATCTAACAAAGTAAACTTAATGAAAATCTGTCCACCATTTTTTAAAAAAAATATTGTACACCAATCACATACATTGCTCTGATCGCAAAGTAAGTAGCTAATGCACTTGTGTTATGGAAATCGGATACAACGGTGGTACCACAGCACCCAGACCCGAGAAAATATAGAAAATTTTGATTTCTATATTGACCCGACCGGAAATCCATACCGGGACCTCTGAGAATTACCAATATTACTATGAGATAAAATAAAGGTAACACTTTTATTGCACATCAAAAGATGGACCCTTTTCCCTTCAAATAGAAGTTATAGAATACAGATGATTATGATATTAGTGCAATTTAAAATAGTATTGTATTGCAATATGTTTTTATCGTTTACAGAAGCGGACAGCGATCAAGAGCCTACCAGCACGGTAGATAACTCTGCGGCAACGGTTTGGAACGGGTGCATCAACATGGTCGATGTTGCCAGATTTTATGTCGCGGCGCATGAGGTAAATGTCCTCATTTACCTATCGTGTGTCGATGTCCTCATCGACACAGTATACTGTCTTTTTTATTGGTACCAAATAACATTGCCAAGGATTTACCTCGAAAATCAACTATAATATCGATACTAATGCATATTATAGCCAGCTTCGATACTATCGATAGTTTTGCTGTGTGTTTTTCAATAGTATTGTACCAAACTGGCCTATCTATGCTATATACACATCAAAAAGTTTGCTATCACTTTAAATTTTGCTGCCGTAAATGAAATCATTACATATTCTTGATGGTGGCAACAAGTGCCTTACAGACTTTTTAGACCTCAAAAAGGCTTTTGACACCGTCTCTGTCCCAATTCTTTTACACAGATTAGAGAGTATAGGATTAGAGATACTCCACTTAGTCTTTTTGAAAGTTACCTCCAGGACCGAACTCAGGAGGTTAAAATAGGTAGTTACAATAGTGATAAAGCCAAGGTAAATTTTGGTGCCTGCAGGGAAGTGTCCTGGGTCCGACTGCCTTTCTTACAGAAAAGGGCTTATCTATAGTATCAAAGTCAAAGTCAAATATAATTTATTCAATTTAGGACACAAAATGCCACTTATGAACGTCAATAATTAGTGAAATATCAATTAATTATGGCTCGTATGGGGCTAGAACATGTGCCCTTATCTTTTGGGCCGTACTAGCGCTTCGAGACAAGACACAGACAATTTGGCAAGTGCTGAGAAGAAACGCCGGAACAAACTCAGTCACGACTAGCTGCCTCAAAAATGATACAAATCAAAATAAACAGGTAGGTACATCAGTTTGGTGCAGGCTGGACTGTCCATACATTTTCGTCATTAAGATAGTCTTGAATTTTATAATACCCCTTCGACATTAGGGTAGTTTTGACATGTAACTTAAATTTATGGATAGGTAGTTCGATAACGTTATTATGTATATTGTTGAAAAATTTGATACAATTTCCCAGGAATGAATTCATTGTATTGGCTAACCTGAAGTTTGGAATGACAAGTTTGTTTTTATTTCGTGTGTTATACGAATGTATGTCACTTTTTTCATGAAAAAACTTAATTTTTTGCGTACGTACATGATATTATCAAATATGTATTGAGAAGCGACAGTGAGAATGTTAATTTCCTTAAAAAAATCTCTCAGGGATTCGCGGGAACTAAGTTTGTAAATGGCACGAATGGCTCTTTTCTGTAAAATAAAGATGGTATCGATGTCCGCAGCAGAACCCCACAAGAAAACACCATAAGACATTATACTATGAAAGTAACTAAAATACACAAGCCTTGCTGTTTCAACATCAGTTAAATGTCAAATTTTTCTTACCGCAAAAGCAGCTGAAGCGAGTCTCCCAGCCAGAGCGTCAACATGTGGTCCCCACTGCAATTTCGAATTCGATGTAATGCCCAGAAAACCAGTGGAGTTTGATAGATCTATTTTTTCACCGTTGAGTAGAATTTCTGTAGTAGCTTGCTTCACGTTAGGCATGGTGAATTTAATACATTTAGTATTTTTTGTATGAAGAAGCAAGTTATTGCTAGTGAACCAATTTGATATCTTAGAGAGAGCTCTGCTAACATTGTCAAATGATTCTTCGCCTTTTCTTGATTTGAAGATTAAAAAAGTATCATCAGCAAACAGAACTATCTCACAGGAGTCTTTTGAATAAAAAGGAATGCCATTAATATAGATCTAAAACAGCAAAGGTCCCAATATTGAGCCCTGGGGCACTCCCATTTGAAGCGGGGCACCTGAGGAGTTAATGCCATTAACGTTTACTGTTTGTAGTCTGCCTGAGAGGTAAGAATTCAACAGTTTTGACGCATTATTAGATAAACCGTAATGTTCTAGCTTAATATGAGTGTTTGATGATCGACACAATCAAATGCCTTCGATAAGTAACAGAATACACCTATCGCATCATGTTTATCTTCATAGGTATCCAAAATGTGTTTACCGAGTGCCACCCCAGCATCTGATGTATTTCTACCTTTGGAGAAACCAAACTGTTTCTCATGCAGTAATTTGTTAAGTTTAAAATGAGAGAGTAATTGATTAAATATAATGGCTTAGTGATAACCTCTTAACGCTGAACATTCAGAAAACCAACTTTATCTGTTTCGGACAATACTTGTAACTTAATCTGCAACTGTCCGTCCATTGACAATGTTAACTAAACTAAGTACCTTGGTATTATACTAGACCAACGACTTAGCTGGAACCCACACTTGGAGTTAATAATGAACCGAACTAGGAAGCTCATATGGGTATTTAAGTCACTAGGTAGGGTCATGTCAAATAAACTTGAAAACAAATCTACATAGCACTGGCTCAATCTGTAGTTACTTACTGCATCTCGATTTGGGGAGGAGCTGCCAAAACCCATGTTCTTGAACTGGAAAGGGCGCAGAGATCTCTTATAAAAGTAATTTACTCTAAACATTATCGTTTTCCTACTGATACGCTATATAAGTTGAGTGGTCCTATTCCAGTTAGGAAACTTTACATTCTTAACATTACTTTAAACTGTTACAATACTCTAACTTATGTCAATCGTTCTCATAAAAGAAGAAAGGATGTTGTAGCTCCTATCCCTACTATACGTACAGCCTTTGCTAGAAGGCAGTACTTAGGTCAGTCTTCCTATATTTACAATAAAATAAAACATTAGTAATATATCCAATGCTGACTCACATCATCACTGACCTATGATGAGGTTGAAAATCTTTTAATAAGATTAGTTAAACTATACACCAATAAAATAATTGCACTCTCAAACTAAGTCATAGAAAGAACTTGTAAGTAACTCGTACCGAACCCAAAGAATAATCCGTAGGGCTTACAGGTATCCCTTGACATCCATTATGTTGGTAAACACAAACAAAATATAATAGGTATAGCATCTGGAGTTGTACATTTGTGCGCAAACGCACTCACACACCCTCCCACTGACAATCATTGCACACACTTACACTAAATAAATAAATAAATATCCTTTGGACATTCCCACACATCGACATCTAGTCCCAAAGTAAGCTATTTAAAGCTTGTGTTATGGGTGCCAAACAACGGATATAATACTTAAATACTTTTTGTTTGTAAATACATACATGATATACATAGAAAACACCCAGACCAATACAAGCAGACTTGTTCATGCACACAAATGTTTGTATTGTGCGGGGATCGAACCTGCAACCCGCTGCATAGTAGACAATTTCTCGACCACTACACCAGATGGGACGTCATACACACACTAAATCAGCATACCGCTAAACGCCCTCCACTTGATTTTGTTATTCTTTCCTTTTAATCAATAGTACAGAATAGAATCTGTGTCACACACACGTAGTCATATAAATAAGTACTTTTTCTAGGTACCAGCCCCTTAATGCTGGTAACCACTAATGTAACTAACTTCATAATTACCTACCTATATCAGTGGCTGTACCGTAAGGCAAGTTGCGAGCCATTCCCAATACAAATGACATTTAGACTACTTTCCGGGAAGACTGCAAAAATATTGTAACCAAGATATTGGAAATAAAGATTTTTATTATCATTTATTTATTAATTCTTGTTATAATAATGTTACATAGTTTTTAAATTTAAAGTAAAATGGTAAAATGGTTTCTTGATGGATTAACAATTAAAAAACGCTTTTTTGATATGTGTACAGATATCCAGCAACGCTAGTACCAAAATGAATGTAACATAAGAAAATTATACCTATATTATTAACATACAACTACCTGACGGATCTTTGTGATACAGGTTTCAGGTAGTTCATTAGATCTGGAGGAAGACTTGAGTGCCGAATTGGATATCGTGGGTAGAATCAACCCGGACACCGTGTGGGACTACATCGGGAAAATGAAACGTGCGAGCAACAAGGACATCGTCGTGTTGCGACTGCAGGCCGCGAACGACGAGGAAAAAATGCAATATATCGCACTGTATAGCTATCTCAGTAGTCGGAATAGGTTCGTATTATCAAAATATGCGTTTACAATAAAGATTTATTCGCTCGATTTAATTTATATTTATTATCTTAATCGGTAGTGAGCGTTTTTATTTTCCTCTCCTCACCCCTATAGTAGGGGAGCCCAAGAGGGGATTTTCGGATTTACTAAAGCGCGGCAGATTAACATACAGGGAGGAACCTTGTACCCCATTAAATACCTCCAACAAGTATTAGCCCCGTATATGTGGCCGCGCGTCAAGGATAATGGTTCAGATTAGTAAAAAAAATTATCACCTGAAATTCTCGAGCGCGTCAGCGGTAGGGTAAGTTATTTTTTATTTATTTATTTAAACATTATTGCACTGTTAATGGTACAATTGGCGGACTTAATGCCTTATGGCATTCTCTACCAGTCAACTGCTTGGGAAATGCTGTGAGTTAAATCAGTGGCGGAATATTTAAAAGTACTGAAAGGGACCAAACAAAATATTTCAAAGTGCAGTAACATGAACATACAGTGGTGGTCATATAATTAAGAACGTTTGTTTATAAGGGTTATTTTTTACAAACTAAGTCGTAAATCTAATTGCATGCATTTTTTATTTGTCTTGCTTTCGTAAATCTGTTCATATAACAAAGCTTTATTCAATTAAAATACGGGATAAACTAAAAATAAAAAGATAAACTTTTTAACCTACTTCTAAATAAAGTAACGGATAATGTTCTTATTAGCTGGCTGGTCACGTAATTAAAAACGCTAAATAGTCTAAAAGTTATTCAAATTTTAAAAGAGAACACTGAATATAATTGTGGTATTAGGTCAGTGTTTGTTGGTTTTGGCACTAATTATGACTATTTGTAAAGATTTAAAGTGTTTACCTCTTATCATAATCTTAAAAAAATAATCGGGAAAAATAAAAACTGTGATAAATCTACCATGGAAGTAATAATAAAACTTCGCCGGAAGTATTAGTCTTATAAAAGATTACCGACCATCTGCAATGTTAAAAACGATGGTTTACCATGCCGTTAAGCATTTTGCTACGTATCTCACTACTTTGAATGTTCTTCGTGTACCAATACATGGAAAAACAGCTCATCGAGATGACCGAAACATCGTTCGTCTAGCAAACCAAAATCCTTCTATAGGGTCCAATGATATAAGAAAAAAATATTTTGGTGGAAACAACTCTTCAGCAATCTCAGCACGCACTATTCGAAGACGTTTGGTAGAACAAAAAATTGCATGGGAGGATAGCAAGAAAGTTACCCTTGATGAAACTTTTCCACAGGGTAGCCCGGCTTGCATATGCGAGAAAGTATGAAAGCTGGTCTTTGCGACAGTGGAAAAATGTTATTTTTAGTGACGAGACAAAAATTATCAGAGTAAGTTTTGATGGAAAAGGATGTGTATGTCGTCTCCCAAATACAGCATTCGACCCTAAGTACACAAGACCTAATTAAAGCACGGTCGTGGAAATGAGAAAATTAGGGGCTGCCGTTCTGGACGTGGTGTTGGACTTGTAAAGTTTATAGGAGCTCAACATGGATAATTCCAACACAAAAATATACTGGAAGAAACAATGCTGCCTTATGCTAAAGACGTTCTACCGGTTATTTTGACATTTCAGCATGACAATGATCTAAAAGACACTGCACGTACCGTAAAGGAATTTCTTACCGCGGAATCAGTTTCTGTTTTAGACAAGGCAGCTAACAGTCCGGATCTAAACCCAATACAGAATCTGTGGTTTAAAGTTAAGAATAAGATCTCAAATACGCTGTATTTAAGAGATCTTTACGACGTTTTTTAGAAGAATGGAATCCTATTTCTGTTGCGAATTGTAAAATGATAGAGTCGATCACCGATGTAAAGCAGTAAGTATAAGTCGTGGATATGCTATTAAAAATAATTTTAGTTAAAAAGCATGAAATGATTTTAAAATTTGCTGCGCTAAAAATTGTTGTGATTTTTTTAAAAGAAAGCATCATTAAAAAACTTCAGCTTCAGTACTATTTAAATGTGTTACTTTTGTAAAATAAATTAAAATTGAGACAAAAAAGTTTGCTATTTTATTCTTTATTCCTAAACTACTCTAAAATTGCTCTAATAATGCAGCTATTTTATAACATAATTAGTTGCTTTTTAGATGGTACACATCTCTGGGTATGTCATGTTTTAAATAACGAATTCTAGAAATTCTAATCGTTCTTAATTATATGACCACAACTGTACATACTAAAATTACATAGATAAAAAAATATGTATAAATATATAAGCATGGGATTAATGAACGTAAATAGAAAACATATATTTATTAAAAAAATAATTACATATGTGTACGTTAAGATATTGATTACATCTATTAAGATATTAGCGACAGCAGTGAATGAAATTGTGGTTAATTCTGAAGTGAGTCAGGTTAAGATAGTGGGTGCGAAGAGACTTCTTAAAAGAAAGTTTGTTTGGAGCATTCTGATTTCCATGGGGAGAGAATTCCAAAGGCGAATCGCAGAGATGGTGAAAGAGTCCGACATAAAGCCGGACTTGTAATTTTCTGGAAACTCATCTGGCAATTTTGGATTGACGATAAGAAGTAAATGGGTTACAAACTTGTAAAAAAAAAGTCATTTCGTATTTTTCGACCATGGCGAATTTTTATTTTATTTTGAAGGTTTCAATCAACGTTCACGAATAATATATAATCTGACGACTTCCGTAAGCTCTTCAGCTTAAGGAAAAATAATCGATAAAGTTTAATGCGTGCAGCTACTCTCTCTCTCTTCTCTCGTTTCTTATTATCTTATATCTCGTTTATGACTCTCTCACTTCGTCCCCACTTTGGGTTCTGTTGGAATGACGCCATGACAGCTGATTGCGCAGATGGTTTTGTTTACAACGTATTTGGAACGCCTGAAATTATTGTTGATGATGTTTATTATGTGAACTAAAATATAAAAAACTTTTAAAAAAAAGTAAAAACCGACTTCAAAACTAAAATGCACTAAAAAGTCTTAAATAAACTCTTCACCATTGAAAGGAAAGGAATCCGTTTTAGGCAAAGAATTTCTTTTTGGAGTCGGTGCTGTGATAGTTGATGCTTGATGGTCAATGTGATACTTTTTTTTTAAAGTTTATTTTATTTCTTTATTTTTAGTGATTACATAAGAGGGGGGGGGGGGGGGGGGGGGAGTTGCACCTTATGATTCTATTTTTTACGAAGCTACAAATTAACTATCATAAGTTTCGTCATTATAATTACTGAACTCCTAGGCGTTAAAGAGTTCCACCATCAGCTCAGCCCCACAAAATGTTGACTATCAGACGTAACAACACGTCAACATTAAGATTCTAGTAAAGAAACACTATACGTGCCTTTAAAATTTGAGGGTTTCCCTCGAATACACCAAGATCCCATCATCAGATCCCAAAATGGAAAAAATGGGACCAACTAGAAGGTATACCCTCTAAGTAGGTGAAATTTTTTTTCGATTCGGTCGACAAACGACTGAGATATGAGGTAACATACATACAAAAAAAAAATGATAAAAAAAAAACATACAGTCGAATTGATAACCTCCTCCTTTTTTGAAGTCGGTTAAAAAGTTGAGAGTGTCATTAATGTAAAGTGTCTGTTTTGTGCTGAAACTAAGTACAAAAAACTGTCAAATTTACGTTAGTTACATTACAAAAATGTAGAAATATGTATTACAATATCGTCGGAGTAAACCGGTTCTCCGAAAATCTCGTACAACATACAGCTTACAAAAGAATCTTCATTAAATTACGTATACCACGCACAGTGCTACAAATTATTTACAGCCGTAAATATACCGCGAGATGTTCAGTATTCACAACAGCGACAAAGTGAAGTGGAGTATGACAATCCATTGGAAGTTGCTGAGAATAGATCCGAATCAAATGCTCAGCTTTTGGAGAATGTTCCGAGTCAATTTTTTCAGTTGCTGGAGAGTGCTCTGAGAGTGTGAAAAAAAAATCTTTAAGTGTCAGATTAGGCGTATCCCTCCAGATAATCGTTCGTCGTTCCGTGCCAACTTTAACTGAATTAGGAAATCCACTTACTTCCACTTAGTAAAATACCACAATATTTTGTTGACAGCAAATATAATCTCATAAACTTCTCGTTCGATTGCGCCCAAACCAATTTTTGTTGAAAGTATTTGTTAAGATCTACATTATATTTTTTTTTCAAAATTTACACTCGCTTAGTTTAGAAGTTAGATGGGGGGGACGCCCATTTTACCACTTTGGAAGCGTCTAGCTATGAAACGTTAGACTTTAAAAGAAAATGGTTTTTGGAACCTCGGTGTCATTTTAAAAGACCTATCCATAGACACACACGTATAGGTTTGACTAAAAAAAATATTTTTGGTTTTAGTTTTATGTATGGGAGCCCCCCTTTAAATGTCATTATTTTCTATTTTTTGTATGAGAATCGTAAAGCGGTTAACAGGATACATACTCCTACCAAATTTCAACAGTGTAATGCTTATAGTTACACAATAAAATGGGTGTGACATACGGACGGACAGACAGACTTGACGAAACTATAAGGGTTCCGTTTTTTGCCATTCGGCTACGGAACCCTAATAAATGAACCATATATATCTTAATCAGACGCGCTCGAGTATTAAAAAATGGCGTTTTTTTTTGCTCATTCTAATAATGGCCGCGAGTTTGGGTCACATCCAAATCGTCAGATTATTACTTAAGAGTCTTCTTTTAGGTTTACTTAACATCCCCATTGAAATACGACCACCCCCATCATGGAAACAATCAGATTAAGATACGTATGTTTTCAAATATACGTAGGATATGGATGCTATTAATATCTGACGTGTTCGAGTATGTCCATGCAACTGATTTTTTTACATTATTGAAAATTTATAGCCGCTCTCCCCACCGATGAAAAGGCATATATTATATGTTATGTTTTTCTTCTTATCATCTAAGCTTCGCAATCCAATAGGTCTCTTTGACGCTTGAGTAAATCCCGATCTAGCATCCTGGGCTCCCCCTCCCCTACTTCTATGCATTCAAATGAAAACGATACACTAAATTGTGTCTAGGCAATGACACTAGTCGCATTCGATGACGCAGCGTTACGGTTATAGGTTAGGCGTGGTGAAGGTGCCGAACACGACGTCGGTGAAGGACCTGTACATAGTGCCAGTGGCGGGAAACGCCGCGCTGCCGGGCGTGCTGCTGCCGCTGGACGGGCCCGGGCTCGGCGGCGGCGAGCCGCGGCCGCACCTGCTGCTCGCCATCGTCATCCGTCAGAGGAAGCGCCGCCCGCCGCCGCACGCTCCGCACGACGCTGTCCCCGCGAAGGTTAGTCGCTCGGCTGTCGGCTGTCACATGCGCCAGGCGGGCTGCTGCCGCTGGGCCGCTTTTCTGCCCCAGCGGCCATCGGTTCTTCGCGCTATTGGCCCTGCACATTGGTACTTAAGCTTCCTGATCCTCAGGGCTATGTCCGTTATCTTAGTTCTTCTACGTACTTCTTCATTTCTGATTTTATCTCGTAAAAAAACACCGATCAAATTGTGGTTGCCCTCTTATCGCTCGCTGTGTTATTTTTAACTTCCTTATAGGGCCCATAGTAAGCGACAATGTTTCGGATCCGTGTGTCATTACTGCAAACACACACTGGTTGACTTTCGTCTTCAGACACTGAGGTAATTGAGACGCTGCCCAGCCGAGTTGAATACGTTGATTAATCTCGTTCCAAAAATTGGATATGTTTGTATTATTGTATGTTTATCAACGATTTTATCGGAAACTGAAAGACTAATAAATATTATTTATATTCAGGTGGCGCGCTTGTCCCGGAAGCGGTCGTACACGCCGCCGCTGAGCGCGGCGGGCGCGGCCGGCTCGTTCACGCCGCGCCGCCGCGCGCTGCCGCTGCCCGCGTACACCTCGCCCGCGCTCTCCACCTCGGTGAAGGACAAGATCGCCGCGTCGCTCGGTATGTAGCGATAACACCACATCACACATAATACTGGACATCTTTTTGCAACAAAAATGTACAGCCTGATGACCACTGAGCTATATCGATGATAGCAGTTATCTTATGCATAATCAGGTCACAAATAGTGGTATAAATTAACCAAGCCAGAAGTTCTTTGTCTTTTAAGCCCATTTCGTACTATAATTTATTTATTTTAACTGTATTGCACTGTAAGTTGTACAAATGCCTTATGGCATTATCTACCAGTTAACCGCTTGGGAAATGTAGAGTGTAACACTACAGCGATTTAATACCACTAGCGCCACCCCGTGGCAGCTGAGAACATTAAATGATTCCAGTCTACGTCAAGGATCGATAAAAGCAACAACAGTAATTAGTTCCGCCGCTCCCCCATAGATGACGCCGCACGCTGTTACAACGCGGTACGACTACGTTTTTTCAAATAAAGACCGTCCGTCCGTCGGTTGCTAATATTGTTATTTCAATTTCAGAGTTCAGATTGTAACCAGTAGTGTCGCACCTCTAGTACTTCCTGATCCTCCGATTACCCAAGAGTCCTTTGCACTACGTCCTCCATCTCAAATGAGAAGTGGACCAAGACTCAGGTCGCTGTTTTTGTATTATTGGCTGTACGCCTATTTTTTGTATAAGAAAGTACACGTCATACTTCGAGAACGTTGTTTTATTCATACTTCACCGGCCTAAAGAAGAAGAAAACTTTACGCTGGCGACCAACGGGGCCGACAAACACAAGCCGCGGTACGTGACCAAGTTTGGACGTGTCACTACATACTACGCGTCGACGAGACAACAAAAAACGTCGGAACAGCAAGAAACGACGAAGTAAGACAACATCATGTCAGTTTAACTATCGGACGAGCAATTTCAGTACCTACTGACGAAACTGACACCGAGTCGTTATGGAAGTTTTGCAGCCTGCACTTCACTGTACAAAGGGAACAAAAACACGAAAGTGGTTGAAGCATTCCTGTCTGCTGTGAATGTGATTAAATCCATCAAACATATCACTGATACTGATGCCCTTAAAGGTGTTCCCCTACTGCTACAGGGTGACGCATCCATCTGGTGGCAAGGCATAAAGAAGCACGTCACTTCCTGGGAGCAATTTTGAACATGACTTCGTAATGCATTCGCACAAAAAAAACCTGACTACATCATATATCAGCAAATCATTGGTGAGAAACAAGGACCTGATGTACCTACGGAGAGCTTCGATGCGCAGAAGAGGGCGCTTTTCGCGCAACTACCTACACCAGAGCATACAGAACAGCAACAACTTGTATGATCTACGGCCAGCTACGTATCAGCATTCGGGAAAAGGTACCAAGAGCCACTATAAATACCTATGACGATCTACTGATTGTTGCACGAAAGGTTGAAGAATTAGCCATGGACTTGAAGACTGAAACCAACTCTAAGAAGTCTGATGCTTCTGAACGTGGCTGTTCTAGAAAGAAATGTGGTTTCTGCCGTTACCCTGGGCATACCACAGCCGAGTGCAGGAAACGTCCAGCCCGACCAGCTATTAAGACAGAAGACTTAAGCCAGTCAACCCAAATGCCATCACCATCTGCACCTCGCTTCACCTGCTATGGTTGTGGCGCACCAGACGTCATACGAAGCATATGCCCTAACTGCGCGAAGACAAAACCCCCACGCGAAGAGAATGCAATTAGGTTTTGCTCGTTGGGTATACGCAATGATATAAGACCGCGACCGACTGTATTTATAAATGTTGGAGGCATTAATGAAACGACATATATCGATACTTGTAAGTCGAGCGTAGCCTCGAATAGGCTTTATCAGAAACTGCGTAACAAAGAAAACAAGTTTCCTTTGTTACGCAGAGACAAGTGGTACTGAAGACGAGAGCTATTGTTTGCCTGGAAGGACAAGATTCCCACTACGTTTATCGTCCTTACCGTCTCCATAGACAACCGCACTCTTTTAGGTGTTGGCTTCATTCAGGATGCTAAGCTTATTCTTTACCTACCCTAATACACCTTTCGCTTTATGGGTGAACATTCTGATTAGGAACTCTATGATGAAGATTTTGTTACTTTTGATGGTCTTTCGCTACCGTGTGGCGGGGAAGCTCATGCCATGTCAGAGGTAGCCCAGATGTCAGAAACGGCAGCCTATCCACATCAAGTAGCCAGCGCAGTCCCATACAGGCTGATACCAATTAATTTAGCCTCTCCTAAACGACCCAGAACTGTATTCGACGGTTTCTCTCCGCAATTAGAGTATATGATGGCTGACGCTAAAGAAAATATAAAGGACTGCGAGGTGGAACTTTCGTCACATTCCGCTGACTTATTCCCAGTTTGTACTATAAACCTTGCCTCTATTAATGTCAATGTACCAAAATAAATAAGAAACATCCTCAATGAGTACGAAAGCGTTTTCATTACTAACAACAGACCCTCATTAGGGGCCGTTCAAGTATTACGTAAGCACTATAGGGGGGCGGTCTTTGCTTTGCTTATTTTTGATGACATGGGGGTCGGGGGGTCGGGATGGTGATTACGTCAGCAGAGCGGCAGTATTTTTTTTTCATATTGGCAACCTACACATTGTCGTTGTTTGTAAAACAAACCCATTTTCGGGGATACTTACAAATTATGAACACGTTTAGATCAAAGATGCGCAAACTGCGGCCTGTGAACTCTATTCGAGTAACCTGTCCTCAAATATACTCCCTCGAACATTTGAATGATAATATTACTGCTGGTAAAGGATATCGCAAAAGTTACAAAGTTAACAGATTTTAGTAAAGTTTAAAGAAATTTTCGGGTTCGCTTCGCTCGCGTATTATCCTTTGGTTTTTGACGTTTCAGTCTTAAATTTATACTCGCCGTCATAAATCAATCTTAGACAATTGTTATGCGATATTTGACATCGCTTGCTTCGCTCGTGTAGTAGCTAATGAAATTAAAGAAAGTTTTTGCGGTAGCTTTGCCTAATTTTTGCTTATTTATGATTATTATTAGGTACAGCGTTTACGTAAGTAGAGGAAGGGGGAGTAAGAGCTTTGATTACCTTCTTTTGCTGACAAGGGGGAGGAGGGGGTAAATAATTGTCATAAATCTGCTTACGTAATACTTGAACGGTCCCTTATTTGGAGAACATCGCATTGTTCTAACTTATGACGGCACTATCTCAGTAACACCCTATAGAATCTCACCAACAAAGAGGGACATCTTAAAGAAAGAAATAAATATCATGCTCACAGAAGAGATCATAGAATCTTGTTCATCACACTGGGCCAAAACCCAATGGCCAAGTTAGAACATGTATTGATTATAGGCTACTGAATGCAGTAACGGTACCCGATACTTATCCTATTCCCCGAATAGACGATTTGCTGCACGCTGCGAAGCCCACGCCGTTCATGACGACCTTGGACCTGAAATCAGGGCACTGGCAAATTAAAATGCGGGAGGAAGACGAGGATAAGACCGCCTTCATAACGCCGTTTCGAATCTATAAACTCAAACGGATGCCGTTTGGCCTCAGAAACGCACCGGCTACTTTTTAGAGATTGATTGACAAGTTTCAGGCTATCCATCTGCCACACATTAAGCTTCTAGCTTACCTCGATGACCTGGTTATATTCTCTACAACCTATATCTGCCACTTATCTGAAGATAAAGAATTGAACATGACAGCCAACCTTGAGAAATGTAGATTATGTCTGCCTTCTATCAAATATCTTGGTCATCTGATAATACCCCAAGGTTTACAGACAGACCCTGATAAAGTTAAGGCTATCATCGAACAGCAGAGACCTCAAAGTCTAAAGCTACTTATATCGTTCCTACAAATGAGCTCATGGTATCGAAAATTTATAGATAATTATTCAGCCATTTCAGAGCCTCTTAACTAAACATACAAGGAAGAATGTGAGTTGGACAAGGGGAGATGAACAAAAGGCTGCTTACTTAAATTTTAAGCATCGTCTCACCACTGCCTCTGTGTTACGGCAAGCTGACGAAACACGGCCTTACATTTTGAAAACCGATGCAAGTTACTATGGCCTGGGAGCGGTTCTTGAGCAGGGGGAGAAGGGTGACGTAAACCCTGTCGAGTACGCGAGCCGCTTGCTCAGTCCCGCTGAAAGAAAATATTCGACAACAGAAAAGGAAGCTCTCGCAGTTGTATGAGCATTGAATAAATTCAGAGGCTACATTGAAGGAGTACCTGTAAAGGTAATTACTGATCATCAAGCCCTAAGATGGCTAATGAGCTTGAAGTCCCCTACCGGTAGGCTTGCCCGGTGGGCACTATTATTGCAAACATATGATGTTACAATTCAATATCAGCCTGGAAGGTTAAACAAGGTGGCTGATGCCCTCTCTAGACCACCTTGTAATAACAATGAAGCAGATTGTGGATTATGCGCAGTGATTATTGACATGCCTGTCCGAAATCCTGGAGAGGTAAGAGAGGAACAAAGAAAAGACTCAAACGTTCTTAGAATAAAGGCCCTAGAGGGAGATAATACTGAGAATGCAGTATATTGGAGTAACAAAGGTTAGGTATTTGATGAATAACTGCTTACTGTACAGACTACATTCTGACTCAGATTCGGATGATGCCCAACTACTCGCCCCAGAACAACAATAAGCTAACATTCTCGCAACATATCATGATGATCCGTTGGCTGGACATTTTGGTGCAGAGAAAACTTATAAGAAAATTTCCCAAAGGTACTATTGGAACGGTATGCGGAAATATATCGATAGTTACGTTAAGAACTGTTGAGACTGGCAACGTTTCAAGCCGAGTAATCAGAAACCTGCAGGTCTACTGCAGACTACCACCATGAACCAACGCTTCGAAGTTGTTGCATTTGACCTATTTAACCCATTACCTCCGAGCAATGTCAAGACTTGGTTACTGGTGGTATGAGATGTTGCTTCTCGATGGTTGGAACTCCTTGCATTAGACGTGGCAACTGCTGAAAATGTGCCATGACTTTGATCAACGAATTCTTTTTTTAGGAATGGAGTTTCTAGAAAAATAACTAGTTACAATGGAACTCAACTTGTTAGCGCAATTATGCAAGTTTCCTTTAAAACACAGCTTCACACCTTTATATCACCCAGAAGCAAATCCGGTAGAACGAAAGAATCGTAACCTAAAAACACAATTAGCAATATTAGTACAAAAAACTGTAAGACTGATTGGTCTGATTCACTGCCGGCCATTAGATTTGCTATGAATACTACTAACTGCCCCACTCCAAAACATTGCCGCATACTTGACGTTCGGAAGGGAATTAAGAGCTCCACACGATAACGAAATAGATTTCCGCCATATTCTGATAACGGAAAAAAATATTCCTGAGATCACCCCGAATAAAGCAGATTGCTGACGACATTATAAAAACAAGGAATATACAGGAGAAAAGTGGTGAACGTTTAAAAGAAATAGTTGACAAACAGCGCCAAAAACCTCGAGGGTATAAGCAAGGAGACCTTGTGTTGGTGGAGATTCACCCCATTTGCAAGGCGTCCCAAGGAATATCAGCAAAGTTTGCTCCGAAACGAGATGGCCCTTATGTAATCACCAAACAGCATGGACCTGCTTCTTTTGAAATAGCTTCGCCGTATACTATTGTTATTTCAATTTCAGAGTTCAGGTTGCAACCAGTAGTCTCGCACCTCTAGTCCTTCCTGATCCTCCGATTACCCAAGAATCCTTTGCACTACGTCCTCCATCTCAACACTGAGAAGTGAGACTGATGTCGCTTTTTTTTTGTATTGTTGGCAGTACGCCTATTTTTTGAATAAGAAAATACACGTCATACTTCGAAAACGTTGTTTTCTTCATACTTCACCGGCCTAAAAAAGAAGAAAACTTTACAAGAGTTTTATATAAACTGATGAACCCGCGACGGTTTATTTTTATTATATTTGTACTCGTATTACAAAATCCACAGCTCTTAATGATAATAACATATAATACAGAATATTTAAAACTTACAGCCAATGACGGATTTACATTTTTTATACTAAATTTTAGTAATGGTCATCAGTTAACTTGACGTGTTAATAATACACGTCAAGTTAACTGTATGTATTATTATACCTGAATGTATCTCTGAAATCTGTGTGTGTTTTAAGAATTACTTTCACCAATTATCCTTTGTACCTCTTTTCGAAAGCCACTTTTTGCAGTGTGAAATAAATCTATCGAGTGAAATTTTTGGTTGTAGCTTCTGTGAAGTCTCGGAACGAGTGAGTTTTGTGCGTATTTGTCAGTTTTTTTAGAACTGCAAATAACATGCCTTATGCGCTTTTTAGGACAACAGAAACTCAGAATTTTGGATGCAAGTTCAGGGCACTCGATGTTGCCGTTACAAACACCATACAAGAAGGCCATGTCTAAGGGCGCTCGCCTATTCTCAAGCGTCGTAAGATGATGATGCAGACACGATTCTTTGTAGTCATAGTTTACCCGGTAGTCACGGAAGTCTTAGTGTCTTATGAACTTCATTTGGATACGTTCAAGCTGCTGAGAATAGGTTACGTATTGCGGGTTCCAAATAACATTGCAATACTCAAGAAGGCTTCTAACAGCAGTTTATTCAGCAGAAGCAGCGTTCACTACCATTGAACTAATTCCTTAGTCATGACTCAAGTCTCCAAACACTTCAGCTCAAATAAATCTTTAAGTATCAATCTTTTATTTACCTTTTCAGCTTCAGCAGACGACGACGAAGCGTACAGCCCCGGCTCGTCGAGCAGCGGGGGAAGCGCGGCGCCCGCCTCCAACACGCTGCGCACCAAGATGGAGGAGCTGAACCGACAGATAGAGGAGCAGAAACAGCAGATCCTCAAGATGGCGCGAGCGGACTCGTCTGTCGCTGGCGAGGTGAGTTATGGCTAACCTTTAGCCACTGTCTACCAATAGGTCGTTGTCCTATCGCCGCTTTGTCACTTTCTTTGGACCGCCCGTATTTCCCCTATTTTATCCTTTGGTTGACTGGTTTGTGAATAAATAAGAGCTTGTTTACGCTGAAATGATGCGCCTTACTACCTAATTAGTTGATTTCGATGTGTGAGTGCAATTAAAGTCTGATTTGCTTGGCTAGTCTAATAATGTAAATAATCTTTTCAAAACTTTTAAAATAAGATCCGTGAATAAAATTACTCAAATAATTGATGTTAATAGTATACAACGATGAATTTTCCGTAAGTTGTCAGTTTTGTGTTTATCACTATTTTAAAATTAATCATTTCGTTAAAAAGAAATGTCAAGATTGTTCACAATATTCGACTTGCGAAGACAAACGGACTGTAATAACACGTCGTGTGTGTGGGACTGCTCCGCGAATTAAGATATGCCTACGGCACGGTCGACTAGTCGCGTAATGAATCGGACAACTCTCATTAGGATGAAACAAAACGTCCGCTCTCGTATCTCCATTTACTTCAATTATGACAAGTTGAACCACAAATCGTTTGGGTGTCACTGGCAAATGAATGACCAATTAGAACGGCATTTGTAAAGGTATTGTGTCAATAATGAGACTTAAGTTATCTTTAATGCAATAATATTTTCTTGGTGGCCACTCACTTTTTCCGTCGAAAAGCAGTGTGGTCGCCAGCACATAGCCCATTACAAACATATAAGATCGTGTCTACCTTGACGTACCCGTACCTATGACACATTTTTGCTGTACGCATGTTCAGTCTAAAAGCAAGCTACATAGTTTTAAAACAAATATACCACTAGAGTGACTGCCGACAAACTGCACAGCAGTTTGGCAGACTCAGAGTTAAGTAAAAAACTGTTTCATTTTTTTTTTCACTAAATGTTTTGGTGGCCACTCACTCACTCTTTCCGTAGTTAACCACACACTTATCGCATCCGTACCGGTTAAAATCGTTAGTTGATCCGTTTACGACATGAGCATCGTTTCGCAGGACGAAGCGTACTCGCCGTCGCGGCCGATGACCCCGCCGGGCGTGGTCCCGCTGGCGGACATCGCGCTGCCGTCCAACCTGCAGGAGATCCTCGCCGCCATCCAGCAGCAGCAGCCCGCGCACGCGCCCGCAGACGTCGACATGCGCGCCGCGCCGCCGCCGTGAGACCAACGCACGACAGTCGAATCGGTACCGTTACTTTACGACGGCTTTACAGCGCCTCTAGGGGTCACTGACGGAACTAAAAATTTCCATACAAAAAGATACGTCGTCGCTAGCGAGTAAAACGGTCATCGCTATCGAGTATACTCGCGGTGACGGTACGGGTTCGGTTCGTTCTACTTTACGCTAAGCACAAGACTAGTTTATAAATTGCAATGCATTCAATCATAGTCTAATTATAAAACTTTTTTTTTATATAGTTTATCGTTAGTGTAATATATTTCCTGTTTTAGTACTAGTTTTGAAAAATCTGTGGGTGCGAATGGAGCCCGTACGATCTCGTTCTGTAATTGCCTTTATAGAAAACGTGTGTTTGGACAGTTCTGTGAGAAGAGTAATTTAAGATAATAGGAGTAGAATAAAGTAAAATCTCAACTGTGAAGAATTATAAACACCGTCGGTAAATTGTTAGATGGCGGTCGGATAGAAGTACATGAAATGTGCAGAACATATTTTTTTAAATATGTGTGCAATAAGAGAACGCCGTAGATGACAAGATAAGTAAAAAATATGCTAAATGTATCATAATAATAGAATTGTATGAAATTCGATCATTTCACATTCAAATTAGTAGTACGATTGTATATAGGTATACATTTTCTTTAAAATCATTATGTGGTGTACAAAAACTAGTTTGTAATTTTAATTATTTTTACTTGAGTATATTGTAAGAAATTATATTTTATCTTCTTTTCTCTATGACAGAATATAAAACTACAAACATAATATGAAATAAAGACATGTTTAATTCTACCTTTTCATTTTATTATACATTATCATCATCATACAAAGACTTTCTTGATTTAAATTTCTTTTCTTTTAAGTTGAAACCTTTTAATTTAGATTTCAAATTAAGATTACGAAATATATCTTCTTTCAATAGGGCATTATTTTTGATTTTTTTCTGCATGGCTAGAATTTTAGTTTCCATCAATTTCCTTCGTGGGATGTGCCTGAGAGCGAATTCCCAATCTCCGGATATTTTTAGGTCTGCTAGTATAGGCAGCATGTGGTTAATATTCAAGTTCTTTTTTGACCCTGGAGCCCATTCCAAAAATCTATCTAGTGGTAATTTTGCCATTTTAATACCATCTCTTTTAGCTTTAGCTAATGACAGTGGTTCATTGTTTACCTAGAAATAAAACGCAGTTAGAACATGAATTGACTGTTGTAAAATATCTGAATGAACAAACAATCTGTGAATACCTTATCAACCATGCACCCAACAATGTAAATTGCATCATGATCAAATTTTGTTAGTTCCTCTCTGCAATGGGGTGTTAAGTACACTAGCTTTTCTTTAGGAAAAATATCCTGGTAACTTTTAGTGTGAATATGCAGAGGAAACCACGGCTCCTCCAATGAAGGTATATTTTTTCGAAATTGTCTCATAAAATCACCATTCAAATTGACATTACACATGTGTATATTGAAGGGATCTTTATGAATTCTATTGTCCCCAAATACAAAAGTCATTTGCTTGGCAGAATTCACTTTTTCTCGTAAAACCATATGTTCTTCATAGGAACAGTCTATAACCACTGGTTGTCCATACTGAATAGCTTGTAGAGCCCTAAAAGTTAAAAGAGTTAATTTCCATGCTAGTTCTACAATTAGTTCTAAGTTAGGTAATATACATACATATAAACAATTAAAACATACCTATAGTTGTCAAAATTATTAATTGACTGATCCCGTATCCTTAAAAATAATGCCTGATGAGTTAGTCCATATAAGATGTCGTCTGGAAACTCTTTGATTTCTTCTGGTTTAGATTCTTCGAATTCTTTTCTTCTCGCTTCTTTTTTTGCCTAAGTAAGAGTAATTTTATGTTAGGTGATGGAATATTAGACTAATAATTGCTTATTTAACAGAACATCAATTATACCTTTTGATTTTCTCTCGCTTTTTCAGTTTTCCAGAGATATAACAAATAATTACTCCGTTGATTTCGACTTTGTAGACTCATCAAATGCTGCCACTGACTGGTATTTAATGAATTGGGCGCACAGCGACCATCTTGACGCATAACTTCTACCTCTAACATTAGAATTCGTAGTTTTTTCTCCAGTTCAGAATCATTATTACAAAGTTCTTGTATAATTTTGTCTAAAAAATTAAAGCAATATTATGGAATAAATCTCTATTTTACGGATTTACTTTTCGCGAATTTATTAAATTGTATCCCGACGTTTCGAACACTTTACAGCGTTCGTGATCACGGGTACACAAAGATGTCATTTGTTGTTGACAGAGATTTGAAAAAATTAACTACCGTCGCTTAATAATATCAATTAACGTTCCTATCTACGCAGAAAAAACTTACTGTGTCTTGTGATTTTGCAGTGAGTGGTCTAGCTTGGGTCCTCAATAGCACTGGATCCCATGCTGGTGGAATTTTCCAACCATCTTCTCTATTGAAATTTGGCTGTTTTCGTTTAGTTTGCCCGATATAGACGAAGAATAGGCGTGCGGATGAAAGAACATATCGCAGATGTTAAACATATTCGGAACATAAAATCTGCAGTGTGTGAACATGCCTTAGGCAAACCCAACCACTTCATACGTTATGACCAGCCAAAAGTACTTTTTAAAGAACGTCGGTTCGTTCCACGTATATTCTACGCGAAGCTATAGAAATAAGAAAACATCCAAATTTCAACAGAGAAGATTCCAACAGCATGGGATCCAGTGCTAGCGGGGACCCAAGCTAGACCACTCACTGCAATGCACAAGACATAGTAAAGGTGGAGACATTTGTCTGTCGTGTCGTGACGCATTAGACCGCAATCGGTGGCAAATGTGACGTGTCGTGATGGGATCTGAACGTTTCCATACTAAATGTATGAAACCGATTGCGTTCTGATGCGTCACGACATGATACGACAGACAAATATAAATTCACCTGCTCTTTCTGCGTGGATAGTTACGTTAATGGGGAAGCCAAATTAGTTCCTTATAGAGGGCGCCAAATGTTTGTTACTCAGGAACTGTCAAAACCCATACAAATATTTGTTGCTTTGCTGTTTTAAGTAAGTTTTTTTAAAAATGAGGCGCTGTACAGCTATTGGGAGTAGAGAAATAGGTTCTTACAAATTCCCCAGTGATCCACCACAGCAAAGAAAAAGAATGGAAAAGGCATTGAGAAGAGGAAACTTTAAATTAAAATTAAAATTAATTTATTAACTCATTTGGGGTTCAGGACTACTCTTGTAAAGGATTTACAAAGTTGAAATTCCTGTCGTAGGCCTCCAATCTAGGAAAGATAAAAAATATATATATTTTAGAGGTCATGTCGCGTTAACAAATTTTTATCCTTTGGAAATGATAAAACTGGGATTTCTTTTACAAGAAGCTCTGAGTTTATACTTTATTTGATCAAATTTAATCCTAGATTTGCTATCAAAACGTGTAAAAGTATAAACTATGTTATCTTACCTGTCGACTAGGTCAGCTTTTTTCCTTTTTAACGAAGCTCCACGTTTTCTCAACACTTTCTTTAGCCTATCCACACGCCAGCAGTCCACAAAAGTCCACAAAACAAGGGTCCAGAGTCAAAAAAAGTTCACAAATCCACAAAAGATTCAAATCAACAATATTTGACATGTAACAAACACACAGCGCCCTCTACAAAAAAGTTTTGCGTAATCTTCCCCATTAATATAATTGTGACGGTAGTTATTTTTTTTCATAACTCTGTAAATGACAAATAACATCATACTCTACTCGTTACCACGAACGCTGTAGTGTTCTAAACGTCTGGATATAATTTAATAAAATCGCGAATCTTTTTCATAAGTACTATTCGCGTAAACTTCATAAACAAATATGTAGAGCAACATTATTTTGTAACTATTAAAACCGTGCCCGCATAGGTACTCCACCTATGGCTCGAATATATCATATAGTCATACGTCTTATGGCGAAATTTCATTCGAAATGCTGCACTACCGTCGCACTGCTAGTCACCTTAACACCCATGCAACCGCATGAGACCGCATAACAATTGAATTTATATTGTGTCTCGTTTACATACGCTTGAGGGATTAATGTGAAAGCACTGTGGGATTTCACCTGCAGCCGCGACAGTTTCACCCCTTAGGAACATTGATGGCGCCACTTTTGTAAAACTTGTAACCGCGTGTGGGTTGCTTGTATTATAAACACGTAGTATCCATCTTTAGGCTTTTCTTCAATAGATTTATTAAAAACATTTTGTGCATATAAATAATCATTGATATTGGTGCACCCAAGAAATTACTGCTCACATTTAAAAATAATATCTCAATTACTATTAAAGATATTGGAGTGCGGTTTTCTTCACCAAATACTCTATTTACTCGGCAAAAATATAAACTAGCAAATGACATACACAGCTATATATTTTTTTTGTTCCATAGTCAAATGGGAAAAAAGCAAAACCCCTTATTTTGATAAAATTAAGTAAAATGCGTCAAAAACTATGTTTGTATATAAGTAATAAGCACTTATGTGTGTTTATCATCATATTATAGCCATCTTTATCAGTCAGTACCCTTCTCTTTTCTTCCTCTATATTTATTTGCACCACCTACCTGTATTTTTCTCTGTTCAGACCTATGGTTTACTGGTAGAAAATGCTTTTGGCATTGCATTAAGTCCGCCACATGTAATTTTTTATGTATTGTGCATTAAGATTTAAATAAATAGAAACTATTTTTCTAAACTAAAATAATATATTTGTGCATGTTTGAAAGGTCTCATCTATTTCATCAAAATCAGTGTAAGTGGTGAAACTGTCACTGTGCAAGTGGCTTCGTTTAATCACAAAGTGCAGCTTTTAAGTCAAGATGACTAATAGTTTTTAATAAGGCCTTTGCCCAGAAGTAGGATGTTACAGACTAATTTGTATGTTTTATTAAAACAACAAAGAATGTGTCTGGTTTAGTGTTGTAAGTCTAACATAACCTACCAAAACACACAGTATCCTTCCAGTAGGATACGGATACTATGGTATACTACATAGCTTTCGTAGATAACTTTGGTGAGAGGAATTTGCAAGATATTACAATAAATCATGGTTTAACACGGTTTTCCAACAAAAAAAAACTAATTTTGCATACAATTGCTAGTAGAATTCTAAGCTGTGAATGAAACTGATTTAGTTAGCGTCAGTCACATGCAACCGCGATGGTGTCTGCGATGACAATATTTTATTAGCATTTCTGAGTGCCTGCTCGCGGACCGCAGACGTTATAAATTCCACAAACGTAGAAAAGTACCAAATAAAACAAACCAAGTCTTCCAATTGTTTCTAGTTGAACGAAAATTTCTTTTATTTCTTGTATAACTTTTTTGCTGTGACTATTTGTATCAAAAAATATTTAATACAATGAAACTTTTTAAACTAAAGTAATAGTAATTAGTACATTTAATTAATAGTCACCATTTTAGTAAAAAGACTATGATTCAATTTCATTCAGATTCAGAATTTATATTAATTTCTCACAAGAATCATGCGTAATAAAATTAAAATGAAATCTAGGAAAGCTGCCATACTGAACGGAAGGATTACGAAGTCTACCATAGTCTACTGGAATGCGACTGCATGCTTTACTAGGCTACATTGGACTTACAACTCTAGTCTGGTCTGAACACTGAAATAAAGATTGTGTAGGTAATTATGTCAAAAACTAAGATAGTGACAAATAGCCAAAAGAGAATGATAAAGGTGGATGGTAAACTAACTGTCTTTCAACGTGGACATCAAATATTCCTCAGATAATGAAATATACAGACAAATAAGTATAGCTTGGAAGTAATATTAGGCCCAAAAAGAGATTCTAAAAGGAAAGTACACCCTCAATATAAAAAAGATAATAATAGATTCTTGAATTCTCCTGCCTAACTTATGGTAGCCGGACATGGTTCTATAGTCTATAAAGATACAGGAGACTTTTACCCAAAGCAGAATCACTTATAATACAAAGGAAATAATTAACTAATGATTGATAAATAATATAAATATTTGTGAAGTGGAATAATAAGCTTTAATAAATACATAAAAAGGTGTACATCCGGCCGTCTGAGCCAGGCTTCTAGAGAGATCTAGCATATCTAGGCTGATAACAAATCATAAGTGACGCTGATATATCCAGGTTTCATCGTTTGTGACGCAATAGTTTTCTTGGAAAATAAAAAAAATGGGCTCAGTCAGCCAGAATTTCGCATTTTCTGACTTTCCAGATCTCAACTATCAGAGGGTTTCAGGGCGCTGTTTCTTATATAATGTGATGTGACGCGTAAGTGACGGTCATCCGAATTAGTTTCATCTATTTTAATCCAGTACTTTTTGAGAAATCGTGATAAACGTGTGGCTCAGACAGCCTGATATCCGGTCGTCTAAGCCAACTTGTTTTTCTATTCCACGAAATGTTATGTTTTGAACAAATGTTTTTAGGATTTACTGATGTGACGAGACGACGTTAGTGACAGCTCTCGACCACATTTGAACCTTCGTTACGCATGCGTTTCGGAGGAATTGAGAAAAAGCTACCCAGTTCTACCACTTCCAGGTGTTGTACGAAGCTGAAAATTCATCTAATCTGATGTGACGCGGCCTCTAAGTACAAAAAATCGTAAGTGACGGCTTTATATGCCGCCAATCAAAAGTTATAAGCATTTCAAATGTTTCCCATACATTAATGCATTTGGGTGGCCACACTTCGCACTCTTTATGGAAACGGAAAGACAATTTAGTAGCAAATGTAAGCTTAAGCCCCTCATATCAAGGCGGATACTTTCTCCTGCTATTAAAATATTTAATTACGTAGTCAATAACTACGCCGATGAAGGAAAATATGTTTTATGTATTTCAAGAAATAAAAATTTGTTAGATTACTATTTATTTGAAAACAACCGCTAGTTTCAGTAAGGTACTACAATATTAGAGTATTTTGGTAAGGTACATACTACTTACATATTACTCGACTTTTCCCATGTGATTATGGCCCACTTGGGACAAGATACAAAAAATCAATATAAATACTAACTTCATTCTGCAAGTTGTTTCCTTTTTTTGTTTGGATTGAAAGTTTAGTAAAACATCAACTCGTCACACCATGCCTATAAAATATTTGGGACGAAATGCATAAAATCAGAGATATATTTACATTCTGCAGCTCGTCCTCAGTAATAATAATAATACATATTCTTTATTGCACAAATAAGGACACAAGAAAGAATAAAATTACAGACAATTTTGGTTAATTCGACATGCAAGATATTCTCAGACAACAAAAAAAACCACACTACTGATTAGTGACTGATGTACTGACAATTAAAAACTGCACTTATAAATTAATCATTAAAAAACGCAATTAAAGAAATTTATAGTGATGCGCTTCGAACTTACTTTTTTACTCGGCGTTTAGATAGCTGTTACTGATAATTCTGATCACACCCAATGTCTAAGAATTACAATGTGGAAGTATCCTGTTATTGATATTTTAGTAAATAAAAAAGTTATTTTACGAATTGTTTCTGGTGTAGCATTTATACAAATAGTAGCTCATCAATTCATCCCATATATGTCTACAGCTTATTTTGGACGAGATGCAGATAATTTAATCAAATGATTTTTTAACATCAATAAAGTAATCAATAAGTTTAAACTATCAAAATTAGTATAATCAGAATAAAATCAAATATTGTTATAAAAATGCTAACACAATTTTGTTGTATGAATGGAAACCCTTTAAATATTAATGATTGGCGGCATATGGAGCTGTCACTTACGATTTTTTGTACTTAGAGGCCGCATCACATCAGATTAGACGAGTTTTTAGCTTCGTACAACACCTGGAAGTGGTAGAACTGGGTGGCTCAGACAGTCAGCATCCGGCTGTCTGAGCCAGCAGCTTTTTCTCAATTTCTCCAAAACGCGTGCGTCACGAAGGTTCAAACCTGGTCGAGAGCTGTCAATAACGTCGTCTGGTCACATCAGTAAATCCTAAAAACATTTGACATAACATTTCGTGAAATATAGAGAAAAACAAGTTGGCTCAGACGACCGGATATCAGGCTGTCTGAGCCACACGTTTATCACGATTTCTCAAAAGTTCTGGATTAAAATTGATGAAACTACTTCGGATGACCGTCACTTACGCGTCACATTACATTATATAAGAAACAGCGCCCTGAAACCCTCTGATAGTTGAGATCTGGAAAGTCAGAAAATGCGAAATTCTGGCTGTCTGAGCCTATTTTTTTTGATTTTACAAGAAAACTATTGCGTCACAAACGATGAAACCTGGATATATCAGCGTCACTTACGATTTGTTATCTCAGATGGCTCAGACCGCTGGATGTACACTTAAAAAGAAGTAATTGTCTTTATTTGTATTATAAGTAAAGTAAAGTTGTCTAGAAAACTATGATGTAGGTACCTAATCACCAAAAATTTTATGAAAATAACCTGCCTACTTACCAGATTCATCTAGTTGAGATGCAAACCGATTGGACTGATATAAAAAAGATGTTTGACTAGAATTTACTCCTTTCTGAACTGGAACACTTTGCCCATAAATCGAAGATTTTCTAGCAAATAGTCCTGTCTGAATGGGAAGAATTTTCCCATAGATTGACAACTTTGTAAATATCGACCGGGTCCAAAACATGGTGCTTTGGTTTTGTAGGTTATATTGTTTTAATGGAATGAGCAAGTTTCTTTCACACGATTTCTGTTCCCAAAAGAAATCCTCGGAGGAAACTTTTCTAGCATAGCAAGTCCATTTACAAATATACTACTTGTATTTTTACTAAATTAGAACTAATAAATTAACTGTGAGTCAAAAAAACAAATCACTAACAACAATCTGTTATCTGTGCAAACAAATGTCAAAACCACACCATAGATATGGATGAAATGCACCCGGGAATATTCCCATAAACGGGTGTATACGCGGAAAGTTTCTAAAAGGGAAATTATGCGGAAACATTCAATTTTCAAAGTGTTAATGGGATGAATGTTTTAACATACAATAAAATAGATCTGGAAGTGAATTTTCTATATATAAAGTGTCTTTTGCTTACTTTTACCGCCAATAAAAACAGTCACATCTAAACTTATAAAATGCTTGGTCCTGCGTGAGTGGTTACCATATATAAATAGAGGGATGCCTGTCTTTGGTACCTAAAATGCCTGATTTTTCAGAAAAATGCCTGTCCAAAGCAAAACGCTGTAGGTAATAAGTAAAAGCCAACTGATATTTATGAAGAAGAATATTTATTACTGATTTATCAGAGGACATTATCTGTTTTAATAGTTCTTTCTTTGCTAATACATACCTATAAAAATCTTCACAAGATACAGTTTTGTAATTTTCCTTATTTAAGATTTCTTTCGATTCTCCGATTTCTTTCTTTAATCCACTGGGCGTTAATGAGAGGAAACATACGTTCTACGTTCGCATTATGTGCCAAAATAGAGAACACAAACTGGCAGATTTTCCGGAATTCTGTTATGTCACCATTCACTTCCCTACTTTTGAGAAAATTACGCCACTGTGTCGCTAAGCTTTCAGAAAAAAATGTGTCATTTGAACTTCTACAATATCCTTTCAGGACTTCGTATTCTTCAAACACCGCCGCCGCTTACCGCCACCGCCGGTGTCATTCAAATGCAACCGCGTGCACGCGGGCGCGAAAATTTAAAATGCCTGTCTTAGACCAATGCCGGCCGCACGCCTGTCTAAACCTTAAAATGCCTGTCAAATGCGGCAAACGCCTGTCATATGGTAACCCTTTGCGTGACTAACTGGCGGATCTCAGCACAGTCTAGACCACTGCACTGATTGTAGAGACTTGAAACTAGGAGGCTGTGTTATTTGTATAACGTTGGGACTAGAGATCCGATGAGTTTTTGACGTGACAACGTCTTAAATTAGGTTGCGGCTGGGAGTCACTTATGAAAAAGTGTAACGCTCGGTAACGTTACGATGAGTCACCGAACGAGAGAGAGGCCCGCGCGCGCAGCACTGAGAGCGAGTGAGAGGTACGCGTAAGAACGAGAGAGACAGACATAAAAAGTCGTTGTCACGTAAAACTTTCGCCCGTATACCGACTTTACAGGCAACCAATTTTTTTTTTCCAAAATTCTATCATTAAGGAGGTTAAAAAGGGAGGCAAAGTTTGTATGGGGTAACATGTTACCTAGGTCTTGGTGAATTAACGTAAGATGCGTATTAAATTTTATAGAAAATTATCACTTAATCGGGTTAAAAAGGGGAAGAAAGTTATTTTGGGGATGATTTACTAAAAAAAGATATCAATACTTCTTAGTAATTTATGTTTTAATAACTTTTTATTTTTACCGCGACACATGTCTAAACATTCAATCCGTGACATGATTTGACACATACAATACATGTTATCACTTTGAATTGATGTTGCATCCTAAGGTGTAATCACACTGGCCGTCGACAATCCGGCGGCTTATGTCTATCAAATGTCAGTACTATGAACAAAAACGCTGCGGCAAGAGTGGCATAGCTTCCGGCATGGCCGCGGTCTCGTGCTGCCCGGTGGTGTGGATACACCATTACGTTGTTTTCGAAAATAGGATTGATTATTGAGTCATTCCCAGAAAGTTTGCTCGTCACCCTAAGGAGTTCCACTAAATTTCATTATGTGGTATTGTCGTTAAATTAACTTTAAAAAACCGGCCAAGTGCGAGTCGGACTCGCGCACTGAGGGTTCGGTGCCAACTTGAACTGAATTAGGGAATCCACTTACTTCCACTTAATAAAATACCACAACATTTTGTTGACAGCAAATATAACTTTGTTTTTCATAGTGTTTGTATGAAGTACAAAGTTATGTTTGCGGTTGTTGAAAATGTGCTATATCTCAAAAACTTCTCGTTCGATCCCGTCCGAACCAATTTTCGTTGAAAGTATTTGTTAAGATCCACATAATATATTTTTTTTTCAAAATTTACACTTGCTTAGTTTAGAAGTTAGATGGGAGGGGGGACGCCCATTTTACCACTTTGGAAGCGTCTAGCTATGAAACGTTAGACTTTAAAAGAAAATGGTTTTAAGAACCTCTATGTCATTTTAAAAGACCTATCCATAGACACCCCACACGTATAGGTTTGACTAAAAAAAAATTTTTTGGTTTTACTTTCATGTATGGGAGCCCCCCCTTAAATGTCATTATTTGTTATTTTTTGTATGAGAATCGTAAAGCGGTTAACAGGATACATACTCGTAACAAATTTGAACAGTGTGATGCTTATAGTTACAGAATAAAATGGCTGTGACATACGGACGGACAGACAGACAGACAGACTTGACGAAACTATAAGGGTTCCGTTTTTTGCCATTCGGCTACGGAACCCTAAAAAAGAATTTATTTATTATTTTTAAGAATTTATATATATAATTCGTAATATTGAAGTTGTCTTAAATATTATGAATAATAAAACTTTGATGTACTACAGGGCATCAATTAATCATTAACAAGATTTTAAGTAAGACAAGTTTTTTGTTCCTGAGCGTCACGAACTTCACTTATAATTTAATAAAACAACCAATAGAAAAATAATCAACAATGTCAGGCTTCTAATTAAACAAAAACAATAAACAATCAATGCACAAAATCTACTTGTCTCGCTTTCAGTATTAAATTTTGAAGTTGATATACTATTACTTACGGAATGTAGATTAGACCAGAGAAAACAAATACCTTTACTAACAAATTACACTGCATATCAGTCAAATAAAATCTTAAACCAAAATGATGGTGTTGTTGTTTACATTAAAAATAATCACAGTGCAAGGGTAACTGACCTCTGCCTGGCGGATGCCACCGGGCTCCAGATAATAATTGAAAATTTTGTTTTCTTAGGCATATATCGTTCTCCTTCTATTTGCAATGCTGATGCTTTTATAAGCACCCTTGATATGCACTTAGACACGATTAGCAAAAATATATCGATCTTAGGTGACATTAATATAAACCTAGTCTCCACAGATCAGGAACGGCCTCAATATCGACGAAATAGACTTACATATCTAAATGTCTTGTCTTTGCATGGGATCCTATCTGCCCACAATTTCCCTACGAGAAAAAGGTCATGCCTGGATCATGTCATGCTTAAATTGGACGCTAAAGTGAATACAGCTTTTGTAGCTGTTTTAAACACCACAATTACAGACCCATAATACGGCGTTTCTAAATTTGTCTAAGATCTCAACCTGTAAACCTGACACTAAATCTAAATTCATAACTGATTTTGATGAAGCACTTAAAACACTAATATCTTCTGATATTACTTGTCTGGAAACATGTAATGATCCGGAAGACTTTGCTGATTTGCTAATTAGTATAATTGTGACAGCTTTAAAAGACAACTCAAAACAAATAAAATACTCAAATAATAAAAAGATTTTAAAAGCATGGAGGACCCCTGGTGTTCTGAGGTGCATCCAACTTAGAAATAACATGCAACAAAAACTTGAAAAGGACCCACATAATTTAATACTGAAAATTACGTATAAACGCTTTCGTAACTATTGTTGTAATTTGATTAAAAAAATTAAAAGATTATATTACAAGGATCTGATCAACAAAACTGCTAATAACCCGCGAAAATTTTGGAACACGGTGAACGAAATCTCCCAATACAAAGCGGTAAAAACTAGTAACGTAGCCTTACTCAATTTGAAATCTGTGCCATTAACGTCTGTTAACCACGTTTATGACTTCTTCGTTAGTGTTGGCGCAAATCTAGCCGATATCATTACCAGACGTGTTGGACGGAGAAACCTGGGATCCCTTGCTTCTACAACTCCAGCTCAGTCTTCTTCTTTCGTCCTGATGGATACAGATTTCAAAGAAGTCGAAAGCATTCTGATGAACCTAGATTCGGGGAGTTCACCTGGTTGGGATGGCATCAGCACGGCGTTTTTAAAACATGCAAGAGCTTTTGTCGTTCCACTTATTTGTAGTCTTACCAATCTTTGCTTTAAGACAGGCGTCTTTCCTTGTTCTTTGAAGCGATCTATAGTCACCCCAGTGTACAAGAGTGGTGACAGAATGGAT
Organism: Pyrausta purpuralis; assembly: GCA_963924145.1. Taxonomy (NCBI): domain Eukaryota; kingdom Metazoa; phylum Arthropoda; class Insecta; order Lepidoptera; family Crambidae; genus Pyrausta; species Pyrausta purpuralis. The sequence goes on along the minus strand of OZ001659.1, from coordinate 10,525,579 downwards.
CTCAATAATTATAGACCCATTTTTGTACTCACTTCAATCTCTAAAATTATTGAAAAAATCATAAACAATAGACTGATTAGCTATCTGGACAAATTTAAAATAATTTCAAACTCCCAATATGGCTTTAGGAAGGGTCTTTCAACGCAAGACGCTATTCTTGAACTCACCTCAACCTTAGTCAATGAAGTTGATGGTGGCAAAAAGTGTCTAACAGTCTTTTTGGATTAAAAAAAGCTTTCGACACCGTCTCTGTGCCCATTCTTGTACACAGGTTAGAAAATATAGGTATAAGAGATACCCCACTCTTACTTTTCAAAAGCTACCTCCAGAACAGAACACAGCAAGTAAAAATAGATGGTATCCATAGTGTAAAAGCAACAGTTAACTTCGGAGTGCCCCAGGGAAGTGTCCTTGGCCCGACTCTATTTTTAATATACATCAATGACCTATGTAATCTCCGAGAAGTTGGGGGGAGGATATTTTCGTACGAGGACGACACTGCGGTTGTCTTCACTGGTAACACCTGGGAATCTGTTTTTAAACTCACTGAGAGAGGCTTACATAATATCTCTAACTGGCTTGGTGATAATCTTCTGACGATAAATATTCAAAAAACTAATTATATATGCTTTACTCCATCTAATAAATCGCAGCCCGATAACCATTTCCAAATTAAAATACATAACTGCCTCAACACCGTTAACCCAGACTGCACTTGTCCTCATATTGACAAAGTCAGCCAAACCAAATATCTTGGTATCATTTTGGACGAACGGTTAAGCTGGAAACCACATATGGAGCTGTTAATCAATAGAACCAGAAAGCTTATATGGGTTTTTAAGTCACTTCGACAGGTTATGACATACGCACTTTTAAATAAAACCTACATAGCACTGGCTCAATCAGTTCTTACATATTGTATCCCGATATGGGGAGGTGCTGGGCAAAACCCATATTCTGGAATTAGAGAAAGCGCAGAGATCTCTAATAAAAGTAATGTACTTTAAGCCATATCGCTTCCCTACAGATAAATTATACCGAATGAGTGGTTTACTATCAGTCAGAAAACTGTATGTTCTCAGTCTTGTCATGAAATGTCATAAGTCTTTGACTTATGTCGATCTTTCTCACAAGAGAAGGAAAGACGCAGTGGTACCTACCCCTACTACTCGCACAGCTTTTGCCAGAAGGCAATATTTGAGCCAGTCAGCCCTTTAATACAACAAATTAAATAAAGTACTTAAAATATATTCTATGTTACCTTACACTTGTAAGAAAACCATAATGCAATGGCTGTGCACACTAAGGTATGAGGAAGTAGAGAATTTACTCAAAAGAACATCTTAAAGATATTCAACATCATGGTTCCGCACGCACGCACGCACGCACGCACGCACGACACACACACACACACACACACACACACACACACACACACACACACACACACACACACACACACACACACACACACACACACACACACACACACACAGAGAGAGAGACCAACGAGCAAACTTTATTAATACTTTTTCGTTATTAATTGTTTTATTTTCTGTCACATCGTTTATCATAAAATAGAAATTTAAGATAACCACGAGGGAAGAAGCGAGTTATTCCCACTACAAGTTTCCTTGACTACTTACCGGGAAAACTCAGTAACATACTTGTAAACTGTTTTTTGGAAATAAACGATTTATTATTATTATTATTATTACAAAAACTAAATAATTTCGGCAAAACATTTCCAAAGCGTCACTCACTGTTTATTTCACATATATATTTTTTCGAATATACCCTAACAATTACATTTTTTTAAATAAAACAATTATGAAATGGAAGCGCATTATAACGTTTAAAATGTGACAAAAAAATTATATATTTGTTGTTTATTTTTTGTTAATTATTTAATATTTTATTTTTTTCTAAAAATGGGACAGTGACGCTTTTGAACCCTAAAGTGACGCTAAGGAATAGTTAAGCTAGGTTTACATTTGAACATTTAAATATACAAGCGGCCCTACATCTAATATACAAGATGATACAAAAAAGTGCGTAATCCTTTAAGGGGGTGATTCTACTGCTCAAATACAACAACTTCTTCCATGGGACCAACATCGAAATCGTAAAAAAATGGCTTCCCCATAATAAATCGCCGATCAGCTGAGACCAGTTTGTATGGAGAAGTAAAATGTTTTTTTGAGATTTCGGTGTTGGTCCCATAGAAGAAGGTGTTGCATTTGAGCAGTAAAATCACCCCCTTTAAGGATTACGCACTTTTTTGTAACATCTTGTATATATAAATATATCCAATTATATTAAATAATGTGTCATCTCAATTAGAAATCTTACAAAATCTTGTAAGCCTTGTGTGAATTAGGAACATTTTATGCTTAATCTTTACACGCAAAGAATATTTCTATATCGTTTAGCTCTTTCAGCGGGAGTAAGCGCCATGGTTGTACCTAGAATATAAGTAGGGTCTTAAATTTAGCATATCTAAAAGTAAGAGGGGAATCAAAGTTAGTAGTTTTGATTTAAGTTAAAAGTTTATTTTTATTTTTATAAAAGCTGCTCAAAAAGGGAAATGAAAAGAGGAAAAAAATTTCAATAGTCATGCGGGTCATAGCGACTTTAACAGTCGGTACCCATTGACCCATTGAAATCTATACCGACTGAAATCTTTCTAAAATGACATGTCATGGGTCCCGTCTGTTAAAGTCGCTATGTTCCACATGACTATTGAACTTGTTTTTGTCTTTTCAGTTCACTTTTCGAGCAGTCGGGATTTTGTATTTTAAATTTATTTTTAAAAAAATAACTAATTTTTACAAACATACATAAACAAACCCACAAATCCTAATACAAACATATAAACATACATACATAAATAAACTACACACACAGAAATACATACATACAATGCATTTATACATAAATACATACAATGCATCATACATGTAAACATATATACATACGTACTTGAGATGGGCCGAGTACTCGGTTAATACTCGGTACTCGGCGTACTCGGCCGGTTTTTTGATACTCGTACTCGGCCGAGTAACTCGGTTTTAATGACGAGTATACTCGGTTTAATTAAAGCAATATATTGCGGTAGATATCATATAAACAACAGGGGAGATCTTTCACAATCTCAATTATGATACTAAACGAGTAGTAATGAGACAAAATGAGGCGAATTAGTTAACGAAAAAAATCAAATGTAAAATTTTATAAAGTAAAATAATGATGCCGTAACACAAAGCTCTCTGAACTTTCTGGTAACAGCCTATTCATTTTTTCTTCGAAGATGTTACCAGCCTCTGAAAGTGATCACTCGCTATGCGTGGTGCTTGCAGGTGCACATAGTAACACTCGTGCTAAACGTGCCAGTTCTAGATACGTTGTTTGGTGCCTTGCCCAAATCGCGAAAGGACTCTTGTCTTTTGTCAGCTTATTCTAAAGTAATGGGGATTTTAGTATCATCGCGCTCTAGTGGCTAGATGAAAGCTAATTATGTGCTAACCTGTTTTTACTTGTTTACACACCCAAAACAGGAATTTGATTTTAAACCGAGTTATTCGGCCGAGTACTCGATTGGAAAAAAAATGAACCGAGTAATACTCGGTACTCGTTACTTGGCAAAAGTGCTACTTGGCGCATCTCTAATACGTACATACATACATGCATACATACATATATACGTATATATGTACATGCATACATACTCTCGAAAAACATAACCCTCCTGGCGCAGTCAGGTAAAAATATTTTTGTTACGGTTTCCTTAACTATAATTTTTCTGCTTTTTTATAACACATTGTCTAAAAATCAAATTTAATGTCTGATAACATGTATGTAAACCAAGCTTTAGTGTTCCAAAGAGTCACTTAAGTATTTCTTAGCGTCACTTTCGTGAAAACGTGACGCTTAGGATGTGACGACTTTACACTTTCATTACTGTTAAAAAATATTGCTACTTCATTAGATCATTAGGAATTCTTTGTAAATAATGACCACATATTCTTGATTTATGTTAGCAATGGGTTCTAATTTCATATATTGAGAAATCAATGAACAACTCTTACCTTGTTAAATCCGATACGCTAGGGGAAGCCTCTTTAATATTCGCCGTGACGCGACCACTCGGCACACACTTTCTTGCGTCAACTGAACAACGCCCACAGTCCAAACTTGTAAATAAACATGCAAGTGTTGCCGTATTCCTATGTTCCTTTTAAAAACTTACTATAGGAATATTTTTATTCTAAGGCTTGAAAATGCCCGTGACGCTCTTGGAATTCCACAATCACCATTTTAGTGGACAAATTAAAATTTTAAAATTAAGCGTATTTCATAATAAAAGTGCATTATTTAATGACAAAAGATTGAAGATTATAGTTCAATAAAATTGAGAAATACCAAAATAAGTTTCATGAAAATTAGGAACATTAATAATTTCTAGTTCAAACATGTTAGAACGTGCTTGGGACAATCAAAAATAGTGAGACTCAATGCCTGAATTTAGCTATATTTCAGTATTCAGTTGTAAATTTAGTATGTTTTATTTTTCTGTCAAGAAATTATTAGGTTTCCTTCTATTGCCGCTAATATTTTCAACAAAATACTGTGTAGTAAATTTTTTGTACACATCCAAACTGAGCGGACACGTCATTTTTGCCATAAGCAATCTTTCTGAGAATGGCTCTATTACGTCGTTGAATTCAAGAAAGAGCATTGCATTTTCATCAAAGTCTACTTCGTAATAATTGTCATAATAAAGCACAAGGTTAAACTTTTACCCCCGTACTCCAAAAACTTAGCAGTAGGCTTCAAACGGTACTAGATATTAACCTCTACACAGTGTTATAATTTATCTCTACATATAGTATTGTTTGATATTATTGTCAATTTACAACGAAGGCATCTTGGTAGAGTCTACTGTGTCCATTTACTTGCAACTACATTAGCAACTTTGTTCAGTTCAGTATTCCGAAAATCTTGTTTGATACTTTTTCAGCGTCGTTTTTTGTCGTAGTTGGGTTTAAGTTTTTTTATTATTTATTTGGTAATTTTGTTTGTCAAAGTTGTTGTCCCGTAAACAAGTTTTAAACTAACTATAAACACCGCATTCCGGTCTGTCATCATTCTATATAAATAAATTATCGTTTTTATCCATGATTTGGGAATTTATCCGGGTAAAAACCCAATATTTTCCAAAAAGGGATCTTTACCCGTAGCAATCTCTTGGCTCTGTAAGAGTTAGGGGAGTTTGCGGGGGAACGAAACGGGAAGAACGGACCTTATTTCTTCATTTTAGTTATTGGTTTTTTCGGGTCAATTATTGTGATTGTGCGGTGGAATTGTCATGATAATTTGTGCTTTTGAAGAAAACGATGCAATTAAAGTGGGGAATTAAGTCAGATCGCACCGTCTTACCCGGATCGCTGTTCCTGCGCTAAGCTTCCTTGTTAAGCATTGAAATGTGAACCACCTCGCATTTTAATGAGTTAGGTTAAGATAAGTTTAGTGTTAGTTTTACTTATATATAAGTGATATAAAATGAAAAAAAATCACTTAAGAATTGTCTGTATGGCGTAGAGCCAAGGACGTTAAACTTGTATAAATAAAATGTAAGAGTAAGGTTTGTTTGAGAGGTTAATCTTTGAGGTTACCTACCTACCTATTTCACCATAGTCAGTGTTGCCAATTTAGCAAATTTTATGCTAGATTTGGCATATTTTTATGTTGTTTAGCATTTTTATAAGTTATTTAGCAAATAGCATATTTTTTGGCATATAAAATAATTATGAATAACAAGTTTACTTTCCTTTTTTAAGTCCAAATACTTCAAAAATATATACCTATATAAAAAATACTGTAATTATCATTTGTTTTTTATGCGTCAGATTCGGCCTAAAGAGGGCAGGGAAATGCTGCTATTCTTACACAGTTCCGGATAACGTACTGCGCTCTATAGGTACAAAGAAGAGTTATAGTCTTGAGAATAAGGCTTCCACGTCTACATGCACATCAGCTGCCGAGCCTGCCGATGAAGACGAATATCGTCGCCGTAGAGTGAAAACCTCGTATGTGTTTTTGAGTAAACTTTGTAGGAGGTGAAAAAAACCGTCTGGTGAAAAATAATTGTACTACGTAGATTTTTGTTTTAATTGTTATTGTGAGTAAAACCAAAGTTGTATATGCACTTTGAACGTCTGTTTTCACGATTTTAACATGCTCCGACCTGTCGTCTCGAGGTAATCACACCAGATTATAGTTCACGCTAGCGAATACGAGGTTCTCATTGAACGTCATAGATAGCGCAATTTGTATCAGATGAGCGTGTGAGTTAAACTAGAATGTGCGTCGCGAGGTTTTCTTTCAAATAATGTAATAATAAAAAAATAAGCAAAAATGCACTTCCGAGGTTTTCACTCTACGGCGACGATATATAAACATTTTATTTAGTAACATAGTCGATTAAAACGTAGAATAAATCAAAATTTTGTTGATTAATAAACATTTAAAATTAAATAACGTGATATTTGACATTGTTAGCTTATTTTCTGGCAATATTATAAAGCAATTAGCATAATTTTGGCAAAATTTTAACATCAGTTTAGCAAGTTTTAGATTCACCTTGTTGGCAACACTGACCATAGTTCCTTCCTCATTCATTCATTGATCGCAAAACAGAAAGTACGTAGGTTCCTAATAAAGGCGGAATTGAAAACCTTAACAATGGCAATCAGCGCAATATTGCGGCGCACTTTAATCAACGGAACTTTATACTCGGCTGCCACCCTTCGTTATGCATCAACACAACCTGAGAAAAAAGTTTTCTTTGATGTCTCGGCAGACGGCGAACCTCTTGGCCGAATTGTGATTAAATTGAATACCGAAGAAGTACCAAAAACAGCTGAAAATTTTAGGGCACTATGTACAGGAGAAAAAGGCTTTGGCTACAAGGGTTCATCATTTCATAGAATTATCCCGAATTTCATGTGTCAAGGAGGAGACTTTACGAACCATAATGGGACTGGAGGTAAATCTATTTATGGCCGCACTTTCCAAGATGAAAATTTCAAGCTCAAGCATACTGGCCCAGGAATTTTGTCAATGGCCAATGCAGGACCCAACACCAATGGGTCACAGTTCTTTATTACAACTACAGCAACACCATGGTTAGACCGAAAACATGTTGTTTTTGGGGAAGTTGTTGATGGTATGGAAGTTGTGAAGAAAATGGAAGGATTGGGCTCAAAGAGTGGCAAACCATCAAAAAAAGTTATGATATCAGAATGTGGTGAGTTAGATTAAGTAATACTTTTAGTAGAATGAGCCCTTGTACTCTATAGCTATTTCACATGTAGATATAGGTATATGTAAATAAAATATTAGATATTCATTAGTTTATCATTGAAAGCTAATCTGCAGACAACAGTGCCGACTCATTAATCATGTACATCATCTTGTGCGACACAATCAGTGTCTTTCAGTGATCACTGTCACTGACAATAATAATTATGGACAGCATAATACAAGATGTGTATACTACAATATCTTTTTTCACTGACAGTGATGAATACGTTTCTGATCAGCAGTGTCGGCACTGTTTGTGTGCAGAGACTTTATTATCCCCTAATCCTTTTGATTTCATATTTTCAACCACTTATTTTAAAAGTGAATATAATCCATCCAAGTAGGGTAGTTACATATGTTATGATGATTGCTGGCTGAGCCTTTTTTCAAATGATATATTCTTCCGTTTCTCTACTTTCCAAGAACAAAATAAATAAATAAATTTAATTTTGATTTTGTTGCCAAAATATAGCAAAAAAATGCTTTATTAAATAAACACTTATTTTTATGGATCACTAATGTTTTGTAATTTACTTTTTTTTACACAAACATCAAAAATTATGCATTGAACAAAACTTGCACTATGTAGATTGACAAAACCTAATCGGCCTAAAATCCTGTATGTTTGAATAAACAGTATGGCCATAGCGTCGTATTAGTGGTGAACAGAGCTAAGCCACACTTTTCGGTAAATAGAACTATTTACACATTTTAGTTCAGAAAAGACCAAAATTTAGCCTAGTGAAAAGATCTAAGTGATATTCCATCTCAAACAGTTTTTTCTCTGACTTGTGAAGGAAAGCTATGTGATTCTATATAATACTTTTTACGAAGGAGGAAACTCCTAATCTGCTTAGATTTCTTCACTTCTATAAAATATACCAAAAACAAAAATGGTGAAAAAAGCTAACCCTCATAGATCAAACGCGTTTTTGAACGAAGCCTAAACGTATGTATGACTTGACATCTGTTTGACGGCTGTCAACGTCAATCAAATTTGCGCGATTATTTCACTTTTAGCGCCAACTTGTTGCTTGGTTTGGCTTGGTTTTCACAAATGAAACAACTTTTTGTTTTGATGATTAAATGTAACATTTACTGTAAAACAAAATAGGCGATGGTGGTTTTCGTTCTGGCAGACCCAGAAAGATGTTACAGCTCGTGCAACAATCAGGTAAGTTTAAGATAAATTCTTTGCTTCGGACATCCATAGTTTTAAAACGATCATTACATACTAAATCATATTTTAGTTGATGTAGCCAGGCTGAGAAACTCATAAGAAATAATCAACTGCTTATGCAATTAGTCTATGGATAATACTGTACAATAAAGGACGCGGGGTAGGGGGAAGGGAGGGGGTTGAAGGGGGGTACCCCCTGATACCCTCCCCTCTTGAAGCAAGCTTTTGGTTTCTGAGATACCTATTCATGATTGAAGTTTGAGGTTATGACTAGACTAAAAGTGTTAAAATTCACTTGGATTTGATCATCGTTTTTCACCCCTTAATTTGATTGGATCATCAAATTAAGGGGTGGGGGTAGAGGGAGTGGAGGGGAAGGTGTAGGGATATACTGCACTTTAAAGGAAGCTGATTTGCGTTTCATATTTTTTTGTGAGAAACTACATGATGCAAGAAGTCTTTTGGTGAAGTCGTTTTTTGAAGCAACCTGGTAGTTTTCGAGAAATAAATTTTTAAAAATCGCAAAATTATAACAAAATGTATGATTATTTTACGTCACTATTATGATTGACTACTAACCTTATAAAATTACGAGCTGTCAGTTGTGTTTTGTTACGTAAATGTTGATTCTGTACATACCGTCAATGTAGACATCAAGTCCTGTAGGCCACGTGATAGGCTAGAAATTCAAGGCGAGCGCGAAGCGTGAGCCTTGAATTTCGTGGTTTTTTTTTAACAGACAACAGTAATCTCTTTAAACCCCTGAAAATAGGCAATTTTGTAGGGAATAGGTAAGTCCCCTCTTTACTACACCTGGATATACTGTACTATAAAGGACGCTGATCTTGCGTTTCATATTTTTTTGTCAGAAACTACATGATGCAAGAAGTCTTTCGGTGAAGTCGTTTTTTGAAGCTACCTAGTAGTTTTCGAGAAATGTTTTTTTTAAAATCGCAAAATTAAAACAAAATTTATGATGATTTTACGTCAATATTATGATTGACTACCAACCTTATAAAACTACGATCTGTCAGTTGTGTTTCATTACGTGGATGTTGATTCTATACAGTCAATGTAAACATCAAGTCCTGTAGGCCACGAGATAGGTTAGAAATTCAATTTCGAATTTCGTGGTTTTTTTTTAACAGACAACAGTCACCTCTCTAAACCCCTGAAAATAGGCAATTGCCCACCTTTGCCAAAGTCCTGTAGGCCACATGACAGGTTAGAAATTCAAGGCGAGCGCGAAGCGTGAGCCTTGAATTTCTTGGTTATTTTTTATTAACAGACAACAGTAATCTCTTTAAACCCCTGAAAATAGGCAATTGTACACCTTTGCCAAAGTCCTGTAAGCCACGTGATAGGTTAGAAATTCAAGGCGAGCGCGAAGCGTGAGCCTTGAATTTGGTGTTTTTTTTTTTAACAGACAACAGTAATCTCTTTAAACCCCTGAAAATAGACAATTTTGTAGGGCAAGTCCCCCCTCTTAACTACACCTTCCCCTCCACCCCCTCTCCCCCCACCCCTTAATTTGATGATCCAAAACTGAATTTTAACATTTTTAGTCTAGTCATAACCTCAAACTTCAATCATGAATATCACAGAAACCAAAAGCTTGCTTCAAGAGGGGAGGGTATCAGGGGGTACCCACCTTCAACCCCCCCTTCAACCTCCCCTCCCCCTACCCCGCGTCCTTTATTGTACAGTTTTACCCTTTTCATCAGTGTAGATTCACCACAAAATAATATAATAGTGAAAAGAGCTAAGTGCAAAATACCTAATATCTCTTAAATAAAATTATTTGAGTTGTTTTTTTTTTTATTATAAGCATTATTCATACACAAAATAATCAATTTGGAAAATTTCATATTATTAGCTGATATAACATTAAAGTTATAAAAAAAAACATTTTTTTGTCAAGACTTCACAATTTGATTGCTCATTATTTCATAACAATGGTCTAGTGGGTTAGATCAGTTCACCTCTAATACGACGATAGTAATCTATCACTATATTTATTGATGAAAACCACATGAAAAATACTATGGCTATCGATTAATAGGCTAATTCATTTTAATGATATCCTTCTTGATTCTCTGCTGTTTTTTCTACTTGTTTTCAGTATGATCAGTTGATAAAGTTAAAAAAAATATACTTTGTACAAAAATATTGGTTCAATTTTATTGAGTTTCATTACTAAAATAGATGAAATGACAATGTCTCAGCAATCATCTAATGCAAAAGAGCAATAATAATCTCTCCCACCCTAATTAATTCAATTATTTATTTTAGGTGATTATGAAAAGGTACTTGATGCTGCTGATCCAATGACATAATCATGTTTTTTAAGTGAAGTTTTTCTGTTCGTTGTTTTCATTTACTTAGGAATTTATTTGGGTGGATTCATATTATAATTAAAATGATCTTTAAAATATGTATGCAATTTTTATTAATCACTAAATGCAACAAATTAGTTTAGGAGTTGCTACTATCAAACAGTTCCATCTGTGACTGATGTAACAACTTATATACAGCTAAGTCAGTATCAAGTCTTATAAACTATTGTAATAAGGCATTTTTAAGATAAAAACACTCTCTTCCATATCAAACTATTTCTCTCTTAACAAATATATGACAAAAATTTACAGTGACAACTTTGTCTTTTATGTTAAAATTTGAGATAAATATATTGCTTTTCTATGTGCACATTTATATTCTAAAAGTAATAATAAACCAGGGTCTTTTTACAGTTTCAGTTTCAGCTCATGAGCTCCATTTCCGTTTAGTAAGATCCAAATAAGTGATCAATCTCTTTTATTTCGCACTGTAACAAGGCCCCAGATATGTAACTTTACAGTAATTGTCTTATTTAAAGTGCAGCCGAAGAATTGACAGGTTTTTATAATGTACTCTGAACATCAATTTGTTAAATGCCGTGGTAATTGGTTAATCTGATCATGTCAATTACCACTTGATAATTATATTCACAAGTCTCATCAGAAAAGGTGTTATTAGAGCAATTCATAAAGAAAATACTTAACTGTACAGAATTACTGATCATAATTTAACAAAGTTTCATTAAAGATAGTATCAAAAAATATAAATTGAAATGATGATTGATTTTAATTTTCGTTTTTTATTATTTGAAATGCAACAAAAAAAAAACCTTTTAAAAATGTGTACATTATTTAAAAATAAAATGTAAGTATTTACAAATTAATGGTTCATCATGAAATGAAAACAATCTTACTTCACACACCTGGCAAAGACATTAATATTCACCATTTTGAGATCACAGTAAATACAGGAAAAAGCTTTATACACAATGTGTACTTAGAGTAGGTATTTACTATAACTTTTTATTGATTTGTGCTAGTCATTGGAAAAATAAAAATAAGGTTATTAGTATGGGCTACACTACAGGAATGTTAAATAAATAGTAATACACAGATAATTTATAAAATACATTTTAGTGGCAAATACATGGTGCGTCTGTGTTGCAAGAATATTTTTGTGCAATTTATGAATAAAGTAACACTTTTTTGTGTTAAGTTTCAAGTGCCTATAACACAACTGTAAATAATAATGTGTAGGCCATATTAGGTTATTTAATGTTTTGATTAAAGAATAGAACAGGATTACGAATTAACGTTATTATCATTAACATGTGAATTTACAGCCATGTTTGTTATGACCAATGTGACTAACTAATGCTTTATATCCATTTTGTATCAGTGAGATGGCTGGCTGATGGAGAAAATGGCTTGTATACATGACATAATAAATAACAGGCGTAACTCTCAAAAAGACGACGCGATTTGCAAGTGGTGTAGGCTTTTTAACTGGTAAGGCAAAGACGACCTCGATAGTACATAATATTTTGCACTACATCTAAGTAAAAAAATGAGTTGAAAATCATTTGAAAGTGACAACTGATATTTTTTCCTATCTGATGATAACATATGGCTCTTTAGTAGTACCTCTTAATTCTGTCGAATCAAGCTGTTTTAATTGCTATAGAATCAGCGCTCCAGTGATTTAGCTGTTGTAACACCAATCAATATTAAGTACAATAAGACAAACCTTTGTTTTGTTCGATAAAATTTTAATAGAATCTGTTTCTACTCAAAAGCCACTATTATAAGTTAGACGCACCTCAGAACTAGAATCAATGCGAAGGTGAGAGGAGAATTCTACTCTTAACACAGGATTTCATTAATTGACTCCTCATACGTAATAATTTGAAAAACAGAAACTACAAGAATTCAATCGAATTCGTAACATCTACGTAGTTCGTTTAGTGTTTTTTACTAAATTTCAATAACTATACGAAAGCATCAAGACTACCTAAAGATATGATTTAAAATCACTCATTTTTTTATCGGGAACGTGAGTTCGGAGCTAGGGTAAGGTTAGGTTAGGTTAATTTCACTAAAGTATTACTAATGGTCCGGCTCGGTGAGATTCTGCTCAGACGCGCGGATCTAGCGCGGGCGCGAGCTGGTCGACGCTGCGGCCCTTGTGCAGCTGCAGGCAGAGCTCGCTCGGCTCCATCGTGATGTGGTGCGACGAGGTCCGCTTGTGTCGAGTGTGCGACTCGCTCGGGACCGCCTTCAGGTCCTTATATACACAGAAACAGTTATTACAGGTGTTGCTGGTGAAAAATTTGCAGACATTGTGGAGATACCCAACACTACTCTGGAGTTTAACTTGCCGCTGCAGTTGAGGGCAAAAGATAACAAAAGGCTTGTTTCTACTTAGGGGCCGTCCATTAATCACGTGAGGCTGTAAAGGGGGGGGGGGGTACGGAAAACATCACGAGAGGGGAGGGGGGGTCCCGTCAGACATCACGTGTATTAATTTTATTTATTTTTTGTCAAAAAGCGCTATTTCTGAACGTAAATTTTGAACGGCGCGAAAATTTGAATGATTTGTTGTCACAAACCTCTTTGCCAATAACAACTGCCAGTGAAGAAGAAGCTTTACCAGTTGTAACCTTAAATGAAAGTTTTGCAACTCTTGGGGACGAAGACAACATTAATTAATTATTAATTATTTTTGACGACCCGTCTGGTGTAGTGGTCGAGAAATCGCCTACTACGCAGCGGGTGCGGGTTCGATCCCCGCACAATACAAATATTTGTGTGCATTAACATGTCTGTTTGTATTGGTCTGGGTGTTTTCTATGTATATCATGTATGTATTTACAAAAAAAAAAGTATTTAAGTATTATATCCGTTGTCTGGCACCCATAACACAACCAACATATAAATGTTTTTCGAATCACCATTTTTTTATATTTTTTTACAGTCAAAAATAGCCTTTACATAGACTTCCAAAAAAATACACGTGATCCAGGGGGAGGGGGGGGGGGGGGAGTGGTTCCAATCCTCACCAAATATCACCAGCTTGGGGGTCAAAAAATGAGAAAAACGACCTCACGTGATTAATGGACGGCCCCTTAGAACAAATCTCAATGTTGGTAGTTTCTAGTGATTCATTATGATATGAAAATAGGTTACAAAAAACTAATTTATTTATTTATTTAAAAAACGTTTATTAATATTTTAAATAATTAAGTTTTTCCAAATCACACATTTGTCATGTGACCGTACAGTGCGACAAGGATCTTTTTAGCGAACCATGGCAAAGTTAATGAGAAGGCTACTAATTTAAACCAGTTATAAGAATGATGGTACAGTATTTCATGTATAACATACAAAACACAAAACAATCACATAAACAATAAACAACGTTAAAAATCATAACTTCGTATAAGGAGTTCAGCTTTACGGTATTTAAAAAGCATCATTTTATTTTAATCAAAAAGTGTAACGAAAATGAAGCAACGGGGCGGCGGCGCTAGGACAAATGGGTAAATCTCCTGTAAGATTGAGGAGATATGGCTACACTATGACGGCGTTAGTTCTGATTTTCGCCATCAGCCAAACGATCCATGTCGCACTGTAAACGCCTACAAGGGATGTGACGTCATGCCTTGTACGTTGGCGGGCATTTTTTGCTGTCATAGATAACTCTTCATAGTATTTTGCTGTCAAGCAGACTTCGAACTTAATCAGATTGCGCGGGAAACGAAAAGGGAAGGACAGACCTTATTTCTTCGTTTCAGTAATTGTTTTTTTCGGGTCAATTATTGTGATTGTGTGGTGGAATTGTCATGATAATTTGTGCTTTTGAAGAAAACAATGCAATTAAAGTGGGGAATTAAGTGAAGCGAGCTCTGATCGCGCCGTCTCACCCGGATCGCTGTTCCTGCCCTGACCTTCCTTGTTGAACATTGAAATGCGAACCACCTCGCATTTCAATGAGTTAGGTTAAGATAGGCTAGTTTAGCGTTACTTTAGTTTTAAGTGTTAAAACTGAAAATTCACTGAAGTATTGTCTGTATGGCGTAGAGCCGAAGACGTTAAACTTGTATACAAAAAAAAACGAACTTAAGCAGTGACGTCATTGAAAACACCGTGACAGTTCGAGCGTTTTGGGGCCCGTTGAAATTGTTTTTATCACGCTTTTATTAGCTTGGGTTGTATCTATGTGTGTATGTATGTAATGGAATCTTTGAGCATAAATTTGACCGATTTCCAGAAGTGTGATTAATTTGAAACTTTGCACACGTATCAAGGACCGATGACAATGCAATAATTTAAAAACAGTTTCTCAATATCCTTATAAGGACCGCCAGGATTAATAAATTCTTTCGTGGATGCTCTGTAAGGGAGTAAGAAAGATAGAGCTATCGCGTGTCGCATATCCGCAAATAATTAATTGAAACATGGAACTAAAAAGTGAAAAATAAATTATAGTTTGAAAAAAACTAAAAAAAACACGCTTTTATAGCTAACCGAACTAAAAAGTAGAAAATAATTTTTAATTACAAAGAGTTAGAGAATAATTCAATTCAGAGTAAAAAGTGTGGGGTGCTTGATATATTAAATGGTTCAATTATTCTACATGCAACTATTTATGTGCGGAGAGTTATGAGAAAAACTAGTAAAAAGTTATGAAAGTATAGTAAAATGCACCCCACGCTTTTTACTATAAATTGAATTATCCTCTAACTCTTTGTCATTAAAAATATTTTCTACTTTTTAGTTCGGATAGCTATAAAAGCGTGTTTTTTTTAGTTTTTTTAAACTATAATTTTTTAATTTTAATTAAATCATGTGTGAACGTTTAATATTTATAAAAACATCAAGGTATTTAATGTAAATAATTGTTTTTGAAATTTAGTCACTTGCCTATTTACTTCACCTCACCCACTAGGTTATCGCTGGCAATTAGGTTGCGCTAAAGATAAGCGTCAGCTTCCATTTTTATAAATCAATTGTGAATTTTAGTCATCTACTCACATATTGATTTCAAGTCTGAATAATGTTGTCTGTTTATGTTAAATCAATTAACAATTTAACAGCATCGGTTTATTTATTATCTAATTTACAAAGCCTCGGCGTGTATATCTAAGACTCGCGTCGAAACCGCCCCGCTATCTTCTTGTGTCTGTTAGTCATGTGTAATATCTTCATAATCTATCTTTATAATTAGAAAACAATGCGTTAGTCAATGTTATGTAAAATTGCATACCAAAAATGTTGTATGATCTTGACAAAATAAGGTTAATTACAATGTGCATACACTCACAAGAAAGTATTCAAATAATCTTTACTGCTAAAAACTTAAGGTTTGGAATCCTACGAGCGAATACCCAAGTATTGCTGTTTCACTCACACACAGACTCTCTCATTCGGATCTGTTTGTCGTAGCGCAAATGCCTACGCCTACTAACTCGTATTATAACGGGGTACGGTTTGATACATTGTTAGGATAAATAATTTATAATAGTTATAATAAATAAATATCCTTTAAAATAAATATCCTTTGGACATTCCCACACATCGCCATCTAGCCCCAAAGTAAGCTACTCAAAGCTTGTGTTATGGGTGCCAGACAACGGATATAATACTTAAATACTTTTTTTTTTTTGTAAATACATACATGATATACATAGAAAACACCCAGACCAATACAAACAGACATGTTCATGCACACAAATGTTTGTATTGTGCGGGGATCGAACCCGCAACCCGCTGCGTAGTAGGCGATTTCTCGACCACTACACCAGACGGGTCGTCAAAAATATAATACATAGTATAAAACCCTAAAAACACGCCTTTTTTATTTTTTTCGTATCCCATTCAGCAAACTCTTTCATTTAATACCCATATCATGTGGTTGCATTTCAAATAGCCAATCCGCCAACTTGGATGTCCGTCCGCCATGTTGGATTCAAGTCTCGTGACTATTATTTTCGTATGCCTGACTGCAAAACCTATCATTCGATACGCATATCATGGGGGTGCATTTCAAGTAGCCTGTCCGCCATCTTGGGGAGGCCGCCATATTGGATTTCTAATGACGTTTCTTAGCCAGTCATGTATTGTCACCGGAACTCAGAGCGTGTGCAAAATTTTATCTTAATGGAAGACTGGGAAGTGGGTCAAATAAAGATTCCAAGATTTCATAGTTATGCCCCGGCCCTGTCTCGCCCAGCCTCGTAATTTTAAAAGATAAGAAAAACACTATAATTGATCAGTTATCGAGCGGGATAAAAAATGATCAAATTACTAAAATGGCTATAAAAAATTTAGGGTTGTATGTATTTTTTAATGCCACATTATAAAAGGATAAAAACAAAAACTTTCGTCCAAAAATTTTTAAAAAAATATTAAGGGTGAACAACCCTTATCACTTAGGGGTATGAAAAATAGATAGTAGCCGATTCTCAGACCTACTGAATACGAATATAAAATTTGGTAAGAATTGGTAAAGCCGTTTCGGAGGAGTACGGGAACGAACATTGTGACACGAGAATTTTATATATAGGCAATCACATACATTGCTCTGATCCCAAAGTAAGTAGCTAATGTACTTGTGTTATGGAAATCAGACACAACGGTGGTACAGTCGCCGTCAGATATATTGGAGCAGACAAAGTAACCAAATACTTCTGAACAGTTTAATATGTCAATAAGTTCCATACACTACAAGTAACCATTAATATCAGAACATTAATTACTTCATTAATATCTGAGCAGCAGCTAGTCAATAACTTCTATACACACAATTAACCAATAATATTTGAACACTCATAACGTCAAATGTATCTACGCAATCGGTCTTAAATATCCGAGCAATCGATGAAAATTGCAGATGGAAGTGCTTCCAACTTAACTATAAATACTATTTAAAAATAGGAACTCTTTTCATATTTTATAATATAGTAAGATGACGCTGGCAGTTTGTAACGCTTTGTAGTTTTAAGTATTGTCATCACTGTCAAGAAAGTGTCATGCATTAAATAAATTCAGGGAAGTGAGTGTTCAGATATTTTTGATTAGTTCTGTGTATAGAAGTTATTGACTAACATCTGCTCAGATATTAATAGCCGAAAGCCTTTGACGGTTCTCCTCTTCAGGTTGTTAAAAAAATTAAATATTTGGGTCACAGAGGACTTAAAAGACGACATGGACATGGAGAGGGAGCGCCGAGCACTGTCGGTAAGGGGTAATATGCTATAACGTAGGTTTGCACGCTGTTCTCGTGATGTAAAAGTTACTCTTTTTAAAACATATTGCCAAACTTTATACACGTGCAATCTGTGGAGCAACTACACCAAAAAAGCCTTCAGTGCTTTGCGCATACAATATAACAATGCCTTCAGGGGGATGATGGGTCTGCCCTGGCGCTGCAGTGCCTCGGGAATGTTCGCCATCTGGAACACAGACGGATTCCACGCCGTTCTGCGAAAACGAGTGGCTTCCCCGTGGGAGCGAGTGCGGAGCAGCATCAACACTCTCCTGAGGGTTATTGCAGAGAGGATAAACAGCCCTATCACCGCTCACTGGGCATCCATCCACGTTCGGTCTAATCCTAGCTTTAAGTTCTATTAGAACTTGTAGTTGGGATTGGATCTCATATTACATAGGCTGCTCGGGTGTTTTTTAAGTGGGTAGCATTTTATTTTATTTCTGTATAATGGTATAAGGTTAAGAATGTATGGAAACTGTTTCTGAAATAAATGATTTCAATTCAATTCAATTAATGAAGTAATTAATGTTCTGATATTAATGGTAACTTGTATGGAACTTATTGACATTTTAAACTGTTCAGAAATATTTGGTCATTTTATCTGCTCCAATATATCTGATGGCGACTGTACCACAACACCCAGACCCGAGATAACATAGAAAATTTGACCGGGAATCGAACCCGGGACCTCGGAGCGGCGACGCCTTGAAACCAGCGTGCGTTAGCCACTACACCACACCACATATAGGCGTGTTATAATCTCTCAGTCTGCTGTACCTTGGAGCCGGTGCGGCGATGCCGCAGCACGGCGCCGTCGAGCAGCCGCTCGCCCTCGTCGTCCGCGCGCTTGGCGAGCGGCAGCGCGCTCAGGTCGAGGCTCTCCATGCTCTTCAGCGCGAGCTGCCTCAGCTGCTCCAGGCTCAGCTCGCGCGACTCTGACCGCGAGTGCACCTGCTTGTGTATAGTGAGGTCGGACGGTTAAATTATAATAACGAAAGAAACATTCATAAAGATGAAATAAGAAACGAAAAATTTGCGCAAGGGCGGGACTTGAACCAGCAACCTTTTCGCCCAAACGCTCTTACCAATTGAGCTACCGTGCTGTCAGTCCGACCCTGCGAATTTTGTGGTCTCGTATGGATACGTCATTGCGTGACACTTAGCGCCATCTAGCCGTCTGTTTATGAAACAGAGGGCCCAAGCAGTTATTCTTTACAGAATAAATTCAACTTGGAAATTGATGACGCTTCGCTATCTAATGGTTTAGAATGTTTTAAACACTCACAGTGTGATATTTTATATTCATAAAGATGAAATAAGAAACCAAAAATTGGTAAGAGCGTTTGGCCCGGTCTGCCAAAAGGTTGCTGGTGCAAATCCCGCCCGTGCGCGAAATTTTTGGTTTCTTATTTCATCTTCATGAATATAAAAATATGACACTGAGTGTTTAAAACATTCTAAACCAACGGAAGAAACAGTTTCTACGAACTTGCAGCACTACTAAAACTTATTTTGGATTGAGCTTATTGATCGCGGAAGGCTTTAGGCTATCAAGCATAACGCTGCGACGGGAGGGCAGGGAACAAACTCAAAACGCGCGGACGCAGTCGCGGGAGCCGCTAGTAAAATATAGTAGACGTTTTAACAACTAAGTCGCGAGACTTTATCCAGCCACTTTATCGGTATGTGCAAGTATGATAGACATAGAAAAATGTCGACTCAGCTAATAGCAGTCCGACTTTTATAAACATAATTTTGGCCTAAAAACCCGACTTGGACCAACGGCGTCAAATTCAGGTTAATATAGTCTTGCAGTCTACAATACCTTGAAATCTCGTGAGCCGGATCTCGAGTGCGCGGGGAAATCTCGAGAGGCGGAGCGCGGGAAATCACGCCTCGAGTCCCGGGAGTCACGCGAGTCGCTTCGGACCGCGCGGGATCGCTCTGGGTGACCTAAAAAGAATATTTTATTGTTGGGATAAGTATGTAGTTTAACCTTAAAAATGTATGTAAGTGTAACTTTGTAACTATTTATATAAAAGAAGTCTGCGAAGGTCGAGGAGATTGTAGAGTACATCAGAGTGAAGACCAAACGCTTATCGAGTGTCGCACAGTTGGAATCCCGTCAATACGAATGTCAATTGGATTGTAGTGAGGGTTCTCAATCCCACCGAACAGCAGTCGACTTCTATAAAAGCAGAATTATTGCCGAAGGGTGTTTTGTATTGTCGGTTATCTGACACCAAGTTGCGCACTACGACATCCAACTAAATAGTATAATAATTGAACTTTTTGTTTTGTTAACTCATATTGTATGTAAGGTATTTATTATAGATAGACCGAGTACTCGGTTAATACTCTGTACTCTACGGGTTTTTTATTACTCTTACTCGGCCGAGTAACTCGGTTTTAATGCCGGGTATACTCGGTTAAGGTAAAACAATATATTAAGGTTGATATCATCTATACAACGGGAGAGATTTTTCTAAATCTGAATTATGATAATGAATGAGTAGTAATGAGACAAAATGAGGAGAACTAGTTAAGGAAAAATCAATATGTGAAATTTTATAAAGTAGAATTATGATGTAGTAACATAAAGCTCTCTGCACGTTCTGGTAACAGCCAATTCTCTTTTTCTTCGTAGACGTTACCAGCTTCCCAAAAATAAACACTTGCTATGCATGGGGCTTGCGGGTGGTTGCACTTACTCGGCAAAAGTGCTACTCGGCGCATCTCTAGTATTTATTCTTAATTGCTTCGTTATTATGTGTAGCCTGATTATAAATAAGTGATAAAAGTCTTACAACCCGAATACGGGTGGAGCGATTTGCATATTTGTTTTATTCCTTGGATACACAACACATACCTCGTTCGGGCTCGTCGAGCGAATGCTGCCGCGCGCGCGGCTCCAACTGTATTGTTTTAGAGTCATTCCGCAGGTGACGCGACGCGACAAGCACGCGGGAGGTACGGCCGCTCGCGCGTGAGGAATCCTTAAAAAAATATATAAATAAATATTGGACGTCAATCACATGTATACCTCTGTTCCCAAAGTAAGTTACAAAACAGACAATTATATTGATATACTAGAGGATTGCAATGTTTAGTACATATACATATCACTGATTAAAAAAATACAACTTATAAAACGTTTTTCGTGGCGATTGATTTTCTACAGACATGACACGCGCATCACTCGGTATAATACATCGGCCTCGTTCTATCGTTGCGAACTAGCGAGTGTCGCATCGTGATGTTTTATAACCTCAAGCCTTCCTCAATAAATATTCTAATCAACACAAATATAATTGTTCAAATCGGTCCAGTAGTTCCTGAGATTAACGCGTACAAACTAACAAACTTAGCAGTTCTGCAGCTTCGGCTATAATATTACTAAAATAGACTAATATTAGTAGTCTAAAAAGCGTTTCTCAAAAATATGGCGGTGCACTGAGTGGGTAGTACTTTTTTACTTCGCAATTGATTAAACCCTGATCGTTTTCGGTCTGGAACGGGCTTAAAATACTTCCAAGACCATGAAAGTATTTTACTTACAGGGACCCGCTTCCTCGAAATACTTTTAAAAAGACCTTAGTAATGACAAACCTTACGTTCATTAAAATAGGTCTAAAATAGCGAGAAATTAAATAAATACTCGCAAAGTTTAAAAGTATTTTTCATGCTAGCGCGACTTTGTCCCTAATGCATATCGAAATAGGGGTGCATTTTCTATGAAATTCTTTCAACTAGGCACTAGACAGCCGTGTCGCGCCGCGGCAAGTAATTCCTTAATTCCTTCCGAAAAGTAATTCCTTAAAAGTATTTTGTTTTGTAATTTTTCCACTCTAAGCATCAAAGTGGTAGGTATTTATCTTCTAACCAGATTCAAACACGAAAAATAAACGATGCACGTGAAGTATTTCGGTACGATAACGCGATTATGCTATAATGTTCCTTATTGCTATGAAGACAAGGTTCAGTTTTCAACGTTTAAAATAAATACTTGCAAGTATTTTATACCTGGTTTTGAGCACTGGTACTTGAGTTAACAAGTACCAACCATGCCTAATTCGGCTACGGAACCCTAAAGATGAAATACTAAACGCAGAGTTGACGACCTCCGTCGTGTAGTGGCTAAGCACGCTGGGTTTCAAGGCGTCGTCGCTCTGAGGTCCCGTGTTCGATTCTCGGTCGGGTTAATATAGAAATCAAAATTTTCTGTATTGTCTCGTGTCTGGGTGTTGTGCTATCACCGTTGTGTCTAATTTCCATAACACAAGTGCATTAGCAACTTACTTTGGGATCAGAGTAATTGAAAGATTCAAAGATGCTATTGTAATCCTGATGTAGCTTATTTGTTTTATTTTATTGTAATGTCTACTACTACTAGCATACTGACGCTTTGTGTGACTGTAAGTCTGTATGTTCACTGTTAAAATAAATGAAATGAAATGTGATTGGTGTGATGGCCAAAAATAAATAATAGTGGTATACCTGCGAGTACTGCGAGTCGGTGCGCTGCAGGGGCGCGCGCGCGTCGGGCTCGAGCGGCGTGGCGCCGGCCGAGCTGCCGCCCGACGTGCCGCCGGACCGGAGCCCGCTCGCGTTGTCCGCCGACGGCAGCTCCTCGAATACTGCCGATAAAAAGCGAACGTTACAATTGGTTGTAAACCTCTGAAACCCGAATCTTATTGAAGTAATGGACAAAATCTATACTAATACTAGCGGACCCAGCGAACTTTGTTTCGCCCCAGCCCCGTCCCGCCGAGTCCCGTAATTTTAAAAGTTAAGCATTCCCAGCAAATTTTGTTTCGCCTTTAAATTACTAAAATGACTATAAAAAAATAGGGGTTGGTGATAAAAAAGAAAAAATTTAGGGTTGTATATATTTTTAATGCCACATTATAAAAAAATAAAAACAAAACATTTCATCCAAAAAAAAAAAAGGGTGTACAACCCTTGTCACTTAGGGGTATGAAAAATAGATAGTAGCCGATTCTCAGACCTACTGAATACGCATATAAAATTTGGTAAGAATCGGTAAAGCCGTTTCGGAGGAGTACGGAAACGAACATTGTGACACGAGAATTTTATACATATATACATAAGATTATAAAGCTGAAGAGTTTGTTTGTTTGAACGCGCTAATTACAGGAACTACTGGACCAATATGATAAATTATTTTTGTTTTGGCTAGCTTATTTATCGAGGTAGGCTTTAGGCTATATACATCACACTGCGACGGGAGAGGAGGGAGCAAACTCAAAACGCGCGTACGAAGTCGCGGGGGCCGCTAGTAATACATAATAAATACGCAGTACATTATAAAATTAGCAGTCCTCCGCGGCGTCGCCCGCGTACATATTGGATTTCCCGTAAAATGTTTCAACGCAAAACACGCACCTTTTTTCATGGTAAGTACAGTCGAGGACTCTGGCACTTAACCACGTGAACTATGAAAATGGCTTGTGCACACCACACAAAAACGGACGTCAAATCAAACACAAAAGTCTCGTTGACATGAATGAACTAGCTCCTAATAGTACATAGTAGATGTACTAAACAAGCCTATCTATAGATAGTATGACGGATATCGATATCGCAGCTGAAGTTTTCCCCTTCCAGTATCCTCCTCCAGGCCATTCAGGTTTGGCTATTCAAAAAATCCCGAGTTATAGCGCGAGACATCACTACGCTATATAATGACTTGGCGCGCTTATTATAGCGCATATATTACGCTATTATGTTAATTTGAATTTTCATAAAATATTATTCCCATGATAATTTTCTAAGTATGTCCGATATGAAAAATTTAAAAAATATTTACAGGTCCGTATATCAGTATATAAATACCCGTGTGAATCAAAACACGAAAATAGTATATTATTTTTATCAAATATATGCACATAAAAAAGTTTGTAATAAGTAAACTACATCAGTAAAAAATATGATGTTGCGGACTTTATTGTACAACTTTTAAAGCGGAACGATCCCGTCATACGTGATTTTTATGTATCCTTTAAGGTTCACTCTGCGTACGCAACGGAAGCTCTCAAAAGGTATATTTCCCACTCTTTTTTATTTATTTATTGATGCTCTAGTCTTATAAGTCGTATCTTGATGTTTTATAAGCTATCCAACACAAAATATTTTTTCAAATCGGTCCTGTAATCCCTGATATAAGCGCGTTCTAACACACAAACAACAAACAAACCCTCAACTTTATAATATTAGTACAGATATTGATATAATCTTCAAAACTGTAGTACGTCACTTTGCTCCATTGTTAATATTTTCCGTTCGTACCAGATTTACATTATTGAAGTTTTCAAACAGATCCTCAACTATTTTGAAAATGAATGTTAGTCCATGTTCATCACAGATAATGTAGGATTCTAATGGTGAAAGTATTGTTTTCAGTTAAGTAGTTTTGGAGCAAAATCTTAGCAAACAAACAAATAATCAAATCTTTCCTCTTTATAATATTAGCGTAGAACAACTATATTTAAACCATTATCTAGGTACATTTAGATGTAGTGTAATATAAACCAGTATAACCGTTCATTGCGATTCCACGTTAACGTAGTCAAATCTGTACTCATAGGATACTCATAGTATACTCATAGGTTACTCATAGTAACCTATGAGTATGACGGTTTTACTCGCTGGCGACGACGAAAAAAAGTCTATGGAAAATTGCACAGCGCCTCTAGCGGTCTCTGACAGAAATATTTTTTCCATACAAAAAGTTACGTCGTCGCTGCCGAGTAAAACCGTCGTCGCTATCGACTAAACTCATGGTAACGATACGGATAGCTACACAAATACAAGTTTGCCAAGTGTTGGTACATACGTAACTTAAGTCATCGCGCTCCGCGTCCGACCGAGCAATCCGTCTTGTTTATCTACTAGTTTAAAAATAAAACTGAGATACAAAGAGATTATACTAAAGCCGAGGAATGGCTGGGGATAAATACATGATAATAAAAGAATATGTCCGGAGTGAGACGAGAGGAGGCAGACTTTCGAAAGACTAACGAAACGATTCATTGTCTTTGATTTATGTATGCATAGTTAATTATGTAGGTATTTTGAATGTTATTTTTATGATTGTACTTATTAATATATATATACGTATGCTTTTAAAATTCTTTTATTAATTTTATGGATTGTCTTGATCTTTTGAGATTCACTTCCTATGAGCTCATTATTTCTTTACCCAAAGATTGTCTGGAATAGATCGCTTATAGCGATAAGACCGCCTAAATTGTACACTTTCCTGAAACGAATTTGTAATTTACCCAAATGATGTGTAATAAGGAGTTATCTCATCTTATCGACCTCCGTGGTCGAGTGGCTAGCATGCTGGTTTCAAGCGTCGCCATCTCGTGAGGTTCCGGGATCGATTCCCGGTCAGGTCAATGTAGAAAACGATCTTTTCTATGTTGTCTCGGGTTTGGTTGTTGTTCCACCGTTGTTTCCGATTTTCCATAACACAAGTGCTTCAGCTACTTAGCTTGGGATCGAAGCAATGTATGTGATGATGTCAAATATTTATTAATTCTATCTTGATGCAAGCGACTCACGTTTGTCGAGGCTGATGATGGAGCCGGCGATGTCCTTGTGCGGGTCGAGCGGCGCGGCGGCCTCCAGGTGCCTGCGCCGGCGCACCAGCCACCAGTCCGCCATGAAGATGCCGAGCGCCACGATCTTGATGCCGCCGCAGAGGCCGACGTATCTGAAATATAAAACAAAACTATAAAGAAAGAAAAACAGATTGTATTTTGACCACACAATCACATGTGTGTTTGTTACTCCTTCACGCAAAAAGTACTAGATTGATTTTGATAAACTTTACAATAATTTATCTCATACATCAGAATAACAAATCACAAACAACATCATAAGGTGATATTTTTTGAGATCCCACACTTACCGCGGGTGAAACCGCGGGAAACCCCTAGTTTCTAAATAAACGAGAGCTGCTGTTGGAAATTAAAGTAGTAGTAATGGGCATCCAGATTTAAGCGGTTGAACTGAAGTACGGCTCAAGAGGCACAGATTAGGACAATGCAAATTGACAACATTTTCAGCATCTGGATTTTTTTGATTCAGGATTTTGAGTAAATGAAATATGAAGATGCCTATAGAATTTCCACAAACTGAGCAACTTATTCAATGAATAAAAGTAAGTTACCGTGCAAACGATTAAACAGCAAGTATGCCTATTCAAACATACCAGTACGATAAAGTTATTGAAAGTCAATAGGGTGTAGAGATTTTGATAAGTCACTATGTATTCGCTAGAGAGACTAACGGCCTGTTTCACAATATCCTTATAAATCCTGGCTTTTAAAAGCGCAAAAAAATCTGGAAAAATATATAACGCGTTTAGAATCGCTAAGTCTTGAAATGATTTTCGAATTTTCATACCTTTACAAAAATTAAATGTTGTCATTTGCCTGTGCCAGGAGACGACAGCAGAATCGCAAAAATATATGTAAATTGTGTTTTATTAATAAACTAGCAGACTCTGCAAACTTTGTTTCGCCCCCAACTCCGTCCCGCCCAGATCCTTAATTTTAAAAGTTTAGCGGTCCCAGCGAACAGTGTCGCGCCCCGTCCCGCCCCAGTCCCAGCTCCGTCGAACGGGATAAAAGTATCCTATGTTCTTCTCCTAGATCTAAGCTACCACCACTGTTTCGAAAGAGCCCCGTCCCACTCCAGCCCCGGACTATTCTAACGGGATAAAAAGTATCGTATGTCCTTTTCCTGGTTCTAAGCTACCTCCCCACCAATTTTTTGTCAAATCGTTTCCGTCGTTCTTGAGTTATTAATAGTGTGCGTGCTTAACGTGCCAGTTCTGGATACCTTGTTTGGTGCCGTGCCACCACTTGAAAGGACTTTTGTATTTTGACAGCTTAATGGAGCTTTTAGTATCATCGCGCTTTTAATTGCAAATCATCGCGATCGCAGCGCAATCCTGTTTATACTTATAATTACAATATTGTTTTTATAGAGCTTTGTCACAATACAAACTTAATAATATAAATTGCACTTGTAAAAAGCATCTTTGGATGCGAGACAGACATACGCCCGGATAGCGTAAGACACGGTTTACGAATCTGTTTGTACTTGTTTACACACCTGAAACAGAAATTTGATTTTAAACCGAGGTACTCGGCCGAGTACTCGGTTGAAAAAAAATATGAACCGAGTAAAACTCGGTACTCGTTACTCGGCAAAAGTGCTACTCGGCGCATCTCTAATGAGTCGTATTCGCCTTCCCAAACAAGTATACTACAACAGTAGCTACAACTGACCTGAAGCGGAACTGCTCGATGTCGTAAAGCAAGCAGCGGCCGCCCTTCTCCCCGCTGCAGGACTGCTTCCACAGCAGGCAGGTGGAGTCGATGAGGTTGCCGAACACGATCGGCGCGGGGATGTACCCGAACAGGCGGAAGATCACGAACTGCATGCCGAGTGCGAACGAACGCTCCTCTTCGCTAACAGATCTATCAAAAAAAAAAAGAAAAGAAACGTTTACATAAAATGAATAAATTCAATCTTATGCGAGGGTGATGGTCAGTTATTAGGACAGTTATCGTCTCATTGTGTTTAAATAAACAAAAAAAAAGATAACTGATTCAATTTGTGTAACAATTTTTATAAAATATTTTAAAAAATACCCAAGAAAAAAATAAAATATTCACTTCATTAAAAAAGCATACATGGCAACCCGAAGGGGGTTGACGGGGCGCGCGGGAGGCGCGGAGTTGCGCCGGCACTCGCGGGTAGCGCGACGGGAGTGATTACGCATTTTAAAAATTCTACCGTTTTAGGGTAAATGGGTGCTAAGCTTGTTGACTTTGGAAATCGATACTTGTTTTGGTTATGTTATTAAAGCAACTTTATGTCCCTTTCGGATCGGACAGGTTTTTTTTACATATTGTCTAATCAGGGTTCTCGTAGTAGAATAAACTCATTAATAACTACACAGTATAATCTTACTAATCTGGCACTATTAAAAACCGGAGGGCGCCGGATTATTGAATTGTGCGGATTACTGGATTATAGTGAAAAAGCCGTAGGTAATGGATAAAGTAAAACATTTCGTAGAGGGAATAAATGGTAGTTTATCTCATTTATTATCTCACTTGAAAAAAATAATACGTAAGCACGTGCATGTGAAAAGTTTTGAGGTTAGACTGCTCGTCGACGACGCAGCGACCGAAGCGCACAGGTGTAGCGGGACGAGCGAGGGAGGCGTGGGCGGAGAGTGCCGATCTATCGAAGTGCCGGATAAGTTAGGTTTTACCGTATTTTAAATATAAATTAATTTATCTAAGGCGGCTAAAGTGTTCCCTCCACAACACACAAAGAGCGTGTACCGTGACGCAAGATAAATATTTTTGCAACACTTAACTGGGGCTTACAAAGGTCGAATACTGAAGCTCGGTGACGTGCGTATCTCACCGCTGTTCAGGCACAAACAAATAAAATAAATTGTGAAACACTATTCTCACCTGAGCACGATCATGAGCAGCGGCATCTGCGTGACGGCGACGACGAAGGTCATGAAGAACAGCAGCACGAGGAAGGGGAAGATGGTAGTGCAGGGCGGGTTGCAGGCGCCGGCCGTGGCCACCGGCACCACCGTCACCTCGCCGCTGTACTCGCGCGCGCCCGCCGTCAGCGCCGCGGCCGACGCGCCGCTCACCACGGGCCCCACGCCCACGCCCACGTCGCGGACGTTCTCGTGCACGCCTAACGGAATACAACAGGATTGTAAGAACGAGAGCACAGTTAGTACAATAGATAACGATATAAAACCAGTCTCTTTAAGGTCGCATCTAACAATCGAGAGAACCAATACCTATAGAAATGATACACGTCTCACGATCTCACGTCTAACTATGAAGAAATGTAAAGAACTGTTTCACCATCAACAAATAAGCAGAACTTATTACAATATTTTAAAACAGGCCGAAAGTGTTGTTTTGCAAACACCACCGCCCTACGACACAAAATCGAGCGTTACTACAAACAAAAGACTATAATAAGGTGTTTCGTTAGTGAAGCCAAGCTTTATGGTTCGTATAGCAAATCATTATTAAACAAATAATTGATTGATTCGCGAGTAATTACTGGTTCAACCAATTATAGTGGTGATAGTAGTTATACAGGTGGCCAAAACAGTGAGGTCCAAAAAAATTTTTTAGAAGCCTTACAACCATATCTATCCAAATATACCGTATTTATGATAGCCAATTTTTTTTAAGTTTTCGAGGCTTTTCTTTTTAAAATTTTTTTTTAGTCTTAGCTCATAATTTTATCTAAGTAAATTAAATTTAACAGGATCAAGCTGCAATTTAAAAAAAAAACACAACACCATAAAAACTGATATAATTATTTGTTTGAGAATTCTTAAAATTTGCTAAAATAATTAATATCTCGAAATCTACGAAAATTCGACTAACATACATAGGGACCTATATTTGGAGTCATAGGCCTGGATGTAATCTTGAAAAAAAAAAATTTGGACGTCAATGTTTTGTCCAGCCTGTATATACTCACATGCGCAGTTCGTAAAGTTGTACGGCGACGAGAAGGTGGCGCAGCCGGCGTGGCACGGCGAGAAGTACGTGAGCCCGTTGTTGCCGCACACCGGCTCCATGTCCGTCTCCGTGCACAGGCAGTTGAAGTTGCACGCCGCCGTCAGGTTCACCTTGAACGGCTCCAGGTTGCTGCGGATACCAAACGGAAAACTGTAATCGGTTGATGCAACAAACGCCCGGCTGGTAGTAATTAATGATGGGTCGTTATCGGATTTTGAGATAACGTAACGTAACCGTTAAGTGATTTCCAATAACCGGTTTCATAACTTGTGATTTTTGTAACTAGTTATTTTCATAACGTCCCGAATAAAACGTGTTAGTATACCTGGTTCGTTTACACTTACGTTCGAGTTCTATAGCTGTTTCATTCATTCAAGCAACAAAGCTATCACACGTTATGTTACGACCCTTTTTAAGGCACTTTTAAACATTTCTCGTTTTACTCCTTCATACTAAGAAAACGTTGTGTAGGATGGTCAATGTATAAAATCGTTTACAACTTGTCATAACAAATAACGTAAAACCAGTGATTTTTCGTGAGGAGTGAAGCCAACCAAACATCTTAGCTATGTGTTTTACTTAGTGAATTCAATTTTACTTTAGACCGTTTTGAGATAAGACGCAGTTATTGAAGACCGATGCCTATTTTAATCGTTTTAATGGCGTTATGAATGTAACTAGTTATTGTTATGCAGGATACCGAGAAATCACTGTTTGGGCTCGTAACTGCATAAAAAACTAGTTAAGGTTAATAACGCCTATCGCTAAGTAATGCGCTGATTACACGCAGCGAGTGCAGTGGCGAAGATGTGACGAGGTGTTTTGTTGCTATACAACCAAAAAAAAAGTGCAAGCCAATGAGTAACGCCATCCACCCCTATTAGGAATAAACTTAGATAGCAATTTAAATTGGTAGCAACACATCAAAAACTATTTAAAAATGTCTTCCTTTATATACGCTCTACAATATCTCAAATGCCTGTACGATTTTAAAACTGCTCTGACGGTTTAATGTGCGCACTTACGACTCTCGTATGGTATTGTTATAAGGGCTAATTCTTGCGCCGTTGACAAAAGCTTTATATGTATATGTAATGTATGAGAATCTTAGTGAATATAGTCTAGATGGATTCATGTAGATTTGTGGACCTTATTTTATGAAACATCAAATTCTAACACTCATCTCTAACTATATATTTGAGTGCAGCAAATTTGCAAGGAAACATTTTAATTTATATTCTCCAGCAAAAGGTATTAAAAGAAATAACAGAAATCAAAGCAAGCTCAAAATCCCCTCTTCCTAATAAAAAATATTTTCATCTAGTCCTTACAGTATGTTAATTATAATCTATAACTACTCGCCTAATGTAATTAAAACCTCAGAAACGCCTACGCTTTTAAAAAAAATAACTAAAGAAAAAGCTAATAAATAAATGTTACCACAATTTAAAGGAATTCTTTGATGACAGTCAGGATTAATAATACTTTGTAATTTTATTTTTTAATTAAGTTTAATTTAATGCTTCAACACCCGAGCGGTTGCAGGCAACCGCATAACAATAGAATTTGCATTGTGTCTCGTTCACATACGCTTGAGGGATTAATAGTAAATAAATTTAATTAAAAGCCACTAGCGCTTCTTGTTTGTCATAGTTGTCATGCCCTTGCAGGGCGTCACATGTAGGTATACCTTTATTTTAATGTACCATCTTAAAATATAATGTTACTATGCACAATAAACTATTTGTATTTAAGTGAAACAAACGAGTGACAGTTTACTGTCTCGTTACTTTACTCGCTACGTGTAATCATCACGCTTTCGTTATTTTTCCTTTTTTATATCCCGTATTGCATCCCTGCTAAACAATATCTAAGCTATGTAAGCACAATCAATTGAATTCTTTTCAAAAGTTTTATTGTGAACAGTATTTAGTTGTCTTTTGTTCATAAAGGTACTCTAGTTTCTAACTAAAACACAATAGGAAATACATTCGGTGGCCATGGGTTTGTAAGGGTTATATAACTTTCATAGTTCTCAGTCAACATAACCTTTAGGAAATCGAGTAGTAGTATGCGAATACAATAGGTCAAACTGGCTTGGCCATAGCTGAACCGGTTCTGTGTCAATCCTAGTAAAATATTTTGCTAATTTGTTACCAAAATCGGCCGAAACGCTCGCAGTGATAAAGATTTAGGTTTCTGATTTCCTGTTACATTACGGAAAATCACATGAATTATTTCATATCACAGTAACGTTGGTAGGTAGGTACATGGTAACAATGAGTCCTTGCCACAATACGATAGCAAAATTCTGTATTATTAAATCAATTTCCATCCGTAAATCAAGTCAAGTTCGCGTTTCTCTTCGAACCCGAAACAAGAAAAACCTGTTTGTGTATAATTACCTCTCAAATGCTAAGCAGTTACATTCATGTTGCTTTTAATCAATTACCGCTGTTTAAAAGTATACGATTCGGTAAGGAACAAGTTTTGCAATACCAGGACACTAACAGATTTCATCAATGCGCAGTTTTCTTGTCATTAGATGTTTATATCATCGAGAGATAGAGAACTTTATTTAAGTATTACAGAAGACGGTAATTGCTTTTCGCCAACGTTAATAATAAACAGTAAAACAATATGTGTACCTTTAGTAAGTAAAAGTACTTTATAATGACAAAAAACATGTATCTAACTTAATCTAAATCGCATTTTACAATATTTACTAAAAACCTTTTTTTTTTAGACTCTGGTTTTCCACCGCGAAAAAAGATTCTATAGCTATCCCAACGCTATCTAGTGAGAGCTAATAGGTGGTGGGCGAAA
Organism: Pyrausta purpuralis; assembly: GCA_963924145.1. Lineage (NCBI taxonomy): Eukaryota > Metazoa > Arthropoda > Insecta > Lepidoptera > Crambidae > Pyrausta > Pyrausta purpuralis. Next base: position 10,492,981 of record OZ001659.1, on the reverse strand, counting down.
ACGTCTCATTGGCAGCCGTTGTGCTGACGTTAAAGATTTTATCAGGCTAACATGAATTTTATAGCAAACACTTATCTTCCTTAACTGAACATGAAAAGACATAAACAAATATTTAAAACTAAGTTTTTCGCCCGCCTATTACTGTTTTGAGATTAAGACTTTTTGTTATGTTTCAAAGTATCCCACTAGTTTAGTTTCTTGGCTAATTCTTCCCGTATCAAAACTCCTAAGGTGAATTTTCTCTAGATGGGGTTTTTCAAACAACTTACCTGTTATTCGTATACGGTATAGTAGTGCCAGCCATCTTGATGTTGTCGCAGCCGAGGAAGAACAGCAGCGCGTAGCACGAGAGGCAGATGGTGTTGGAGATCAGCACGAACTGCACGGCACCCTTGGGCCGCAGCTCGAGTCGCTTGAGCAGGCAGCCGCCCATAAAGATTCCAATGCACGCGCCTGGGATTGCTATCGCCCCTGGAGACATATTACCATATATGTCAATCCTTGCCAATATTTCAAACTACCTTTCAGTTACTTCACCCGCGTAAGTAAAGGATAAAATATACGATGAATTCAGCCCATGTGCTATTCCAATATTTCTAATGTACCATCGAGCTGTATTTTTGTTAAGTTTCATAAGATCTTAAAATAATTTTTATTTATTTGCAAATTGTGCAGCGTGTAAATTGAACATATTGCGTGAAGGAGCAACAACCATTCATCCATCCTCAAAGCTATCGCAATTATAATATTATTAGTATGAGAAGATGCGAATGTGTAAGTATGTATCGGAACTGAATGTGATGGCGGGCCATTGAGGTAGTTACGTTTTTTAAGTGGTTGAACGGTTTTGATCAATTTTAAAACATAGAACATAAATATTTTACAACTACAACATCACATGCATTGCTCCGATCCCAAGCTAAGTAGCTAAAGCACTTGTGTTATGGAAATCGGAAACAACGGTGGTACCACAACACCCACACCCGAGACAATATTGAAAAGACCGTTTTCTACATTGACCCGACCGGCAATCGAACCCGGAACCTCACGAGATGGCGACGCTTGAAACCAGCGTGCTAACCACTCGATCACGTTACAGTAAATATCGGAACAGTTTCACTAACAAACCTTTATTCGCTCTTATAGCATCCTTGTTAGCAATTTAAAAGTTAATCTAATTAAACCTCTTATACCGAAGTGAATCAGAATATTTATTATCTAGTATTGAATCGTAATAGGTCCTATGGACGAATTGTAAACAACTTGTATGTTATCCTTGTTAGCAAATTGGAAAATGTGAATTGTATTATTGAAGTACGTACACTTCCAAATCATTCAATTCCCCTTATTTCCTTATTATTGTTGTTGTATTGCAGCTAGTACACAGGAGATACGTAACAATAACCGTGCGGCAATGAGTCAATTATAGGATCGTCTCTGTGATGTGTGTCATTTGAATTGTGTCATGGGTTAGTTAGATCAGAAATTATATCGCCAGCTGACATGGTGCAAGTACTGTGTAACGTGTAAATTACCGTAACGTACCTAACGTAACATAATATTCGATGAAACTTGGCAACAGTTACTTTCTTTACGTTATGTTATATAAGGTCAAATCGTTTAAAATAAAAAATATATTTTTTTTACTGATTCTTTGTAACATACATCATAAACACAGGACATCATCATATTTTTTGGATAATCGAGATTTTCATTTTATTTATTTTAATATATATTTTTTAAATAGCACCCTGATGATTTTTAAGTTATTATGTCATCGGCACTGCCTCTCTTTATTTAATGTCCAATCCTTCTTTTTCCTAATATACAGGGTGTTGTTTTGGTCAGTGACATCCAACTCAGGGATGACAATATGAGTTAAGCTTAATATTCTAATAAAAATGTTTTCTTAAAATTCTGAGCAAGTTTTATACAAGAAAACCTCTTCACAACATTCAAAAAAATTACAAAACGAATGGGAAAACTCGCACCCTAGCCCGTAGCTAGCGCTTATCTACAAAATACTACGCCGTAGCTAGTAAGCTACGCAAAAGGCTACCTGGTGTTGGTAGTTTTGACTCGATTGCTGTACCGCATAAAAAACATTTTTTTTTGGCATTTTTCTATTTCAAAAAAAATATTTTTTTTAAATATATTTTTTTAAAATATATTTTTTGGCATCAGTATCGTTTGTACAGCCACCCCTGAGTCGCTCGTCGCTGACCAAAACAACACCCTGTATAACCTAATTGTTAAATAAAAAAATAATAATTCCCTTAATCTCAATTTTCATTAAAAGCTAAACTGTTTTATTTATTGTGCTGAATAAACCCTTCAAATATGATCACTTGACCTTATAGAACATTATAGAAGTCAGAAAATAGCTGATATATAATGATTTCGACAATATCGCTAATCGTTATTAAACTGCAAAGAAACTGGTATATTTTCATCAGCCACCAAACTAGTTGATTCAAGTTTGTGTAATTATTTACTATCGATCATTATTGAAGTAGGATTTTAAATATGTTTAAAATAGACGCTAACGCATTTGCAATCATTAACATTTAATTTCGCACATGTTTTAGTGCCTCATCAGAAATGGTTGAGACTATTAAAATAGTGTCACAGCAAGTGAATGCTTTTAGGTTAATTAATTCCATTCAATTTCATATAGTTACTTCGTTATTATTTATGGTTTCCTAGTCTGGTTTAATGTAAATAAATTACCAGTAAAAACGCTGGCTTGACTTTTGCCGAGGCTGAACTGTGTTTCTAGGTACTTCGGCAGGAACACGACAAAACCGGAGACTATCATCAGTTCCATGCAGGCACCAAGGCAGGTGACCACATATACTGGGTTCTTGAGCAAGCGCCACATAGACACGGGTATATCTGAAATAATATTATTACTGTTCAAACAGAGCATATTGGGCGCGGCCTAGCGAGGAATATAGGGCGTGGTGCAATCCAAAGGGAAGTCGCAATAATATGAACTCCTTAGTCACCAAATGAACATTTCGTGGTTTGGTTTCATTAAGCTTTCCCTACGAAAAAAAGTTATTAATAATTTTTGTAAACCCCATGTACTCAGGACCCATGATAACACTTCCAGTAATAGTTTAAAAGGAAGGATGAAGCTTTGGCATATGTAAAATGATGTGAAAACAAAACACAAACATGTTGTTCACAAAACTATAGTTATCATAACGAAATGTGCGTCAGTTTGAATTATGTTGTTTGTCTATTCGGCGGACAGTTATCGTTATTTAATTATCTAATCGACTATTTTATTCCATATGTTACTCTGCTATTTAATTTAGCCAAACAACGTAACATGAATTGAACATTTTATGAAATATTTCCAGAAAAAAGATAACTGGGTTTGTGGTACTGAATTTATTAAAGATATTACACAATATTAAAGACACATTTAATATTCAGTACCTTTTATATCCTTCCCATATCCCGTATCTTTGATAGCCGTAGCCGGTTTCGGCTTGGCAGTCGAAGACCCGCTGGCCGCAGCGGCTTTCTCCACGAGACGAATCTTCTCTTTCTCTCTGACGAGGACCTTCGGGAAGGAGAAGAAGGGAACAGCGACCAGGATGAGTAGGAGGCCACAAAGAAGGAACCCGCCCCACCACATACCCACCCATCGGTGGTCACCGGAATCTGAAATTGGAATTGGTACTTTGATATTTGAATTGATTGTAAACAGCATTGTTCAAGACGAACTCTACGTTCTTCTGACTCTTTTTTTGCTAAAAAAAAAACGTTAATGACGCATTACAGTGACTAAGAGACGTCAAAGTATACAGTTGTTGCGTTGGCGTTTATATCGCCCCGGCTCTCATTTGCCTAAATATTATATTATAATTCCTACATACATACTAATATAAACTATAACATTGGAAACTTGTATCAAAATCCATTCAGTAGCTTTTGGGTGGATGAGTAACAAACATCCTCACAAACTTTCACATTTATAATATTAGTTGGATAGTAGGATTATTGGCGGTCTAAATTTCTTTGAGATAGAGATAGAATTAACTTAAAATTAGTCTTGAGAGTGCTGTCAAGTTTCAGATAATGTATTATTAATTACAAGTATGTGCAAGATGTTTTTTTTAATAATGAGTAAGGAATCAAGTCAAATAATAAAAAAAAAATACTGTACCCATGCGAATGATGTCGCCAGAGAAAGAGTCCATATGGAAAGACAGCAAATAGGCACCAAGCAGAAAGCCGAGGACGGGCCCGAAAGCAGCCATGCTGTACATACAGCCTAGAAAGAAAACTCTTTTCAGTTCGCCGATAGTTGAATGAAATTAAAAAAAACAAAATAATGTTATTTCAAAATTAAACACAAGTAAAAAAATTCTAATTTACATAACTGATATCTTTGCCCTTCATATCGATTCTTTATAAGTATATTATTACCAAGGACAAAATGATCAGAGCCAATGTAATCAGTAAAGGAATCAAAATATTCTGCTGCCGCTCGTATTAAATGACTAATACTTATATGGTCGGTGCCTTTATTTCGCAGACGCTCACGAATCAAAAGGCCGCCGGCGGTTGCATAAACAAAAGTATAACAAAATACTGCTGATAAACACATCCGTGAGAAATTAATAAACTACCTAATCTAATATCATAGTCCTGCATTTTCTATGTCAGACCTCAGATTATTAAGTAACTATCAAACCCGATTTACTCGTACCTTAGTTAAGTACACACAAATATCATTTTAATCGCAATGTTACAGCTTGACATGGCATGTGAATCGGTATCAAGCGACGCGCAGGGAGGAAAGGCTGCATGCAGTAACAGCTTTTAGTACCGCTTGCAGACATTGCGGGCCGAATGTAGGTCACTCTTGTTTTGCACGGCTGCAAATGGCGCGGATTTCGCGGCAATATCAATGATAAATGGCCCGCCGAATTCGCATCGCGTGACAGCCGTACCCTATATCCTATTAAACTCTTAATTAAATTAGTAAATGCCCTTGAACTCGAGAAGTTGCTTTATCTGCATTAACTGGTGACGCAGCATTTTTCGTACCAGCCTAGTAGCAAAGGTACATCTAACAGCCTACAAAAAAGTTATGTAAGTTGAAATGAAGTGTCTAAAACACAAGCTAAAAGATGATTACGTAAGTGTTGATCAACATAATAGGCAAGACCTACTTGCGGTTATAAGACCACAATTCTCATCTATAAACTGAACATAAATGCTACCCACCATATTGGATTATTTATACGTTCACCTATTTAAAGTGAAAGTTCTATACTAAACAGAAACCGCTTAAAATTGGCATTTCTGCACAACTTTAACTGAATGCATATATGTCAATAATTTGCATTTAAATGCAGACAGACCAAAAACGGAACTGGTTTTTAAAACTAGTGCTCTCTCTAGTTTTTAAAAGAGGGAGACTGAACACTCATTTACCATAAAATAGGCAAATGTTATTTACAGCGGCTTATACAAACCTGCTTAATTCTAATGCGTGGGTGTTTGGTTTGATAAAATAAGTAGTTGATTAATAATACACCGGCCTTGGCATTAGAAATGAGTCTGAAAGGTAGCGGGCGAGAGCTAATCCGTCAGGCGGGACAAGAGGCACTCGGAGGGCGCACCTGCAAAAGCGAACGAGAGGGCCCTGTAGATGCTTTCGCTGCCATCGAGTAATGAGACAGATTGTATCTCTTGGAAGAATATCTTGAAGATTATTATTAAAAGGTTAAAAATAGCACACGTGCTCTTTCAAATGACAGATATTTATGAATCAGTCTCCAAAGGTAGCTTCTCGTCATTCTTTGTTTATGGTAAATCAATATCAAGTTTTAATAAAATTCTAATCCTATCGCACTGCATACTTTAATTGACGTCGTCTTCCGTCATACTACACAGAATTATTAGGTGTTCCATCCATACTATTATGTGATTAATGACAGCAGAATGGTTAACGAGTAGATACATCATCAACTTTGTTTTTTTAGAGCTCGGACTGTCGGTCGACCTTCCGAACTTTCCAGAAGATCGATTAATTTCTGTTACCAAGACTTCAAGCTTTTTTGTGCTGTTCTGTAGGTGAGTAATCATTAAGAACCAAAAGTTGATTTAAGTTAAACGATTATTATTTGGTCTCAGAGCTGGAATTGTGTAAAGCAATCGTATTCATTTGATAGTTCATAACGTACGGTTTGATCTGTCAAACCCTTTGTTCTTTACCGTTTGACAGATCATACCGTACGTTTTGAATTGTCAAATGAATACGATTGCTTTACATAATCGCACCCCAGAGTGACAAGCTATCTCAAAACCTTGTCCAAGATAATGCTTTACATTTGACCCGTTGATAAAATATAACATAAACAAAAAACATAATATGTAAGTAGTAAATAATGATACTTACAATCATCTTATTAATATGCTTGTTCGGCATTGCCCCTGTATCGTTCGTCCTCAATACCAGTTCCTATTATATATGTTATCAAACAAAACAAACAGCATTTACGGTAAAATATATATTCGATACACAAATCATATTGCAAACCATAATAATTAAGTAACTCTACGAAATTCGAATCTATTTTAAAACCACAATATTCAATATTACTATTGCCGCTGTTCATTATGCTTAGGGAGTAGGCATATAAAACCTTACACCATTACATTTTATACCGTAGATAAAGTAAGTAGGTACAACAATCGTCAAATTGATGCACGTGTTTCTAGTAGCGATACAAAAAATACAAATATTCTGATTCATTTTATGATAAAATCATAAATTACAAACGAAATTATAAGGTCATTTGTATCCACACTGTTTGAACTATACTTTAAAGTGAAATACATGCTGAAGATGACAAAATGGTCTAAATATTTTTTGGTTTTAGAGTGACGACAATAGTAGATTTGTTATACAAGGGGACAATGCGAGCCATCTCACTCGAGATGTTTCTGGCGCTCAGAGTGAGAGCGCCAATTTAATAGTTCGAGAGTAAAAGCATTCATTCACCAGAGTTAAACATTTTTCTTTCATTACGCCTTAGAAAAAAAAAATGCTGTGTGGTTGTAGATGTGATGAAAAGGTATTATGTTGTTGGGCGAGAGATGAAACCTCACGTTTTTGCACCACATGTCAGTTATTTAGTGCCGTTATTTATACAACACACAAGGACTAGTAACGGCACGGAAGAAAACAGAGTCACATAAAACGCGGAAGATATGAAATAATTCAAATTACGACTCATAATAAAATGACAATGATAGGAAGAAAAATAAAAAATAACAATCCAAAAAAAAAAGGTCTTGATGAAACTATACTTTGACGTCTCATAATTATAAAGACCAAAATAACATTTAGTGGGATGCCACTTATTCTTAAAATAGGTGAATACATACAATAATATTTGCTATTGCAAGAGCAACCTAGATGTGTTTACTCTTTACAAAAACAGTTTTATGTATTATTAATCTTAATTAGTAAAAGATATTAGTGAAAATTCATTTAACAAGTTCAGTTAAATGTGTACAATTTAAATGTTACAAACACTATTGTTACTACTCTTAACATTCAAAAATAAAAAGTTCGGTTCGAGCTGTCATGCTGGTATATTTAATAAAAAACATAGTATAGGACTAGGTAGGGTAGGTGTAAAAAAATATATCAATTGTATAATTTTTTATCAATGATAACCATGTTTTAAACTTTAGCTAAGAAAAACATTATAAAAAACCTTTTTTGTTTTAGTAATATGATGTGATTCAATTATCTTTGACCCTCAGTGTAATCGTAGTAATTAAAACTAAATTACTTTTCACCCTAGGATGGAAAAAACTATTATCCACCCGGCTATCTACGCATGAAAGTTAAATTTTCTGAACAACAGGGATGAAAATCATTTCTGTACCGTACCTATAATGATCTAGATAACGAGAAAATATGAACACATTCGATCTAGGTACTTTTTGTATCTTCAGTATTTTGGTCTTTCATTAAATATTTATTGTAGAGACACCAGCAATTGGTATTGATTTTCCGCGAGTGTGTTAGATCGATTTACGATAGATAGGTATCTGTAGCGTGCATAGAGAAATAGTTCTTTCCAATTCATGTCATTAAGGTAAACTAGGGTGGGTCAAGGTTGAAGGCTTTGGAGTTATAGAGCCTTGCTCACGATTCACGAGAGCCCGTGCTTGGTGCTTGCAAGCCACGACGCGGAGGCTTGCCATGCGATCCAGCACTTTGCCAACCCTCTATTGCGGCACCTTTTGAACTTTTACGACTGAACATAAAAAGATCTCAAAGTCATTACAGGTACCCAACTTGTCCTTTGATAAAGTGTATCCTGTGTTGTGTCGTGACAACTGTATACCTCTTGCATCTCGCTCTTTAATTATTTTTGAAGTAGAGCGCGGAGCGGAGTAAATCAACAGACCTTTGTTGACAATGGTTTACATTTCATTTAGAAAGTCTTTTGTGAAGGTTTTGCCGACTTGTTTAAGTTAGATACGCTGCAGGTGGCTGAGAGATTGAATAAGGAGACCCAAATTGTGTGGTTTACGTAACGTACTTAAAGTAAAGACAACCCATAGGTTGGTCCCACTATGGGAGACCCAAATCATATTTAAGGAGAAATAAATATAATCCCATAAAATATGTGTCTTCTCAGAATAGCTTGAATTGTTTAAAAGTTTTGAAGCAAACAGATAAGAGTAAAATGTACAATGACACGCGAAGAGCAGCACGTGCGAGTTCAACAACCCATATGATGGATTCAATTATTAAATGAATCCTGCACTTTTACGCTCCACGAAACGGAATCAGACGCCGCGATTAAATTACTCATATAAATACTAAACCAGTCTAAGAGCAATGAATGGACTAATAACCCTCGCTACTTTGATGTAAAAGTAATTTAGTTGAGTTATTTTCAGATTGAATCAATTATTTCGTTTAAATTTGGGCTATGCTTTTACATACTACAATAAACTAATAGGCATCCACACTGAAAATAAATACTGCAGGCAAATGCATTACAATTATTTAAAGAATATCATATCAAGATTTATTGAGGTTTATTTGTATGACTTGATTTGGAGAACGATTTATAAATAGGAACGTAATAAATAGTTAATGGTATTTGTTCTGATTAAATTCTATGTCTTTCATCGTTTCGCATTACTAGCAGTTTATGAGAGGGACATTGTACGGTTACGGTTACGAGCGGCAGCAGTCAATAAAGACATGCAATATAAGTTGATCCCTGGAAAGGTCGTCGGAGGGCAAACGGCCATCATAAATTAGCAATTCAAAACTAGACTGAAAATAAAATGAGAATTGTTAGATCACTCACCTATGTACATACTGGAAGATTCAGGACGAACGTGATCGTCCACGTATGTCGTGCCGAGCGTCAACAAAGGCGACCCGCCGCAGCCTAACAAGAGCTGCGCGACCACGAACACCATTACCGGCATAAAAGTGCTCGGCGTACTCTGTGGAACAGACACAGTAAATTCGTAACAAAAACGTAGTCAATTACTCGTATTTCACAACATGACAGTCACATACTTTTATACAATTGTCTGGTCTCAGATTACTCGGAGGCAGGCCTTGAGACAATCGCCCGAGTCCACCCATATCCTGGTCTAACGCTCTCGGCAACCGACAGATATTATCATCTGACTTATTGTTCATTAGCGTTTCACTGTTCACTTCCGCTATGAAATGTGGAAGAACAAACACTAATGATCCGATGCCCATTATAACAGCACCTGTAACAAGAATTTTATTGTATTGTGTGTGAACATGTCAATCAATGAACAGTTCAGAAAAACAACAGTAAATCATGTTTATACGAGAGCTCACCGACTGCTATCCATACTGGAATGTGTCTCCTGCTGCCGAGGTAAGAAACAAAGATAACGGTGATAACATTCCCAATCTCGTAGCTGCTCGCGATCAGCCCCGAGAGACTCGACGGAATCTCGAATCGCTTCTCGATTGTTGTGATCACAGAGTTTATGTATCCCGAACTTAGCGCTTGCTGAAGCGTTACCAGGATCGAAAGGAAAAATACGAATACCTAAAAAAACATTAATTGGTTAGTAATTGAAATTAAATATGAAATTCTTTGAATAATGAGTTTGTCCCATACTTACTTTAATACTAGAAAATCTCTGAATTAATAGCGGTCTCCAGCTCAAGATACCGCAGTCTCTAGCGTCATGAGGAATGTCTAATATTTCTGGGAATATCTGGCGAGGCTTTTCTTTCTCCCTTTCGCGATCTCTGAATAAAGAATGATAACATTTATTAATTATATAATTAATGAATCTAAAGAATTGTTAGTTGACGAAGGCATTCGTTTGAATTCAGAAATCTTACCTGTCGCAAATCCCAGCTGAGGGGTTTCTGCTGTGACATTTGTAAGGTTCCCGCGGTGGGTGGGAGGGGGGCGGGGGAGTGCTGGGCCCAGGTGCATCGTCTCCACCGCCTTCCGTGCAGCCGGATTCCGCGTACAGTCCCGTCATGGCATACATTGATTCTTGTCTCCTGCGCAAAGGATGTATAGATGTATCATCAATAGACTCTACTCACCTATACTCACTAGTCTTGTTGATTGTAAATAAACAGTTCGGTAAACTTAGTGCGCTTGGATCTGTACTGTTTATTACTTAATTCAATAATATAGAATCAAAAACTATATAAAGGCAATTAATCAAATGTATATGTTTAACATTACTTCGTATAGTGTGTCATTATTATTACACATCTCGCGCAATTGATTTATTATCAAGCATACTCTGTGTTAATCATACCATAATCTGTGTAGTACTGAAATGTTTCGTACTTTGCACAAAAAGTTCGTATCGAACAAAATACACATTAATACCTGACAATAGCTCAGTAGTAATTTAGTGTAGATAACTAATAATACATAAGTGAGATGAGGGGAAAGTGTACAGGAAATCGTGGGAAACAATGAGCTTTGTTTACAAACATATGTACGTATATCATAAACGTTAATCTAATGGTAATGAGATCGATTCACATAGAAAGATCTACATATAATAAGACCTAAACTTTAGCAAAGATTCTAATATTATATGAGTCATTGAACGTGACTGTTGGTGATGCGCTCATACCTCAAACACAAGGAGTGTAGTTCTGCTGATTTTTCCGCCAGGTCGTTGCTAGTCACGAACATTTTTACAGTTACTTAACAAACTTCCTATTTATTTAAGAAATTAAACCCAGTCCCGACAAAAATATCATTGAACTTACTAAAATTGATTTAAGAATTAATTGACTCGAAAAATATTTCACATATTTTTTTTTTGTTCGTATCTAGGCCTTTACAAGTGTCCGTGTACACATTTAAACTCAGTATGAGTAAGGACGCCGAAAACTAGCGTTGATGATAGTGATCATAGTAAAGAAACACCTAAGACATTAGACACGTGCGATGATGTAGGTCGTGTGTCGCAAACTTTACTATCTGATCAATCTGATAAGTCTTATCGCGCAAGGGATCTACTCGTATTTAGGCTTAGCTGACGGTAGTTTTCCCCTATATGATTATTATTGTGCGGTTTTTGTGTATGAATCACGGTGGGAGTGCTCGACTATGTTAGTTATTTTTAATGTTGAGTGGACATGTCATTTATTTCGCATTTTACCTACGAAAGTAAGTAGGATGTATACAATACAAATTATACCAAACAGTACTGTAATTACAAAGAACACAATAGCTGCCAGATAGATGGAACAGATATAAAATCAAATAAATATGAACATCATTTTGTGATTTTTATTTCTGCCCAATAGGCACAGTTAGATAATCTCAGCAGGTATGTTGATAAACATAAGTTTAAAATGTGCAAGTTCATAAATTATTACCTTGGTTAATGATAGTGAACGAGCCCAGAATAGCTATACTGACAATATAAAACAGTCGTTTAAATAAAACTTGATATGACCTTGTATAATGAAATAAATGCCAGTTAGCCATTGGCAAAGTAAAATTAATATTATGATTAGGTACTTTTTAATACGTTCGAGTCACGTGAGATAATCATTAACATAAAATCTGAGAAAGCGGATTCATGTTAGGGAAACAAAAAAACTGAAACAACATACAGATATTTTAAATCGTAATAAATTAATTGCAAGCAACTAGATTACAATTTATTGTATTTAATTTTGTAGTTCTTGATTTGATTTATGCCAGTTTAGCCTTAACAGTGTTTTGATGTCTTGCTACTACCAATGGAACGTGCCATCGATAAAAAGGAAAATTATAAATATTTCAGGCAGTGACTCACGACAGGTGTTTTGATGTAGAAAACGACTTACCATACCATTTCTTAATAACATGGACATTTTATATTTTTAAGATGGACATGGCACGGTCAGACGTAAACACCCACATAAATATTATTGAAAACCAGATGTCGATCGTACGAGCGAGATAACTCCAAACATCCTGGTCGTAAAGATCAAATAAAGCAGAATCGAAAGTTTTATAACAATGAAACTATATTTGACATATTGATTAATAGGTGAGTTGGTATAATATTCTGTGCAGGACATTGTATCGGTGTTAATATAGATTCTTCAACTCTGCTAATAAGCGTTGATACACATTCAAGAACAATTAATGAAATTAAACGTATTATTATTTTTTTAAATTAAAGAATGACGTTACGGAAGAAATAGTTTTCTTTGCCATAACTTTATTCAGTGATGGAATTAATATTTAAAACTGAAATACCTATACAATTAACAGTGTGAAATGAGCGCACAGACTGCAACGCTGTAGTGGATCTGGGTCATAGTCATTTTACGGGTGATTAACGATCATAAATAATGCGAGCTTTATGACCGGAGCTTCCCTGCAAAATTTACGTCTTTAAAGTCATTTTTAAATTTGCTAGAAGAAAGGTAACATAGTAACACAGAAGCGCGAGGAGCTATGCATTATTTTGACGACACGTTTGCTGCAGTGGTTACAGCCCTTGACTACGGAACCAGCGCAGCAGCTGTCGCGGATTCGAATCTCGCATTGGACAAATGTTTGTGTGATAAGCGCGAACATTATCAAAGTCATGGGTGTTATATTTGGGAGACGCCTCCGTCATAATCGTTGTCTGGTACTTAGTAAAACAGGAAAATTCCTTATTTCCAAACCAGACAATTGGTGTGTTGTCTTCTGCTGACGCATAATAATTTTACGATGATGACACGTGAAATCAATATAACCCCATATAAATATTTTTAAGTTACAAATGAGCGCTGTATCACATTAAATATACAGCAACTGTAAGCGGTTGCTATGGATGGAACTTCATAGGCGAAACCTATGTTCAGCAAAGGACGTTGCGTCTGTTAATGATGATGCTGAATAATTTCAAGATGAGAGGAAAAACTTGCCTGTTTATCGGTATCAAATTTCACCTACGTCATACTGCGGCATCGCTAGCAGGCAGTTGCTAATCGCTATGGAAATTCAGTCATTTTGCCGTAGGCTATGATGATGATGAATAATTTTAATATAACTTACCTGTGACCTTTCCTGTGTTGGGGCGCGGCGTTGGTGCCGCCCGTGCACTGTTGTCTCTCGCCCTCCGTCAGCATGATGAGCCTCGGGTCTCACCGCACGCCCATGCCACTCGTCGCGACTCTGCTCCACCTGTGACAACAGACAAGGCAAATAAGTGCCAAGCAAACACGAATGTAGTAGAAAATATGTTTTCAAAATCAATAGCAGTTTCTGTCTTGACTTGGAACAATCGGTCGGTCGACTAAGCTTTATATAAATAAAATAAAACTAAATCTGAGAATTAATTACTAGGAGAGTGTGTTTTATTTTAGGTTACGGTTGTGACTTGTGACACGAACCGCGAAAATAATTATATCGTGTGACGACCGTAACTGTGTAAGGTGGTAACTTGAATAAAGAAAAAGTCAGAAGTCTGAAAATGAAGGAAAATCTCATAGTTACGTAAGTAATATGGATAAACTTTGCCTGTATAACACGCGTGCTCTACATCCCAAAAATATTTCAGTCCTTGTGGTTGACACGTCACTCACGCCACGTGTGTGCATCCGAGACAAGTAGCGTATTTGAGTTGAATACTGAGTTGACTGTTGTTTGTAGTACATACTTAGTATAACGCACTGACACTGAACGAGGTACCTACCTGATTTCTTATTGCGGTTACGAACTGACGTGTCGACCCCAATTTCATGGCATTGTTTTGCTTTATACATATATGTGGTATTTCATTAGTATTATTTTCAAGCAGCGATATTTTTCTTTTTAATATCAACAATGACAGAGTCGCTACCTAAGTCTAGTCGACATGCAAGGTCGTACAGACAGACGCCTGACGTCTAGGTTTTACGGCGAAACTTGGGTGAGGGCATATTAGTGAAGCAAGGTCTCTCTGTCTAAATACCATTTCGTATAAATATTAATAATGGTTGATCATTTACATAATGTTTCATGCCACGGTGAATTTAAGTCTCTGTAAACGAAACACAACATCAGACTTAATATAGGTTGTGGCGTGTGTGTTTATAAATGGTAGACCACTAACAGAGTGAGGATCAGGATCATTGTTTATTATTACTTGTCTCCAGCGTACGAGACGACTCCGTCACTGGACCCCCTGCTTGGTCCCATTAAAGAACTACACATGTAGCAGACATTGATGATTCATTCACGAACTGTTTATTTGTTTCAAGTTAAAATTAGCATAAATTTGAATAGAAATCACCTACATAAATGGAAGGAAAGTTTATTGTTCTCGTCTTTTAGTCAAATCGAAAGTGTTGATTTTTGTTGTCCTTTCAAGCACAAATCCAAAAAAGTAATTACTGTCATTACCTACACTATTTGAACATTGAGGCTTGATTTCACTGTGATCCATTAATTTAATATAATAGATGTGATGTCTTGTTGGTTTGATGTCGGTCTAAAAAGTTATTTCCGTAGTATCGGGTTAATGGCTGTTTTACGGTCGCATTACTTTTATAAAATTTTGTTTTAGCTATTGTAACATTTACATGAGTGTCCAATTTCAATATTAGGTAGGTTTTGGAAGTGTAAAATGTCTAACGGGTTAAACAAACATGCGGATATTACGGTTTCTGCCGTGTATCGCCAAAGTACCGTTACAATAATTCCACAACGATGTATGAAAAACGCATAATTGACGGTATAGGACACACATTTGTTATTTTGGTTGGACTTGTTTTCGACTTTTAATAAAGCAAGGTGCTGGGCTACCGGGTAGGTTTTCGTGTCTGCCACACTTATTATAAAAGGTAGGTATATGGATATATGCAATCAGAAACAGTGACTACAAATTGAGTAATTTTGCAGAAGTAGAGAATATGTTTAGTTACAACATTCGGTGCTAACGACCCGACCGATTTATTGTGGTCTTCTCATTAATGAAGGTCGTGTGTAGGTGGTCAATATTTTGGGAACAGTTCTTAAGATGATGTATAGCCAGTTGTTTAGATAAATAAAAAAATGTGCACACTAAGGAATTTCTATGACGACGTTGTTAGTGCTCTGATGTTGTGATTTACCTAGTTATTTCAGATTTATTTTGGCTAGTACATTCAAAATTTAGATGACTGCAGTGGAAGACGCATTCTGAACTTTTTACTTCAATAGTGGACAATGTCTATTGCACAACAAAGTCAGATTTCAACACTCAGTATTCAATCTGGTATACACCTAATTAAATTCAGAGCAACAAGCAGTTATCTGGTATCTCAGGTAAAAAAGATTTACAGAATACTATACCGTCATGGGAACTATGAAAACCGCGATGTTCCGGGGGGCACAATGTGGTCTCACGGTGCGTAAGTGTGGCGTCGGCCGTCGAGCCACTCTAAATAACTGTGGACCCCACGACCTGTCCGCGATTCAACGCTGCGATCTGCAGGTTCATTACTAATATCACACAAACACCTTATGGTGCTATGTTTATCGATATAGATCAAATCTTTCTCTACCTCGATAACACGAAAAAAACCGATCTACCGATCTAGGTAGTTAGCAAAATACTGCGAAGCTAAATATACATTGTTTGCTAAAAAAGTGCTCAGATGACGTAAGCCTGATAGAGTAATACCAAAGGCTAACGCCACATCAATTGACGCGTGCATGCATTCAATAAATATTTACTTGCACGTGTTTCTGAGTCAAAATAGGCACGTACTTTTTCCTATTTGGTTTGAATTATATTCCAATTACTGCATGAAGTAATAACGGAATGAGACTAGAACGCACCATGAAATTGTAATAGGCATGCAAGGTGTAATAAACACCTTGCATGCCAGATGGTACTTTTGTAAACTTCGCCAACCTTATGGCATAATCTATCTGAGCAATAAACAGAGTACGGCTCCATTATTGGCACATCTAGTGGTGTCGTGGAAATCAGTTAGCTTGTATCGTGTCCGTTATGGGTAAGAGTCTGGAACGGGATCGCAATACCATAGAGGAACTATACAGCTAGCCGGCAGTAACATGTATACTCTCAGTCAGCATATTCTAGACTAGCGGTCCCCCGCGACTTCGTCCGCGCGTTTTGAGTTTGCTCCCTCCCCTCCCGTCGCAGCGTGATGTTTTATATCCTTAAGCCTTTCTCAATAAATACGCTATCTAACACAGAAATATTTTTTCAAATCGGTTCAGCAGTTCCTGAGATAAGCGCGTTCAAACCAACATCTCTTCAGCTTTATAATATAATTAGCGCAAGCGCACGTTGTACTTAAGCTGCGAACATTATTTTGGTGCGGAGTTATGTTAAAACTGTGATAGCTCCTAAGATATTTATTGGAATCAAATGATATAAAGGGCAACTTTGTTCTAAATGAAACGCTCGTGATGATGAATGTATTTATTTTGATAATAATAAATACCTGTGTGTATAATACACCTCTAAAAATGATGCATTATTTTTTTACAAATTTATTCACATAAAAAAGGTTGTAGTAAGTCAACCATAAAAGATAGACATATGCTGTCGCGGACTTTATTATAGAACTCTTAATGCTGAACAATCTTGTCATACATGATTTTTGTGTAACTTTAGCGGTTTCCGCAGCGTACGCAGCGGAAGCTCTCAAAAGGAATATTTTTCTCCCGTTTTCGCAACATTTTTCATTGCTGCTGTGGTCTTGTGAGTCGTATCTTTATGTTATATAGCTTAAAGCCTTCCTCGATAAATGGACTATCTAACATAAAAATATTTTTTCAAATCGGGCCAGTAGTTTCTGAGATTAGCGCGTTCAAACAAACAAACAAACAGCTTCAGCTTTATAATATTAGTATAGATACCAAAGGCGGTACTTACACAGTGTTGAAACGTTAAACAGGTGGCAATAAAACTATGCCGCTACTGCGAGTTCATTGTGTCGTTTCTGAGAAATGTATCAATAATTGCACAAGTTCTTAGGTTGTTGGGTAGATTATCAAAATGAATACTAAACAAACCGCTGCGATGATGTATTAAAACCGTCAAACATGAGTTGTACCTACCAAGAGCGGAGCAAACCTGCATTGTTACGTAACATCTTTGCAGAGTAGAATGAATGCCAAAATTTCACTCCCGCACACATGTCGCTGTCCGGAGTCGGGAGTCGGGAGGAGGGAAAGTGGCCAAAGCTAGGCTTTGGTTTTAGTTAAAAAATTCGACCATTTGCCAATTTCGGGAGTCAATGATATTGGGCAATAAATAATATATAAGGCCATAGTTGCGTCTGTACATAGGTACAAATATTAATCCGTTGCGGATTTTAGCTCTCCAGAGACAACCGATCTTATTTTGTTGCACCTATTCGTCACCGTAAGAAAGTTAAAGTATTGTTGATAAACACAAGCTCTTTCAGGGAGGGACCGTGTGTGAATCAGGGCTTGTGTCCAAGGTTAATGTCGCGACGCAACCGATTGCGTTCGGTCGATATGGATGGACATTTCTTCGGGCATTACGAAATTGCTTTGTATGACTAAATACGACAATAAGTTGCTGAAAGACTAATTATAATTAATATTTTTTATTTGTTATACGTTAATCAATCAAAATTTATGATTTACATCTGCGATAAACTAATACTGTATGATGATATGTTGACTCTTCAAACACAAAATATCAGAAAAATATTAATAAAATTGTTTCTGACATTCTAGTTTCATGATGACAACATATGAAGAGGTAATTAGATAATTTAGTAATTAGTGCTGTCAGTAAAAATATACCGTAATTCCTGACTCTACCAACAGCCTTTATTATTTACACTTGGTAGTTTGCATTTAAGGAGAGATACTGAATTATTCTTAAAGGTAGACTATTCAGGAAGCAAATATAGTATTATAATAATGGATTCGGTTAACTTTATCTTCTATGATTTACTATTGATGTATTATTTGTATAAAAGGTATGTTTTTCACGGAGTGGAACTTCTTTCGGTCACTTAGTAGCATCTTTAAATTACCATGCCAGCTACTCGTATGTAACCAATGTAGGTAATATGCTTTTCCACAAACTTTGTTAATATTATGAACAAAGACAGCACGGAAATAAGATTTAGCTGATATTATAGGAGTTTTGGAATTGATTGAGAACAACTGATTGATTAGTACTTACTTTAAAAAAAATAGTTAAAAAATTGTGACTTCGTAAGCCGGCATTATTTAGGTACAACCAAATAACACGATTATTACACTCGGATTATTTTTAATTACTTCTTAAATTCGTTAGTGATCCGATTAGTACGTCCATCGGTCGGTCACCGTGCGTGTGACATTCGAATCGATCGCCAGCGGTGGGTTTCGTTCGCCCACCCGCGGCCTCGGAGTGGAGCCTTTCCCTCGTGACGCAGCATCGGAGGTCGGCAGCGCTAAGCGGACTTGTCTGTCCTGTCACACTTACCATGGCGATCCGCTTTGAATTTGAATAAAGAGCAGCTATGAGCTATCGCACAAACACGGGCAAATTTTTGTTTAGCCACGTATTAAGAGAAAACATTAAGCTGATAAGGTGCTGTTTGCTAGGTACAATAACAGGAAATTCTAAGCAATAGCACACATTTAATAATAAATTCAAACTACTCTGGAGTTATACTGCCTTACCACAAATAGTTAAACTAGGTTTGGACAACTGTTTAAATATGATACGGCTAGTTTAAAAACAACGTCAATCAAGTCAAATGACATAAATAGGGTGACATACATTACACTTTAGCCGCATAACATTTAAACAGTAGTTCAAACCTTGTTTATTTATTTGTGGTAAGGCCGTTAATCTTTATTTTCATAAAAAAGTTGTAAAGATATCCGGTTTGTACTAAAAAGTCGATACAAGAACACTTCAGACTTTACCTATATCAACTTTAATGTGAGGGGCATTAGAAATGAGTACCCTAAGCAGCGATTTATGGCTGATTGATTACAAACCTCATTATCAAACCTAAGCACGTGTTATTGTTAAATACATTAAGACAATAGGATATTTGCAAGTGGCAGTGATTCATTTCATTCGAGAGCGGTTAATAAATACGAAGCACCGAAAGTCTTGCTTTAGAAAAAATACAGTGATTATTGTATAAATAAATATCTATCCATATTTTACAAAATAATTTAGATCAAAATCGGAGCTGCAATGGATGTCAAATGTGGTTATGATGAATAGTGAGAATCAGGTTAGGGTCAACGGAGATGTGGATACTGCGAATGCATTGAAATCATAATTATTGCTTGTTAGCCGACTAATATTGTATGTAGATTTTAGATTGTGTTTCAAACGTTTCGTGAGATATTTACGAAGTACCTACGTTAAAAACGCGAAATGTAGGTAAGTAACAGAAATACTGAGTTTTTTTTCGCTATTGAGATGTTAAACCAAATTTTCTTCGCACCAGAAATATTCTCGTTAGTGGTATTTACAGTTCAACCCATTAATATCACTGTTATTTCTACAGATTACCAAATTATACAGGCTGTTGTTTTTCTCAGTGACATCCAACTCAGTGATGATAATATTTTATGAGTTATGCTTATTCTAAAAAAAAAAAACTTTAAATTATATGCATTTTTATACAAGAGATGTTTTCTTGTTTAAAACTTGCATTCTAAAAAAATACAAAACGAATGGGGAAACTTGCACCCTCACGCGTAGCTCGCGTGTATCTACAAAATACAACGTTGTAGCTAGTAAGCTATAAAGAGGCGACCTAGTGTTGGTAGTTTTGTTTCGCTCGCTAGTCTGCAATAATAAATTATATTTTTTATTAAAAACATGTTTTTTTGGCATCAGTTACAACCTCTGAGACCCCTAAGTCGCTCGTCGCGGACCAAAACAACACCCTGTATATAGGTATCTTAGCCTCAAGGTCATTTAGATAGAAAAACCTATCCCAAAAAGTCGTGGTGTGCCGTGTGACACGGGAGAGGTAACGCGATGTTGTGATTCACGGCATGCCTCGGCATTTAAATTGAGATGACTCATCCCTGGGAATTCTATGTGCTTTCTCGCGGCTTTCGCGGGTGACGACCTGATGTTTTTTTTTTACATTTGGAGGACAGGTACGGACACTGCATAAAAAATTTAGTTAGTCACTTTACTGAGCCATTAAATAAACGGGTATTTAAAAAAATGACGAAGACTTACTGTCACTTTTGTTTTTGTATGCGCCGTATTATCATTCCTGATTCTGTAACAAAACAAACATAGGTAGTTAGATTTAATATTTATGCAAATTCAGTCTGTACATACAGCTAATACACGATTTGAACCATTGAGGTCATCACGTCAGATATCGAAATTAGTTGTGTATTTGCACAAAACATTCCAGACAAAGAGGTTACTACAATATTTTATATCCCCGTATCATAGCAGAGTTCTCGATTCCGAAAATGGGGCACGCACTAGCAATCGATAAGTATGTCCGCACTACGACTTACGTGACCTAAGATACCAGCTGTTGGCTGCCTTGGCATCATCGCAGACAAAAGAAACAATTATCGTCCTATAAAAGCATATCAACAAGGGCATGCACGATGACCGCTCGTTATCAGCACGGAAGTTGCACAATATTTGGCACAAATCAACAGAGGCGGCCTTACCATTGCGAGGCTCTGGGCGGCAGGTCTTTGCGAGGCCCTTTGTCCTTCGTGAAAAGCATGTGATGCGAAAGAAATGAAACACGGGGATTCCCGGAGAGATAGGTGAGCAGAATATTATGTTCCGAACATAGAATGGAGCAAGTTTGCTTTGTCTATGGTTTCGACTTGGGTCAAGCTGACCCAAGTGCTATACGATAATAAAAAACGGCCAAGTGCGAGTCAGACTCGCGAACTATGGGTTCCGTGCCAACTTTAACTGAATTAGGGAATCCACTTACTTCCACTTAGCTAAAATATTGTGTTATTTTAGCTAAGTGGAAGTAAGTGGATTCCCTAATTCAGTTAAAGTTGGCAGCAAATAGAACTTTGTTTTTAATGAATGAAGTGTGTTTGTGTGAAAAACAAAGTTATGTTTGCGGTTATTAAAAATGTGCTATATCTCAAAAACTACTCGTTCGATCCGTCCAAAACAATTCGCTGAAAGTATTTGTTGAGATCTACATTTCATATATTTTTTTAAATTTTCACTCGCTTAGTTTAGAAGTTAGAAGGGTAAACGCCCATTTCATCATTTTGGAAGTGTCTATCTATCAAACGTTAGTCTTCAAAAGAAAATAGTTTTCGGAACCTCGATGTCATTTTAAAAGACCTATCTATAGACCCCACACGCACAGGTTTGACAAAAAAAACGGTTTTAGTTTCATGTGTTAGCCCACCCTTGAATATCATTATTTTTATCTTTTGTATAAGAATCGTAAACCAAATTTCAACAGTGTAATGCTTATAGTTACAGAATAAAGTGGCTGTGTCAAACGGACGGACGGACAGACACAGACATATGCACAGACTTGACGAAACTATAAGGGTTCCGTTTTTTGCCATTCGGCTACGGAATCCGATCTTCAAACCGATCTTCAAGAGCAGGAATGTAAAGAATTTTTGAGTTGGCCACTTTAACAAATAGTGAACTAATGGCGGGCCACCATCGATTGAAGAAAGAATGACTTATTAGTATTGATATTTATTTAGTAATTGACCGAAAACGTCTATAAGTTAACTCAACGTCTACAAGTTCACAAAATGGTAAATGATTTTTTTTCTCCAATATTAATATTATTCCTTTACCCAAAGGTTGTCTGGAATAGATCGCTTATAGCGATAAGACCGCCTAAATTGTACATTTCCCTAAAACGAATTTGTAAATCAATTTATGTAATGTGCAATAAAGAGTTATCTATCTATCTATCTATTAACAGCTTTAACACGACGAAATGTCAATATCAGTGTCCAGCAGCCTCACTCGCATAAATTTCGTATCGTAATATAGTAAATTTTCTCCTTCGAACATTTAAAGCATAAGTGCTAAATACGAATATTCCATTAAAAATTTAGTGTGAAGGAGTAACAAACAAACATCCAATCATCGAATACTTACAAACTTTCAAGTTTATAATATTAGATGATGCACTGCGATTATTATTTTATGTTGACTGAAAACTTTGAAGTAACCAAGCGAAATTTTCTTTAAACTAAACAAAAGTTTGCCCCTTCTGTAATATTTTTAGTATCCTTTACATAGCGATCTCAGTTCGTTTAGTAATAATTTCCCTTCAAATGTTGGAGGGAGAATATTTCAAGTGTATTGGCGCGATATTTTATTCAATTATTACAATTTCGAATAATTTAAATAAGTAATTAACGATGAAAATCTAAAGCTTAAAAATCTATATTTATTTAAATTAGCTTGAGTTGTTCTTCCAGGGGCAAGATCGAAGCCCCTGGCGATTGCCCGGTTCGCAATCCCCTAAGGCCGCCACTGCGAATCAAAGTAGGGAGGGTGACACTAATCAGTGCATCACGAGGAGAAGACGAAAGAAAAGAAATTGAAGGAGAAAATATTGTTAATGTTATATGTATACTGTCTTACATTGTATTTATTCTATTACATAATTACGCCACATTTTGTTTGTGATACATATTATACACATTAACCTCCCATTTAGTGCCTCAGTCAATGCTACTATTTATCAGCGTGTGCAAACATCACTATATCTACTACATTAAAATGTATGACGTTATAATGTCTAACTAACGTTAGACATTATAACTTCTGTGGTTAGATGTAAAGATACTGTTACCCAAACGTAATTTATGTTACTCTTATTCTAACTAAAACAAATTTGACATAAACATGGCAGAAAAAACCTGGAAGAACGAAACAATCTCAAAACAGACTGTTGTGTTTATGTTCCTTTTTGTCTCTGCTTGTATAGTAATTTACTATACCTACATTAGTTTTTTTAATAAAATGCAAGCACAGAAATGCGTTTAGGAGGTAGGTAGGTACTATTATATTTTATGTTAAAATAATACGCCTGTTAATTTACATTTTGTTTGTTAATGTCACAAACACTTGTGATAACTAGCGAACCAAATGAACTGATGATTTATGTCGATTAATAATTAAAGTTGTAGTGATAGGTAGTATCTGTATCAATGGAGTGTAACACGAATCTTTCATTCGTAATCAGAGTGGCAGTGACGTAACGACGGAGCGTCTTAGCTCAGAGCTACCGACCATGTAACAGAGAAGTGATTACCCGACGAGAGACAAGGCAACCGCAAGAAAAACACCGCTGTTGCGTATAAAGGTATAAATGCCAGGCACCGTGCCAAATTTCTTGAAAGTTATTTCGTTTGTTGTCGTATGTCTTACTCCGTATTACATATATGTTTTTATGGAAGCTTGGATTCATCCTGGCATACATTGTGAGAATGGATGGATACCAGCATCAGTCTAACCAGACTACAGAACTTTAAATACTTGATGAATGTCAAAGAGTTTTGTCAGAAGACGACACGAACGAAACAATAAATCAAACGAAAACCTCATTTCATGCATGAGTGACTGACTACTCTTTTTTTTCGTGCATCACCAAATCTTACCGTAAACACTTTACATCAGTTTCGAGTAAAATATTTTACCATTAAAATACCTAGATGATTCGATCACACACAGGCAACAGTAAACTGGCCTTCCCACTCCTATGGTGTTAATTTTCTTCTCATACTAAACTGTAGATGTAGAGCTCGTATTCCTTGATGTACTATGTTATTTTTGTCATCCACCTTCTTTCGCCTGTAATCTCGAAGGCTCTTATGTCTTGTAATCAGCTCTGGTAGAATAAAAGAATATAACATCAAATAACACTGTAGGCTTTAAGTGAGACTCATGTTGGTACATGTATAGGTTAGGTTCCCAAGCAGGCGGCGCAGGCGCACGAGGCTCAGACCGCGACGATGACGAGGTGAGCGACCGCGCGCGGGTCATCGTCGCTCGCTCCTTGCCGCGCCTGCACTGATTCATCTCATCTCCCGTTCGTTGTGCAATCCTGAGGCACTACTCTGTATGTTGTTCGTATTTTCGACGCTAGTCGTCTGTGACACTCATTGCAGTAATATTGCGGGAGCGACTGCGATGTCCTGATCCAAAAATACGGACGTGTTACAGAGCGAGGGTTATTTTTATGTTCAACGTACCTACTTCTTGATTGTAGGATCACAACAACCAAATAAATGCCGGCACTGCTGCCCCAAGCAATAAATAAGGACATGCGCACTGGCTAACAATCACGTGCTAATAAAATAAGTGGATCCTGTTATTGAAGTGGATCTCATGAAACACAATTGTAGGTATTATTTAAGTAGAATATTATTTAGTAGGTATGTTGACTAAGTCATTAAGATTTACAACACTTCAAGTGCACGCTACAAGACCATTACTTATGGCCTATATTAGTTCCGAATGACGTAACTCCATGGTAACAGTCATTGCGAGACCATAATAAACCTACTTCAAGCATTGAAGGTGTATCTACCATAAGTAATCAAACTAAATTATGGACTTTGTTGAGGTCGTAGCAAGAAAAGTGCAATGGCTTTACACATTTGTTTGCAGACATTCATCAAATTGAGTTTGGTGCCTACATATAATAAAAATGATTGTTTGAGGCACAAAAATATATTGCCAAAGGTTTGCGCACCTAACCTATTACCAGGGGGGTGTCACTTCGAAGTTTAGGTACGTTCGAGCGACTCGGTACGCCGAGCATAAATGAGCGCGGGCAGTGTTGCCAACTATAATTTTACGAACCCACTAAATGTGGCCGTATGTTCCACCAGAAAACCACTAAACCCAGCGGTCTCGCAAACCACCAGAAAACCACTAACCAATGAGCCGTTTTCTCCCATCACTTTATAGCTCATTAGATGGCGTTGCTTGGAATAGTTTTAGAATATATATTTTTCACGTTGGCAGAAAACCATGAACAAAGAAAAAAACGTGCGTAAGTAAATATTTTAAAATGCGTTATTGAACTTAAATAAGGTCCTTTATTTACTTAAGGTACACATTATTATTGTTTTACTTTTTATTATTTACGTTGGTAAAATCCAACTACCCTCTGCTATGCCACCACTTGTAATGTGTAACCAGTCCTTTAATTCTGGGTCACGTAACTTTTGGGTATACTGTGGTTTAGGCATAAATAATTGAACATGATCATTGAACTATAGGTACTTTAAACCTTGCTGAATATAATACTTTTACTCGAAATGTAGGTAACTCTACGTACAACAGCACGTCATGGTAATAAAATCAAAGACAAACCAGAAAAATACAGTAAACATTTGAAGCAAGTCAAACTTGACCCAGTACCCATGTAAATAAAGTCCACAATCATTATCGTTTAAGAAATTGACCACCCTAACCACCAACTAATCTAGGGAATTCCCACCACCACCTTAGTTTTGTTGTGTTGCCTTCACAACAAAAATATATACCCTATTTTAATCATCTATTCATAACTGAGTATTTATGTTAATTGTACTAGTGAGTGCTTAGTGGTTGTTGTGGTGCCTTACCACTAATTGAAGCAATCAAAGACTCTAGAAAATCCACTAGCCACTAAATCCAATATTTATTCGCTAAAAGGATAGTCTAAACCACCAGAACTAGTGGAAAATCCACTGAGTTGGCAACACTGAGCGCGGGGCTGCCGCTCGCGGACCGCGCCACGCGCGGCGCGCGGCGCGCCTGTGATTGTGTTTATTTTCTCAGCCTGTGACTGACTTCGTTACAACGAAATAACTATTAATAATTTGAGATATGTGTTCCTAATTATGACATTATATACCAAATCAAATTTCGTAGGTAGGTATTCAACATTTCTTGTTCAAAGAAATAGGTTTGAGTTTAAGATACCTACCCAGTTACTTACGTCAATCTAATTTTAAATAAACGGAAACAGGTCAATAAACTAACATTAAATTTAGCATAATATTTATAAGTACCTACCAAATTACTTAAGTAATTTTGTGTTAGGATTTTACGTAGTTCAAAATCTAATAATCCAAGAAATACAGTTCATAATTTTACTTTAGCTATATAATATCACTCTTAATTTTTAGGTATTCCAATAAAATTAATCTCGATTTTGATAGCATTTATAAAGGTACGATAGATAAGGTTCACATAAACAAAAGTCTCTTTTTGTAGTTAAGTACGGACAACAGCATATTAAGGTTAACACTGGTATCTTATGCAGTTGACATTAGGGCTAGTTTGCAACAAAAGTGTGTGTAACCTAAGATGCTAACGAATGTACTATATATTTTTTTATAAAAAAATGAATTAATGTAAAATTTTATATTTATTGAAATTATTTATAATAAACAAAATTTTTTAAATAATATAAATTTTAAAACGGCGGTGCGCCCGCGCAACATACTCACCGCCCTAACCGGGCTGAGGCCGAGCTATGATTTATGACCCAAACTGCACGGAGAAAATAATTCTACTATACAATTTTATTTGGTTAAGTGTGATGTACAGTCGACTGCACATCAGGTTATCCACTTTTGTTGCAAACTAGCCCTTATTACAACTGTATAAGATACCGCAGTGTTTACCTTGACGTGCTGTTGTCGGTACATACATGTGTGTTTGGTTTGTACTTTCATTTCTCCGAATTCAGTAATTTTGTACCAAATAATTAAATTAGACAGAGTAAACACTTATTTAAATATTAAAAGAACGCTGACACTATCAATTACTTTCTCCGATAGAACACAGTCAAGAAATGTGCTAGGTCCTCTAGACTATTTATTTTATTTGAGTATCGCGTTGTGTACCTACGCGTAAGTTCGTGCCACGCGCCGCTCGCAACCCTGACACATTCAAGGCCGCGAAACAGGGAAAGCGTTACGTGTTAGAAAGAGACGGGTATAGATAGGTAGATGAAACAACCTTGAATTAAAATCGTGCGAAGTGAATTGCACTTCATTGCATTGCAGCGAAAGTTGTTTTTACTTTATCATTCTTAGCACAGTGATCCTTCTGTACGTAGTACTATTATATTTTCTGTGCTATTACTTAGCCAAACCTTGCAAGGTCATGGCATGGTGTTACCCCCCATCCCATTGGTTTTACAGCAGCCATTTTTGGGCTGTTTCAAATTAACTTTATTGCTGTTTTACGTGTTCGCACAATACATATACGGCATGTTTTAATACCGTTTTAGTCTTTAAATAAAATACACGGTGTACGAATTACGGTAAAGGCATGCTTGATATTATTAAAATAATTTGCCGCAAAGAAAAATCTTTGGAAAATTCAGTATTAGCTAGAATTCCAGTCAGAGTTTCTTGAATATGCAATAGCTTCTTCTTCTTCGTCCTCGCCTTCGCCCGTCACAGGGGGTCGGCTTTCGTTATCATGCGGCGCCATTTAGTCCGCTGTTATTGTTTTCCGAAAGTCGAAGACACCTCATGTCCCTTGGACATTCGACAGCCCGGTTGTTTGAGGCCTTCCCCTTCCCCTCTTTCATGGTAGCCATAGAAAGGCACCTTTTTACGACATGATCCTCGGGTCTTTTCATCACATGACCCTAGCATCTGAGTCTTGCTTCACAGATTTTTTCACATATGGGTGCACTTTAAAACTTCCTCTTACATATTCGTTGCGTATTTTGTCGTTAAGTGTGACTCTACCTGCCCATCTTATCAGACGCATCTCAGTAGTGTGCAGCTTGTACTCGGGCGCCTTTTTAGCTGCCTCGCTGATGTCTGATGTCGGTACATCTACTGTTCTAAACTTAAATTATGGACACTGTTAGTGTTGATAGTGATAGAACAACGTTGTGTTGGTTTGGCCTTGCGAGATCTATTGTGTTCTAAGTTCCAACCTGCGAATATGAATGGCGACTGTTCGCTGTTTTCCGTCTCCTAGTACAATAGGTTCCTTACTATTATTATTAATATTACACTAGTTATGGTGAAGCTAACTGGGTACTTACGTTACCTACCTCATAACACCAAACAAAACAAATGGAACAGCGTTAACGCGACCTCGTGGACTATTTTTTTATCCTTCCTTATCGTATCAAGCAAGTCAATAAATAAGTTATAGGTATAAATACCCACTTATACCGGTATGAGGCAGGCAATCCTCTCTGATCTGTGTAAGTTGTCTATTATAATTACATTTTTGTTTTTTTTTAAGTGTTTTGTCACTATACAAACTTAATAATATAAATTGCACTGGTAAAAAACAACTTTGGCTGTGACAGATGAGGAACGACGACGTTTCCTCCAATTTATATTACTACTATTATAGTTGTGAAATCTAGAAATTGATATTTGAAAATAACACCCTTCTTTATTTAATTATATTATTTTTATCCGAAATCAAAAAATAAGGGGGTTATTAATTCGTCTGTATGTATTTTTAAAACCTAAAAATATTTTTAGTAACCAACCAAAGGAGTAATATCTAATATCAGACTGATGTATCGGCGTCGGGCACTCATTGAAAGTGGATTTCTAAGCGGCGCAAGCGTACTGTCGTCCGTGGTTGCTTGCGGCAAGCCGCTTGCGCAACTCGGCGCTTGCGTCAGGGATTGGCTGCGTTCGAGCGCTAGTGATCACGCAGAAAGCGATCTTTGTAGCAATGAAATAAGTAAGGCTACTCAATGGACCGTGCTTAGAACTTCTACAAAAAGGTTGGTAGATTAGTATTTCATTTTGTTTCAAATACAGGCACCCTAGACAACTAGCATAAAATTTATCATCATCATTGAAACGTATTAAAAATGGTACAAATAGTTGGCAAGAAGCAAACATTTCCAAGCCGACGATCGCAACCGACACGGAAGCGCATACTGACCCACAATGCTCTTTGCTTTGTAGGCGATGCGATGCAAATACTTGTCTGAAATGGCAACTAAAGAAAATACGCACACGCACTAGTTTGACGTGTTAATAAGTATGTGAAGGTGAATGTTGTGTTGTGTCGACTTAATGTTGCATGCATCATTAATTAATTGGTCAATATCGTAACATTATGCAGTAGAGATGCTCTTGAAAAATAACACGGAAGTTGGTCCTCATATGTATTAATTAGGCCGGTTAAAGAGTTTGTTTGATTGACCATAAGTCCTAAACTGACGGTCGGTCCTGCCACGTCGTGTCGTGCATAAGGTCGATTTAACGCTGTAAGGTTTTATGACTGTTCATTCTAGTGACTAGTGCGATTGACGGTCAGACCTCCTGAATCCTTAAGCTCTGGAACCACCCTTAGGCCGGCTTGTGCATGTCAGGATTAGCAAAGAACTCGATTACATCTCTGTTAAACAAAAGACAAAGAATCATATATTTTGTGGTAGATCTTGTTTAGATTTTAGTTTTAAAAAATTCCAAAACGGAATGTAATTACTTTCAAAATTGCTTTCTTGAGGCTAGAAACGATGATAGTATCGTGTGTGGTATATTTTATAAACAAAACATCATACTTACCGTATGAAATAGAGCCCAAACTATGGTATAGTTTGAAAACGATTTTGGATTTAATTGACTCTCTAAAATGCAGCCTGTAAAAGACTGAAAGACACGCCACTTAACGTCTATGTTTTTGGCTTAGTAGGCTACATCACAGCTCAGTAGTCTCCAAATGTCCTTTTTGCTCGGTTTTCAATAGAGTTCCAAGGCAGCCAGTTGATATTTCGCAGAAACATCCCAGAGGTCCCATGGCAGCAATTCTCAATACACGACCGGATCTGAGCTTGGTAGAGTTGAATAAGCTGCTCCGGGGTGAAGTATAGCCTGACCTTAGATAGGACGCCTAGCTTTCTAGCTCCGGTTTAGGCCACAGACTCGATGTAACGGCCGAAATTTTTGATGGCTTTTGAGGTTGAATGACAGCTGTCTGCCCAGGAGTTGTAAGCTGTCTGGTACAGAGACAGGCACATTTCGGAGAGTAGAATTAAGATCTAAATACTCCGCTTTGTGGAAAATAAACACGCCTGTGTTTTGGTGGCGTTGCATGTCACCTGATTGACATAACCCCAATCGGAGATAGCCTTGAGGACGCCGTTCAAGCGCTCTACCATGGACTCTCGACAAGACCGGATCTCATCCCTGTTGGCTGGCGTCCTAGAAAAGTATCAATCGACAACTGCGCTATCATCTGCATACCCAACTATGCCGGGCACAAGCAGGTCATTGATATGCAACAGGAAGAGGGTTATCGATATCGTGTCTCCTTAGCAGTATTGGACAATATTCGCTTCGCAATTTACGAAGTCGATCGTTTAAAAGTGAACTTTCCTGTACTTTAAGACCATTTTGTAAGTAGATGAAATGCGCGAAATATTAGTCTGCAGAGCGAGTTTTTTCTGACTGGATGGATTTCGGCGAAGTCGCAGTCGTCCTCATAGAACGTCGCCAACAACTCATTTTGCGATCTTGCAAAGAATTCGTCTCCTTGTATCGTTTGATACTAATTTTAATACAGTGCAACCTCGATATAACAAATCTTAGGGGAACAAGAAAATATTCGTAATATCAAGTAATTCGTTGAACTGAGGTTTGTTATGTTGAGGTTACATTGGTCTAAAATTCGTTATCAAGAGGTAAAAGAATAGTTTTATTCACCTCAATATTACGTACTTATCTTGTTATAGCGAACAACTTCTACAAATATATGATAACACATTTTTATCGAATTAATATATGTATTCGATATGTATTTTTAAAAAAATAGGTAGATAATATTTTTTTTCTTACATTGATAATCAAAAATAATTAACAATTTGGTTATATAGTAGCTTAATCTCAATTTTGTTCATTGATTAGAAAAGAAGTCATTGATATTTGTCTGTTTACCACCGGTATGAGTTATGACATCCAAAACGCAATCTAAATTTCGTGATGAACGCCTTTTACATTTCTGAGCCATTTTAACTTAGATCTTTAACAATAGTGACGAGCAGAGGTGTTTACATTACTTTCCATCAAAACAACAATGATTACTTTACAAACAAAAGCGTGTCACATTATAAGATTAAGAGTTATATTATTGGTGGAAACTTTATAAATAGGTTTTGGGTTGGCAAAATTCGTTAATTAGAGGTATGAATACTTTTTCTTGATAGTTGAAAATTCGTTATAAAGAGGTTGTACGCAAAGAATGTTCGCAACGTAAAGGTATATTTTATATTTACTCTTATGGACAATTCAAGGGGATTATGGAGAATTTGTTAAATCGAGGAAGTCGTTATATTGAGGTACGTTATATTAAGGTTGCACTGTACATGAAGTTACGGCTCACACGAAAAGTTTTCACCCCCCTAGAAAAATTCCATTAGTTATTTTCTCGCTTTGAATGTTGTGGTCGCACTTATTCTTTGGTTCCCTCCATCACAAGAAAAATGACACTAATGATTTTGAAAATCAAAGTAAACATTCGAACAAAGTTTGTCTCAAAACTTATCATACACGAGAGTACAAGTACGTACACTTCACATTTTATATTTACTTGTACCTACTTCCGTCCCTCCTGTTACTTCTAAGTTTAGAAGTAACAGTAATTCTCAAACAAATAATAACACCACTTTTTTATGGCGTTATGTCGTTTTAAAAAAAAATGCAGTTTGATCCTGATAAATTTAATTTACTTAGATAAAATTATGAACGAGCTGAAACTAAGACAAAAAAAAATAATTGAAAAAAAAAGCCTTGAATTTAAAAAAAAAGCTATCATAAATATGGTATATTGGCCATCCTGTATTGAGGTTTGAAATAAACAATATTATTATAAAGAATTGTATTTTAATGTCTTATTATCACACTTATAAAATCATTACATTATTCTTGTGAATTCCACACATCATCATTGTCTAGGGATATTTCAATTAAACCTTAATAACTAAATTCTATTCACTTTCTGTTAAGAAACCTGCACATTAAAATAAACCTCGTTTAATAGCCTATCTAAACAGATAAAGTTAAATTTTAAAAAAATACTTAGAAGAACAGGCAAAACTCAAGAAACAATTACAATATTTACTTTATTTTTGAAACATCAAACCTAAACAAAACAAGTCCAGCCTTATCACAAATAATTAAACTAGGTTTGGACAACTGTTTAAATATGATACGGCTAGTTAAAAATCAACGTCAGTCAAGTCAAATTACAGAAGGCTGATATACATTTCACATTAGCCGCATAACATTTAAACAGTAGTTCAAACCTTGTTTATTTATTTGTAGTAAGGCCGCTAATGTTTTTAAAGCAAAATTGTTGAAAACTAAAATTAATAATCCGTGGATCCACCTAAGACTCTCCTGACACATACTCAAAACAAGGGTGTCAATATCCTGTTGTGGAGTACTGTCCCAAGTCCTGCTAAGATGCAAGAAAAGCTGGTTTTCATGCACAATATCTTCAGGGAAATTCCTAAGAGGTCTTCTCTGATGCATATCCTAGGCATGGATTTAAGTCAGGAGATTGTGCAGGCCTGTCTAAAGCTTGGATATCTTGCCGTTGTAACCAACTTGTAACGATATGCGCCGTACGTGTACGGGCATTGTCATGCATTAGCTGGAAATTTTGTCCCATTTGCTGTCTGTGGGGCGAGATAAAAGGCTCACCTCATCTCGGTGTTTTAGAGCAGTCATATTGCCTTGTATCCAAACGAGGTCCGTTCTACCGCCGAGACGAATTCCCGCCCAAACCATAACCGTACCACGATTGCCTCGAAATGCATGAATTTGTTGTGGGTGCTGCAGTCGATTCCAACGTCCAGGTTCTCTCCAAACGAGTACTCTTCGCGAATCAAAATGAAATCCAAACCTGGATTCATCAGTGAAAAGCAGAAGTGACCATTGAGACTGTTCCAGTTTTCGTGTGCAATAGCCCATTGTAATCTTCTTCCTCGATTGCATCTCCTTAGCGCTGGAACCCGAAGCAAACCTGGATTCATCAGTGAAAAGCAGAAGTGACCATTGAGACTGTTCCAGTTTTCGTGTGCAATAGCCCATTGTAATCTTCATTCCTCGATTGCATCTCCTTAGCGCTGGTACCCGAAGTGGCCCACAAGCACGTAGGTTGACTTCATGCGTTTGGTTTTCCTGTACATGTGTTGTAATGCGTTGAGGTCCTCGATGCCGTTCCACAACTTCCCCTGTGATACGATAACTAAGGATCTCGACGCATGAAGTGCATGGAAACCAGCTTTTCTCTCATCTTAGCTAAGCTTAGGACTTAGGACAGGATATTGACACCCTTGTTTTGAGTATGCAGAACCGCTGCAGATGTGTCAGGAGAGTCTTAAGTTTATTTACGGATTATGAATTTTAAGTTTTCAATAATTTAATAAAAATAAATATTTGTTTTGTTTAGGTTTCAATGTAACAAAAATAAAGTTAAGATTGAAAATTTGTCAGAGTTTTTCCTCTTCTACTAAGTTTCTTTTATAATTTAACTTTATCTGAAAGTTTATATTCAGTTTAGATATGCTATTTAATAAGGTTTAATAGCATATTATAGGTCTAATGTGTAGCCGTCTATACAGAAAATTAATAGAATTTTAGTTTTTAGGTTTAATTGAAATATCCCTAGACCATGTTGATTTGTGTATATTAGTGTAACAAGACATTCGCGCCTTTTGTGTAGGTAATATTAATGTTTTTTTAAGCAATAAAATTATTTCTGTATGCCTAACATGCCGCCTCGATACCGTTTATCGCGTCGATATAATAATTTTATTTCCTAAACAACCTGTTTTGCCAAATATTTTCCACTTGTAAAACAATCCTAACTATACAAAAATAAGTCGGGTTTTCCTTCCTGACGATATAACTCCAGAACGCACGAACCGATTTCCACGGTTTTGCATTCGTTGGAAAGGTCTCGGGCTCCGTGAGGTTTGTAGCAAAGACAAATATAAAACAAAAAAATCTTCTTCTTTTAATCACCAAACGAAATGTTATACATAAAACGATGCCATCTGGTAGCAAAACGGAGTTCGCGGGGTTTGCTAGTTGCTTATAAAACAAATAAATACAAAAAAGTTGGTAAATACTTTGTAAATACGATAACAATGATGTTTAAAATTTATCAATTGCCGCGATAAATGATAAATGGGCGCGAATCTTAGGGCCGCTGGAGATAGTACTAGCTGTACCCTAACTTCAAGTAAATTATCAAAACTATCAGAGTAATCTGGGACATTAAGTGTCAGAAACAAAAGCAAATAAGATATTTTACCATAGTACAGCTTAAAAAATTGCTAACTTTTGCTAAGCAAACCATATCAACCAACACAAAAGAGATTTACATTTTGTGAATTACTTGCGTTTAATAAATTTAGGTAATCTACATAAGCGGTTGTGTATTCAGTTCTATGCTTGAAAATTCGAATCGAAATGGTACAAAACTCATTTTCATAAAAAGTGACACTTAGGAGGTCTTAAGGTCACAAGGACGAAATATAACTTAGTCGTTCATACAAACACTATATAAAAAAAATGTAGGGGTAGAGCTCATCGCTTCAAAATCAGCCGATCTGATACCACGATGAAAGGTACACTGGTTTCCTATAAAATATGTGTTGAGTCTGAAAACATTTGCCACACCTAAACGTGCAAGAATTAAGGAAAGAAAGCTGATTTCTGCCCCTAAAATGGGGCCTCGATTTGACCCATCTAATACCGCAATAAGTGTTGACAGCGAATACAAATTTTAGTGTAGATAGGTACAGAAAATCGAAGTCTGCCAGTATTTCTACTGACGGAAGTGCTCGCTTTGAAGTCGGCAGACGCTTTCAAAGGTGATCACCGGATCCCATAATTTGATCTATCTGATACCACAATGAAACTTATCCCAGTGGATAAGTGTGAAGGTGAAGGAAGGTGAGTTTCTGTTTCTGGAATCAAGAAAATAAGTCAAGCTTTTTCTGCCGGAATACCTTGGCAGACGCATATGTAAGAAAATTGCGAAGAACCCGTTGGTTTTTATTTGTTCAATAGGACGGGTCTACTCACTATTTGGTTCCATTGTTACTAAAGTTGGGATCTGATGATGAAATCCTGGCGTAATCGAGGGAAATCCTCAATTTTTAAAAACAAGTAAGTATACTGTATTTCCACTGGTATCTTAATCCTTACATGTCCTTGTCTGTGACAGTCATAATTTTGTGGTGTCATGCTGAGCTAGGATTAAATTCATAGGAATTCAGTGAATATAACACCAGACCCTATGTTAGGTAATGTTTAATTTATTATAGAACAGAGTCAATTGGTACAGCTCTCTCTCAGTCCCCCTACCTCCTGCTAAATAATATTTATAAATGCAAATAATATAGTCATTTTTCAAGGAAATAGTTCATTTTTCAAGTGCGATTCGGAATCACGCATTGAGGGATCCGTGCCATCTTTAACTGAATTTGAGGTTCACTTAGCAAAAACACAACAATCTTTTATGACAGCAAAAATAACTTAGTAAAACTAAAAACAACATAGTGTATAGGACAAAGTTATATTAAAATTTGCAGTTGTTGAAAATGCACTTTGTATCAAAAACTTCTAGTTAGATGGCGTTCAACCCAAACTCGTTAAAAGTATTCTCATAAGTATTATTATATACATACAGGCATATAGTAGGCATAGTACATACTCTTTCTTTATTGCTAAGCAGCACAAAATAAAAATAAAGTTAGCCTCTAAACATTCCACTACAGCAGTGGCAAAAGCTTCACCTCAAGTCACAGTAGATATGAGCCATACTGAACCATGTGGGCTCAGTGCGGATTTGTGGAGCAGTGCTTGTAAGGGTAGTGACCAACCTTGCTGACAGATTTTATCAAGCTACCCATAGGGCCTCTGATAAGGCTTGATGTTTAGATAGTTTGGCTGGGATGTTTCAGCACTCAAATTGGGCTATTGTGCATACTGGTTCAACTAATGTCTAATGTCAACCAATATTAGCTGGGACCCACTGCTTAACATGTCTACTGAAGCACGGAGAACTTGATGATATTCAATAAACTCTCACTAGAACCACTACTTAAAAGGCTGATCTGCCCCCTTACTCTGGACAAAAAACCCAATCCAATGAATATACCCATCCCTGTCACTCATACCAGGCCGTGTATGTGTGACAGGGATTGGTATATTCATTGGATTGGGTTTTGTGTCCAGAGTAAGGGGGCTGAGCCGGTATATGTAACACATAAGATGGACAGTCGGGTTTCCCTAGCCTATGATAACAATTGATTGACAATTGTGTCTCAAAACCTTTTACCTGACTGACACAGAAAATAAATATTTTATGCCTCATATTAGGCTGCTTTTCAGTAAGAGTAGGTACATACCCTTGCTTTACTTGCTACCTTGCCTTGCTTCAAGCCTTAACCCAAATTTAATATTTGCAATAATTGCTTGGTATCATCCCATTGAACAAACATCAGGTAGAACATCAATTTATTGTTATTGCCAGTAGCCAATCCTATAAGGTAGATTTATAATCCTAGAAATAGAAGTATTTGGTCAGCCCAATTGAGGTGTGATAACAATTGATTCTTAGTAAAAAAACTAAATGAAGGATTAAGACAAGGTCTCAGCAGCAAAAAAAGGGAAATGCTTAACACACATCAACCTTGATTAATACATCAACAAACCCAATGCATCCATGGGCCATAATAACAATTAATTGACTATTGTGTCTTGGATCTTTGTGCCGGACTGCAAAGACATCAACATTGTTGATCAGTCCAGTCAAAAGGGTAGTCAATCATTATCTCAAATGGCCTGTTCAAGTTTTAGAATAGCCGCTCATAGTGCATCTATTATCATATGTGCATCTCTAGTTTGCTAAATAATAACAGGTAAGACTATTTCCTAATAAATATTAGCTATTATGATGAGAATAAGCATGCATTTAATTCTAGATGATTTGTAGTTTCAATACAATTAGTGGGTACCTTCATAAACTATGCATTTTAAATCATTGTCTGATTGTTTGATTCAGTTTGATTGATTATCAGAAGTTGGTCACAATTAGATAATTATGCAAAATTTGGAAGCCCTGATGCTGTAATACCTTTAAAGCGAAAAAAATAACCTATTAAAAAGGGCTGCAGTTTCAGATGAAGTAAATTTGAGCAAAGGTCAGATTTTAAATATTTTTTGTAAGGATTGTAGAGTACAGAGAGCATTATCGATGTAGTGTAGTGATTCTACGACCTTAAAAATGTAACTCTTTGATTGCAAATCAATACTGGTCGATTTACGTTGTGGCGATGAAAAATATGAAAAAAATATGGACGCGCAAACAAGACAATAAACTAATTCAGTAAATAAGTAGGTACTCACGTTATAAACCAAAACGAGATCTTTTAATGATGCGCACGAAAAACAGATAGGTCCCGTTTATCCTTTGTGTTGTAAACGAAGGAGCCAGGGCCAGGTAAAAATGCACACACAAGATTCTTAACCACTTAGCGCAGGTATCAAACACTTTTGTTTAAATTTGATAAAACACTTTTCGTAACTAATCGTTTCACTGGAGAATTTGTCAACAAGCAAGAATATGTTGCGAAAATATAAAAATTGCATGCACAACTCACAAAGGCGAACACGAAAATCTCACTGACTGGACTGGTTTAGGTGCTGATTTCCTTTCTGTGTGTGAATGAAAGGCATGAAGTTGTCAACGAGTCAAAACCAAAACACCATCAGCAAGCAAACAGCTGTTCTTTACTGCTTTGACTTTGCTAGCGCCATCTAGTCTAGTGCGCTAACGCTTATTTGTTAGTTACCATAAAAGTTAATAGATGGCAGTATAAAATGATTACAGTGACATCTATTACTATTATCAGATACTATCAGCAAGCCATTTTTGCTTTTATATGCAGTTTTAGAGTTCAATGTAGTTTTGCAAATAATTACTAGATGACACTAATTTGTAACCACAAAATATTGACTGGTTGAATAGGTAAATATTTGGGTTTACAAGCTATGGATGTTCAATAAACATTTATTTCTATTTGTTGAAGATAAGGGTGTTTTAAATATAATTAGAATTCACATTATGCATTATATTCACATTAAGTTATGTAATTTCACTGTGTAATACATGTGGCCTCTTGGTCTAGGGGTATGATTCCTGCTTTGGGTGCAGGAGGTCCCGGGTTCAAATCCCGGAGGGGCCCTATTTTGCTTTTTTTAGTACGGTATTGATCCTCAGTTATTGTTATAGATAGAGGATTTTTAATGTGCAGACCAGTCCAGTGTAGTCTTCTAGCGTAATTAACGTCTTCTTTTGATGAATGGTGTAGAAAATGTTCAGTATAAGTAATAGTTACAGGAAATAGATGGTTCAATTGAAATGTAAGGCAAGAACGAGGACTAATTTGCAGTCCTTTCGGGTGTCTCATACGTGCGTTTGGTCAGGCAATAAAATGTAATCGCCTTATGTCACTTTGGCCACGCAATTTGACGTAATTACAAATTACATGAGCGCATCGTACATGAAACTTCGATCAAACAAGGAAGCCGAGCTTGCGTTACTTGAACATGTTAATCACTCAGCCGCGAATATTGTGCAATAAAATTGTTATTCTAATAAATTGACGATCCACTTTTAATTCAGCTGCTTTATTCGATGAGTTTGAGGAATTCATGATCTATCTACCGGCCAGTCTACGTACCTAACAGCAGACAGTGCTATCTACCAAGATATTACCTACCAAAGAAAAAACTAAGAGACAGACAATACAGTACGAATTAATGAAGAAGAAATAACACTGAAATATAAGATTATTAAAAGTTGATTGAATAACGTTAGTAGTAGGTATTAAGTAAAGGTACTTTGGTGAGTGTAAGTAACAGGTCTTCACCGTCATCCTTCACACCAATAAGGTTTCTCTAGGCGAGCTCGTTCCACCCTCGACTCCGGCTTAGCCCTGGAGATAAGAGCAAACCCATTGAAAAAAAGGTAGCCAAGGTAGAATGTGTAGCTGCGATGCGTCAGTCCGCCAACGAACTTAGTCCTAATTTTAATAGTGCGAAGTAAGTCAGTGTTATCTGTCATGTATGTATGGTATGGTAACCTAACCTCCCTGAAAGATTTCAGGGAGGCTAGGCGGTGCCAATTCTCGTGCAATCAAACTGCAAAAGTGCAAACTGGCATTCGAAAAAAGTTGACTGCAATTCAGTAAGTTATTTTTATAACGCAGCCAGCATCATAGCCTCCTTGCCTTAAGGAAATAGTTTAGTTCTTGAATAGGTTAGACTAAGTTATTTTTTATAGTATTTTAAGAATCTACTTGGAAATTATTTAATTATTTCTGTACTGCAGGTTTTTTGAGCCAGCATTTTAGGCCTATGTAAATTTTAAGTAACGTTTATTTGACTGTTTCAACGGATCTAAGCAAGCAGGTAAGTATTGCTAGTTAACACAGGTATAGTAGACAATCAACATGAAAGAAAAATATTGTATGGCGTGTGGGCTAACTTGTTTCTGCCGGTTTTTAATAAGGCTACTACACATAGACAAGCATACTCTATAAATCGGTTACCACCACAGTTACTACGGTCTGTTTCACATTGTATGCTTACGATGAATTTAGTATGTTGATGGGTAAACATTTTGGCAGGAATTTCTACTCAATCAAACTTATGGGAAATGGAATAATAGGATGGTTTACTGCCATGGTATATCTAAGTTAAAAGTTCATCAAAATAGGTTCAATTAAGTGTAAAAACATATTTTCGCTTCGTATTTTAAATAATATTATGAAGAGATAGGGATTTTATAAACTGAAAATCAACAGCGCTCCGTTATTTCTCTCAACCTGATGACTAGAGACCGAATTATATGCAACATAAGAAGCTTATAACAAGCTGCATGCCTGAAAAATGGTTGAAATACGCACGAAAACTGGCAGAATATGCGAAATTCAACGAAAAGTCGGAACCCCCTTAAAAAGTGTCAATATTTATTTGCGTAAGCAATCAAGTATTTTTTTAAACTTGAGGTGGTAAGATTGTGTCTTCGATCTTTTTGAATATTTTAAAAAGTGAAATGAAAAAGGTTCGCTTAACTTCGACCAAGGTAACTGGGCAGAATTTGAACTTGGGTGTTATGTTGCCATTTATAGTTTCTGACAAAAGGTCTGCTGTCCCAAATGATAAGATTCCGCGTTTTGGGTCAAATTTGTGATATTATTACTTTTATTGCATTTCGGAACGCAGGGTGTGATCCATGGAAATCGTACCATAAAAGGGGTCTTCACTTGCATCAAATCGCGCAGTTCTGTTTTTTTATATGTTGTCTGTAATGTCACAGTCCAGTAAACAGGTCCTTGGTGGTAAAAAATGGCAAAAACTCAAAAATGATCATAAATTTAATGGGGTTTCATGAATTTTACAATTTTCCGGAAGGCTTTCGAGGTCGAAAAAGGTTATTTGACATTACCACCTCATTACATACAACATATAAAAAAAAACAGAACTGCCATATTTGATGCAACTCAAAATGTACCAATTCCATGGATCAGTGAGTGCACTGAATTTAGAAACATATTGTAAATGTACTGATAATATGCATCATAACTAGATCATAGGTGAAATATGCTATTATCATTTAGAATGGCTTAAATAACCAAATACATATGCAAACGGCGAACTTGATGATTAAAGCATTCTCTATCAGTCAGTAATTTAACCATTTTAGTGTAAACTTGTCATCATAATGCGAGTAGGTGTCAGACCAATAAGATCCAGAGAGTGATTGCTGGGCTCGTATCAAATCCGGGTGTAAGCCGTTAATCCAAATGGAGCAGCTGTTCCTGGAGTAGACACCTATACAAGGTACAAACCTTGTGGTACGGTAAGTAATTCTAGGTTTACTACACAGGACTAGTGTTGATTTGAATTTCAGGCAGGTTTTTCTGTAAATACATAAATGTCGGACTCGGGATTTAGCTGATATAAGAAATACACTCAATTTTAGTTAATGAAACGTCTTTTTAAAATAAAATAAAAGTCTTCTCTCTAGCTTTCATCACTTTCATCTTTCGACCTTCACATGTCGATCATAACCACAACAATCATCAACTTACGCATTCCTCTTTCAAATTCAAACGTTCTTCTCCTTTTTCACTCTCTCTTGTCTTTCATCTCTTACTTCTAACGTTCCGTTTTACGTCCATATCCTACATACTCATAAAGATGATGCTCATGATGTACGTGAGTCAGCTATTAGAGAGATTGGTTGATTACATTGAATTAGTATTCGTGATAAGTGATACTATTTTGTTTTCTACTCCATTTCCATTTCACCGAGCTTATTCTAAAAATAGGTAATATGAGCGTCTGATTAGGAAACTTAAGCTACGACTAATGCAATATTGTTGCCGGTTAGCAAACAAAGCGCGAGTCGGATGGAGTACGCGCTATAAGCTGAAAGGTTCCGTATTTATAATTGACTTAATAAAGGAAGTTATTTTTTCTCAGAGACAATATGATACCTAATTAATACGAAGTTATTGGCTTCTTCATTAGCATGAGTTAAATCTATTCAAACATCTAAGATTCTTTAAAAAACTATCTATCACTTGATAAAGGTAGCGCTAAAAAAGGTATCCGAGTTTACGCTCGGTTTCTAGAAACGATGGTCGTGCGAAGAGATTCATAGGTTCACGATGCTGCAGAACCATAAAAAGTAGTCTTGAATTTGCAATTGGTTATGTCCAGTGTTCACCTTGGTATACCAGGTAAAGATCCATGGCAAATATTTCTAAGTAAACATGACAAGTGAGTGTATCACGAACTTTGTGGTCCACTATTCGTTGGCGCGACTAATTGCAAAATAGTGTTTCGACTGCCACAGTACAGTGGGTCATCATTTGAGCATCTGACAAATAAATATCTGGCAGAAGGTCACGCAGCCGGCTTTTCGACGCATGATGTGTAGTGGCGGTGCGTGTGACATAGAAAGCTCAAGTTTGGCCACGTTTAACTTCGCAAAAATAAACATGACGCTATCTATTTAAATATTAATGAGCCGTGAAGTAATACAAAATTAGTGGAACTCGTAAGTAGATGCAACGTTTGCCATTAGCTATATTGCTTTAGGTATGCACTTTAAATTTAATGAAGTTCGTTCGGGAGATTAACAAGTTGTATGTATGTACTTTGGTGCATCGGACTGAGACAGATGCTGGGAATGTAGTACCTTCATAAATGTTAACTAACCCATATCTAAATCTGTAACCAAAGTCACAGAGCACGCAAAACAAAAGACAAAATTAAGGTAGGTTCGGACTTCGGAGACACCATATCACTTTAGGTAGGTATAGGTATAACTACCCGATGAATCCAACTTCATGTATTACTTTACTTAAGGCCTGTTTCATAATTGATAAACAAAATTAAATACTAATGTGAAAATAAAATAGTGCCATCCTCCACAAAAGCGTAAGCTATTATTATTATTAATCCCTATCGTTTATAGTGCATGTGTGTACTTTTGCAAATATTCAACGACATAATAATTAATATTTTTTAACCACACTTAAAACTAATATAAAGGCGAAAGTTTGTGAGTGTGTGTTTTTTACTTATGATCAGACATGCGGAGATACGTAGAAGAACTAAGGTAACGGACATAGCCTTGAGAATCAGTATGCTCAAGTGGAAGTGGGCAGGGCATATAGCGCGAGGAATTCATGACCGTTGGGGCAGGAAAGTTCTAGACTGGAGACCCTTCGACCAAAGACGCAGCGTAGGACGTCCACCGGCAAGATGACCAGACGACCTTATAAAGATCGCAGGATCAAACTGGATGCAGACCGCTAGTGATCGGTCGCTGTGGAAAGCCGTGGGAGAGGCCTATGTTCAGCAGTGGAGTCCTTTGGCTGATAATGATGATGATGATGTTAGGTTTAAAGATTATTTATTTCTCAAACAAAGACACTGTCACTTACATGAGAACAAATATAACATAAAAATAAGTAAGTATTTCTTATTTTTATGTTATATATGTATGATGTTTTTAACTTCTTC
The DNA here is from genome assembly GCA_963924145.1 of Pyrausta purpuralis. Lineage (NCBI taxonomy): Eukaryota > Metazoa > Arthropoda > Insecta > Lepidoptera > Crambidae > Pyrausta > Pyrausta purpuralis. Next base: position 10,449,407 of record OZ001659.1, on the reverse strand, counting down.
ACGTTTAAACGGCAGGATGGATTTCGATAAAATTGACAATAATATAGCTCATTCATCAGAGTAGTACATTGGCTAGAATTAATTGTTTTTTTTTCGATACACAAAATTTAAGCGGGTGAAGTTGTGGGAAACCGCTATTATTTTAATATCTGTCACATCCCCGCACCCCGCGCTTTCCTCAATCAAAAATAAGTAAGTAGCACGCGCCTTCGTGGATGGCACATTTGTAGAATTGTGAAGTAAGTTCCTTATTTATGGCTTTAATTTTAAAACTTACCTACCTACTCGAGCACCGACAATACATTCTTAAATGATAAGCAGTCATTATGTAAAATTTATGGCAGGTAGTCTTGTGACATGATGTAAAACTTTTAAAACCTTGATTTATAGCGTTTTTAATTTTGGTAAGTAATTTCTGCCCGTCTATCCAAAAAGTGGTTGGTTTACTGTCTGACCTCTCCAGATAAATGTTTCCGAGATCGGAACCTGTGATAATAAGTATTGTAATCAACATTATTACTGATACCTTGGTACCAGTTAACGAGTTTAATGAATCGATAAGGTTGATTTGGGCTATGAAACCTACCGCATATAGGAGATACGTCATACTTATAGGGCAACACGGAAGTCATCAATTTCGCTTTGCAGTTCCTATTATGGATTAAATAAATAATGCATTAACAAGTAGGGTGTTGAATTGAAAGACGTGCTTTCGGTGTGCAACCTTCGACAGCTTCTTTTTCATTCGGTAATTTTACTAACCGCTTACTCCAATGTCAGATCAGCAGTACGCGATTGCTAGGATCGCGTAAAGAACGCTCCGGTGGTTTGTTGTAGGTCAATTAGTAAAAGGATGTAAGTACCTGATTCCTACGAGTACTTCCTCAAAACAAAAAAAAACGGCCAAGTGCGAGTCGGACTCGCGCACTGAGGGTTCCGTGCCAACTTAAACTGAATTAGGGAATCCACTTACTTCTACTTAGTAAAATACCACAATATTTTGTTGACTGCAACTATAACTTTGTTTTTCATAGTGTGTGTATGAAGTACAAAGTTATGTTTGCGGTTCTTAAAAATGTGTTATATATCAAAAACTACTCGTTCGATCTCGTTCAAACCAATTTTCGGTGAAAGTATTTGTTAAGACCTACATTATATATTTTTTATACACACGCATAGGTTTGATTAAAAAAAATATTTTGGTTTTAGTTTCATGTATGGGAGCCCCCCCTTAACTGTCAATATTTTTGTATGAGAATCGGTAAGCGGTTAACAAGACACATCTTCCTACCAAATTTCAATTGTGTAATGCTTATAGTTACAGAATAAAATGGCTGTGACATACGGACGGACAGACTGACAGACAGACAGACTTGACGAAACTATAAGGGTTCCGTTTTTTGCCATTCGGCTACGGAACCCTAAAAAACTATTAAATTGGTTTGCTACTTATGTTTTTGGATGTTTTGTTATTTCCTTCAAACCTTCATCATGAAATATATGCAGTAAATGTTTAGATGGCAATCGCCACTGAAGAATTTCGATCAACTACAGCCAGATATAGCATAAAGAAGACAGCTATTTACTTACACATACAAATAGAACATAGCGCGAAAAACTGATGGCCGTTGGGCCAGGAAAGTTTTAGATTGGAGACCCACCGATCAAAGACGCAGCGTAGGACATCAACCAACAAGAAGGACAGACGACCTTGTAAATATCGCAGGATATAATATATATCCTTTAGACATTCCCACACATCGCCATCTAGTCCCAAAGTAAGCTACTAAAAGCTTGTGTTATGGGTGCCAGACAACGGATATAATACTTAAATACTTTTTGTTTGTAAATAAATACATGATATAATAGAAAACACCCAGACCAATACAAACAGACATGTTCATGCACACAAATGTTTGTATTGTGCGGGGATTGAACCCGTAACCCGCTGCGTAGTAAGCGATTTCTCGACCACTACACCAGACGGGTCGTTAAAACTGTATGCAGACCGCGAGTGATCGGTATCTGTGGAAAGTGGTGGAGGCCTATGTTCAGCAGTGAACGTCCTTTGGCTTATAATGATGATGATGATGACAAATAGAACTCTACCAAACTCGCGTTATCTCAGCTTACTTAAATGAATGCTAAGGCCTAATTGCGTGATCGATAGTTATGGGTACCAGCGGTTGAATATTTACGATTGTCTGTGTTTTTAAGAAAAAATACCTTAACCAAATATCAGATTAGTTAAGGTATTTCTCGTCACAACTTGACTCACTGTTGGTTATGAATGTAACTTACCTCTTGAAAGTATCAATTGTGTCAGACATAAAATCGAACCCTCCGGGCGCTACACTCATTATACTACCCTAAGACCCCCTAACCTAATAAGACTATCTTCATTAGAAGGTATTAATAGTAAATTAGTACCGTAACCTTCGTAGATACTAGCAACTTCCTTTTTACATACCTATTAATCGTAGTTTATTCGTTTTCAAAAACTTTAAGTAAGATTCAGAATGTGACAGTGAAAAAATGAGTGGTACAAAATTACCTTCCGACTTCAATAAGGAGGTAATCAATTGGAGCTGGATGTATGTGATATCGTCAGATTTGGATTAAATTTTAATATCTTTGAATTTCGTAAGTGTATGTATGTTTGTCTCAGGATTTCTAAAATACTAATTACTCATAGCGAAATGAATATTTTTTAGTTCAATCAGGCATAGTTTAACTAAGGGTAAAATTTAGGTTTAGGGTAAACTAAAAATCATGAAATAATAAAATAATTTAAAAAATAAAATCGCCTCCAAAAACTGTCTAAAAACCTTTAAATAACGTAACTTTAAATATTCGTCTTCTATTTAGAAGAAACTAATTCTTTTGGAGTCAGTGCATGATGTGTGTAGGTAGGTTGGTGTACGTAAGTTGGACATCATGCATTGAGTCCAAAAGAATTTGTTTTCCCTAAATAGAAGACGAATGAGTTATTTTTGAAAGCGGTTAATTTTTTAAAATTATTATTTTGTTTTTTCTACACGACCTAAAGTTTTGATTCTGGGTCAGAGAGAATGATTTAGACGAGTCTTATTAAATAAATAAATGACGGCATATGTATTTGTTTGCGAGTCAAGATGTCACGGTTAACTATCATAGTTTTCATTGATTTAATTTAGAATTAAGATATCAGAAACGAATTAAACTGAGACGCTGTAAAACTTTTTATTGTAATGACTCGCATAATTTGATTGAAGATATGCACGCGATGCTATGGCCAGTGACTACCTGCCTATGACTATGATTTCGTGGTTCAAGGGAAAACGCGATGCGTTCGTGTTCGTAGAAGCCACTAAGTAGATAGATGTGTTCGGTGCAGTAGCAACTGCCCTCCCCTCAGAGCTTCGCTTTTGCAGTCTATAAAAGAATTCGACATCAAGTCATTGTGATCTGTGAGTCAGTGACCGCTGCAGTGTTGTGTTGTGTACTCGTTACAAAAAAACAAAAGGTATCAACAGCTGTTTTGTTTAATAGGTAGCATACGAAAGAACGTGATGTGTTAATTTCGCGGGTGCTTCTTCCAGTTTAACGATGCGTTATTTTTGTTGTAATCGATTAAGGATTAAGGTCTGGAGTCTAGAGTTAGCCCCTTTTAGTAAAGAACCGGCCAAGTGCGAGTTGGACTCGCACTCTAAGGGTTCCATGCCAAATTTAACTGAATTAGAGATCCACTTATTTGTTGACAGCAAATAAAGATAATATTTCATAGTATTTGTATGAATAACAAAGTTATTGAAAATGTGCTATATCTCAAAAACTACTAGTTCGATATCGTTCAAACCAAGTTTCGTTGAAAGTCTCTGGCAAGACCTACATCATGTAGTTTTTTCAAAAAGTTAGATGGGGGGGGGGGGGGGGGGGGGCGCCCATTTCACCACTATTGAAGCGTCAATTTCTCATACGTTACACTTTTAGAGAAAATGGTTTTAGGAACCTCGATGTCATTTTACACACCATAAAAGACCTATCCATATTTTTTTAGATTCATGTTTTCGAGCCCCCCTTAAATATCATTATTATTATTTTTGTATGAGAATCGTAAAGTGGTTAACAGGATACATCTACATATTTAGTTTCAACTATGTAATACTAAGTTTCAGAAAAAAAAACGGACGGACAGACGGACAGACAAACTTGACGAAACTAACTACGTTTTTTGCCATTCGGCTACGGAACCTTAAAAAGAGCCTTTAGACGGTACACTAAAGCTAATTGATATACTGTTTAGGACTACCGATTCGATGGGTACTCGTAATAATACGAGCAATATGTTTGTATTATTATTTGATTACGACAATAGTTGATTTAATCCCGCATAAAGTGCATACATTGTCGCTGATCGAGTAGATGATAGCGTTTAGTTATTATAGCCTCATTCGGTATGTTTTGGCCCATTAACTTGTATAGCTCGTTTTGTTATGACACAGACTCGTTTTAGTGCTGGTAATAGCTATCTCTGTTATGAATAATACATAAACGATACTGGGGCGTACTCTGCACCGAATAGAATATATTTTTGGCAGCGTGTTGGTGCAGTACTTTTTCATTTAGTCATAGGTACCTAGTTTTCAATAGGTAGAGCGAATGTTTCCCTCTCGCCAGCCGCAACCGGATCGCGGGAAGATAGCTAGGAAATGTTGAACGAAAACCAAATAGAAATGTCTCAATTTCCGCACCAACGCTTCCTTCAAAGTTGCAGGATTATTTTTACTGAAATTTTATTTCAAAATATTTCTTTCCTTAAAAAAGGCTTCTTGCTTTCAAATTGGAATTTGTATACTGTCGTGTGAACTGGTAAGTTTGTTTCAAGATTTGAATCAATTTAAATTCATGAAATGATTAAAAGTAAACCGTTTAAATTTATTAATTATTATAAGTAGTCTTAGGTCAATTTAGTTATCATCAGTGTATCCTTCAAGGCAAATAGTAAAAAAAAAATAGAAACGTATATCTCAGATATAAATAATGAAAGTATATTTCAATGTTGAGTATTTATCTGAAGGATTATTGACGTCGTGTTATTGCCTTTAGTGACCATCTCTGTTATATACAGCGTGTGGCCTGCAAAATGAGAAAAACTTTTATCAATGATTCTACAGAGTTTACGTTACCTTGACCTAGTCAAAGCGCTATAAAACGCTTTTACGCGGATATATAGTAATCCAAAGTTAGGTAAACTCCGAATCAATGTATATCAAATCGCTTACTTAATGTTGTAAATAACAATTTCAAGTTTTAAGACTGCAGATATTTGTTTGCAATCTGTTTGTTTGATATTTGTTGATGGATCCATTTTGTTTTGTGAGAGTAAAATAAAAATAAATTTATTTTTCATTATAATAAATTAAAACCGGTACTTAAAATGTTTGCTACTAATACAGGTAACTCCGTAAAATTTAAAATGTAAACGTTTACATACGTAAATAATAAGTTTAGTTCGTTACTATGAATGTTTTGTTCGGCACGTGTGGTATATTTGCTAAAAATAAATGATAAGAAAGTAAATAACTTTTTCTTTTTTTATAGGATGTATTGATTTTAAATGCATTATAATAGTTCGAGTATAGAGTAAGGTGTTTAAATAAAAGGGTGACAATGACGTTCCTTAGAGATGTGATTATCCAATTGAACTAAACTAAAACGTACTCATCCTATTCACTTAAGTTTTTTCAGTATAAAACAGAAATCTACCGCAAGGACTTTTAAAGCTCTGGGTAAGTGGTTTTGATACTGAAAGAAAAAACTGCATTTATTATTAAAACTTTTATAGTACAATATCATACAGAATAAAAGTATTATGTACTCTAACTCTAGCTAAGTGTATCGTTTTTACCGTCGACTTTAGAAGCAGATAATATAGTCAAGGTAACTTTATTATATTTTGTAAGCTCAGTGTTTTATTCGATGCTTTGTTACGTAAGACCTCGCCTTGCATCCACGAAGCTGAATCATGATGAGTGCGATAATTGTTGAATAAATAAACTTGACATGATTTTCAAGTTTATTTGCCGAGTGCAACACTGGTCATACCTTCGAAAGGCTTAATTTTTGTAAATACTTATTTTGTACTTGCTTTAGAGTATCGCTCGACTTTTGAACTCACCCCATTTTTACCATCTACTTTTAAGGGTTCCGTAGCCGAATGGCAAAAAAGCCGAATGGAACCCTTATAGTTTCGTCAAGCCTGTCTGTCCATCCGTATATCACAGCCACTTTATTCTGTAACTATAAGCATCATACTGTTGAAAATTGGTAGCACGATGTATTCTGTTAACCGCTTCTTGTACAAAAATAAAAAATAATGATATTTAAGGCGCTCCCATACCATAAACTAAAACCGAAAAAAATTTTTTTAGTCAAACCTATGTGTGTCTATTAAGGATAGGTCTCTTAAAATGACATAGAGGTTTCCAAAAACTTATAATGTAGATCTTAACAAATACTTTCAACGAAAATTGGTTTGGACGAGATCGAACGATAAGTTTTTGAGATATAGCACATTTAGAACAACCACGAACATAACTTTGTTCTTCATACAAACACTATGAAAAACAAAGTTATATTTGTGGTCAGCAAAATATTGTGATCAAAAAAAAACAGATATTAGGTACTGAGAAAACATTTATTAGAGTTGATGAAAATAAGTTCAGTTGTTGGAGATGGTTTAACTAATTAAAATGAAGCTTAGTTCAACGTTTTAAATAGATTTTCATAGTTTCTAAAAGTAAAAACACATTTTATGATGATGAAAGTTTGTCAACACGGTGTGTGGAAATATTGAACTACTAATCTAGAGATGCTAGTCTAGTGTTAGAAGGACGGTGACCTTTCGTATGGCTGCATAGCTAAAGATGTTAACTCAGTGGAACGGTGTCCACGCTGCGAACGACTAATTAACATATAAGAACGTGGAGCCATCACTCGACCTTGATTTTTGCGACGTGACAGCATAACATCACAATATACCTATAGTTTTAGCTTGTCTGACCCGTTTTCGATACTTGGGATAAATATTTTCCACGGTTAAAACCAGTGCTCCTTAATATATCCGCGGCGATTCAATTGAAAGGTACTGGCCTTGCTTTAGATTCAGGTAGTTGTTTTTTACCTTTATAATTGCATAAATGGCATAACGTTATGCATTTATTGTTAATACTTAACTGTAAAGAAGCAAGCGAGTACAACTACTTACGTAGAGGTACCTGCTCGATAAATACCAAGTAAATATCTAGACGAATTAACATACAATAAAAAATAATTTTCATTTATGAAAGAAGAAATATTTGGCATCTAAGAAAGTATTATGTACAGATCCAGTATTTTAGAGGAAATAGTTACCTTAGTTGTATTTCAATTTATAACAAACTACCTTATTCACTGACAAGGCTTCCATTCAATTTTTTTTTAAATATAAAAAAAAAATGCCTAGCTAAAAGTTAAATGTTTCTACTCAGTTGATGAATACGTTAACTCTAAGATTGACATTTGATTAATAATGATAACATTTAATTTGTAGAAATTTAATTTGACAATAATTTAATTTTACGTTATTGATATATTTGCATGCTATATTTTTATGGCTGAATATGTATGAACTTCATGACATTATTATTTACTATCTTACATCTACCATGTACAACCAACAGGCTTGCTAATGTGACGGTGGCCGAGTGGTATAGGCATACGCCCGGATTGCGTAAGACACGGGGTTCGATTCCTCGTCTGTCACACAGCCAAAGTTGCTTTTTACAAGTGCATTTTGCAATTTATATTATTAAGTTTGTATAGTGACAGAACACTATAAAAACAAAACTTTAATTATAAATTAGCTTCGTTCATCTTAACCGATTGTTAAATATTTGTAAAAATATTTCCTTCGGATATTGTGAGAGCAATCTCGCAACATTGATGACTTCACGCAGCCTACGCGTTAAAGAAAGCGCTTGCAAAATTCAACAGGCTTGCTAATGTGACGGTGGCCGAGTTGTATAGGCATACGCCCGGATTGCGTTAGACACGGGGTTCGATTCCTCATCTGTCACACAGCCAAAGTTTTGCTTTTACATACACAGCAAGATTTTATAATGAAATCAACTCTTTCTAATACACTGTTTTTTTGCTAACAGCCGCAACAATGCACTCAATGACGGTGGTGTTGCTCCTGTGCCTGGTGGCCGCGGCGGTTGCGCATACGCAATACGCGTTCTACCCCGACGAAGCCGCTGACGCGCCGGCCGAGCTCTCCCCCGAATCGGACTACTACCCTGAACACGAACGCACCTTGAGGTCAAAGAGAAGCTTGCTCCTCCTCAAAAAGAAACTGCTTCTCGGTAAGAACCCATTTTAGCATTGGGACACAGGCAAGACGCGGATGGGGTTTTCACCCTAATAGTTGGGAAGCTGTCGAGCAAAATTTCGATATAAATAAGCAGACATGGCAGTTGTTATTAATAACTATAATTATACCATAAGAAACATCAAGGATCTCGTTTGCCACAATTTTGGCGCTGCGTTGTCAACTTACAGCGTTTCTAAAATATATAAAAAAGTGGTTATATTATGTGTCCGTCTCTAGGGCTGATAGTCTTAGTCATCCTTTCAAACTCAACAAATAATCTGACCTCAATTTATAAAGATTTTTTATAATAATTTTAAAAAAGTCCATATGGATTGCACTTGGCAGATTAGAATTGTTCGATAAAAATCTGCCGAATGCCTTTCGTATCCACGAAGTCATAAATGAATCGAATGGGAGCAATGAGAACCGGGTGCAAATAATAATAACAATAAAAACACTTTTACAACCCAGTCTCATGATAACGCAGAGCCCCGAATCTTCGATTTTTTCCGTTTTCAAGATGATTGTTACCCTGAACCCCAGAGGCACACATGTGCAAATGATTTAATAACCCTTTTTTAAGCAACTTCAATACTTTTCAAAAAACTGTAACACGAAAATGCGGGATCGTAGGACCTTAATATACTGGACTAAATCAATTGGTTCTGACGTAAACTGTAATCTATCTAAATCGATGTGAAACTTGTGCAAATCATATACCGAAATGCTCGCCACCTCCCTAATTATAATGTCGTAGACATTGACAATACGCGCCAAACGTAGTCGTCACGAGCAGCTAAGGAATGGAATGATGGCTGTTGGCAGTGTTAGCTTAAGTATGCCCAACTCATTACGGTTGACACTATTTCACAAAAATAGTGATCTTCGTTCTTATATCATTTACCATCAGGTAAAATGTCTGGTGTGGTGATGCATGAGTATATATATTGGACACCAATCACAAACATTGCTCTGATCCCAAAGTAAGTAGCTAATGCACTTGTGTTATGGAAATCAGACACAACAGTGGTACCACAACACCGAAACCCGAGACAATATAGAAAATTTTGATTTCTTTATTGACCCGACCGGGAATCGAACCCTCCGATTATCGAATTATCGACTATCGAATCGGGAACTCGGAATGGCGACGCCTTGAAACCAGCGTGCTTAGCCACTACACCACGGAGGTCGTCAAAGTTACGGAACGTCGAAAGCTTTTCGTTGAACAGTTAACATTCACGTTTAAACAAAATAATTTATGGACCCAGCTAGCGTAAACATCATCAATGGTTGTTATATTTGGAAATATGTATTTATTCTTCGTTTCTGTAATCGACCGTATCGAGCAACTTATGTTTAACACTTAAACCAAGGTACGAGTATCTACATGAACTTAAACAAGGTATACAGGTTCGAAATATTTGCATGACTCGTGAAAATGGGGTCAATGCTGTTAGCTTAAATGTGTGATGATCGAAAAAGGACATAGGACGACATGAGTGATGTCACTGTACTAGTACCAACTAGCTAAATATTATCCTTATTCTAATGACAAAACTAAATAGTGGTAGAGATATAATTTTTAGGCAAATAATGAAGTATCTTCTTTGGTTACAGAGTGACGCAGCAATAATAGCAATTGTAATAAATTAGGCCGGAAAATAATGATAATAACATATTTTTCAAAGGGTGTATTTTAATACGGCGGTTTAAGGCTATTCTTTATTTAAAGCATGTAAAGGGACGTAGGTACGTACTTTGCGGGATAATTAATTACGCTTCTGAATTGCTCTTTAATAACGGCGGGCCTGTAGAAATAATTACCAACTGTATAAAGTTGGAACTCGTCCCAATGTCCGTGGGAAATTGGGGTTTTACTAGCAAATTGGCAATTTTGAATATTTACGATAGGGCACGTATACAATGCGCTGTATGCCGTCTCTATATCATAAGCCAGCAGTGTATTACTAGTAGAAACTTACGGGTGCGTTCTGGTACCTACGGGTCGCACAGCATGCAAATTGCGTTTTATCTAGTGATGCACTCACTGACCAATTACGATGGCCGAATTTGTAGTCATTAAGGGCAGCATTTTTTCTATTCGGCTTAGTGTTTAGTCCGTTTGATATGAACTAGAAATGCTTTACCAAGAGGCTACGTATAGTGCAAAGTCTTGTGCTAAGCTGTAGTGTATTGATTTTAGATTAGATGATGTATTTAAAAAATATCCTTATAAAAATAAAAATGACTGCGCTTTAAATATGGAATAACTTACAGTATACCTCATTCAAATATAAATGTATACTCACTTTACTAACCGGGTATATTCAAAAATGTAACGTAGACAAAGTGTTGAAAGCTAAAGTGTAGTTCAAGTATGGCGATTTGAGTTTGAAAAGAGTATTCGAGTGAATCGACAACATGCAAATACAAAGTCGATACTTTGCACACCGGTGCCGACTCTCGCTAACTGTGGGAAACCTATTGTGTGCATTCGGATATTGTTTATGCTTCAAACGCACCTCGTTTACTTATCCTCTTTTTGAACAGAACAAAATTGTTTGAATTCAACATTATTTTTAGTAACAAAACAAAGACAGGGAAGCTACCAGAATAAACTAAAACCTAATGCTATTTTGATTATTGGGTATGCAAGGTTAGAAAAAAGCGAGTCTAGTAACGGGTTTTTACTGATTCATTTGGCTGTAATAATTTGCTAATCAAATATTATTTATGCAGACCTAATAATAATATACATCGTTATTTAGAAAATATCAAGGTTGCGAGAAAAAGCGAGCTATAAAAATGTTTTCTCAGATCAACTCTCAAGAGGCCTACCTCACTTGATAACGTAATCCCATTTTTTTCTGGAAGAGATCAAAGTTTGAAGAACGAGTTAGGTGGTATAAGATTGCGTAGGTTTGTATAAAAGGTTAAATATAACATTCTGCGAATACTAGATATTTCTCTGCCAAAATAAGTCGCCAAGTTGATATGTGAATGTATTTATGTTTTGCGTGCTAAATGGCTGCCTAGGTACTTAATGAAGACTCTAAATAAACGGATATTTTACTTGTATAAGGGTTTATTACCCATTTCTTAAAGTAGGTACTCGTACAAATGGAACCATCTCATAATGTGAATCTAAATTGTGTGATGTAGAAACCAGATACATAACATTTCTGTTCATATGTTTACAGGAGCGGTGGGTCTTAAAGCGGCGAAGATCGGCGCCCTCGGAGTGGGAGCGCTCGCCCTCAAGAAAAAGTCAGTACCCCACCCACCAGTCCGCGTAGTTAACTCCTATGGGTACTAACCATTCTAACGAAATATAACGCTTATAACCCTAACAAATAGTATAAGTCACTATTACAAAGCCTGATCAAGCAAAGTGTTTTCATTCGGAAAAAAATAGATACGCCACTTATAGGATCTGTCTGCTGAATCATCTAATAAAGCTTTTTTGGTTAATTTAAAAAATTTTAGGTCAAAACTGACAGAGCTATAGTCTATAAGTGATCTTATTAATATTCAGACCGGCTACAATCGTAGGCTTTATTTGTAATAATTGTGCAATAAATGTGCCACGACATCACCAATCGTTGCCAAATTGCATAAGGAAAGGTCACAAGTAAAAATGATTGAGTTGAATAGAAGCTATAAATAAAGGTCCCTTTGAACGGTTATTTGATTTAAGCAACGATCGCATGACATGACTCCGGGGCAATATTTGATCGTCACGATGAGCCGACGAAAAATGACGTTAATTAGTTTTCTCGTGTTGAATTTTGCGGTTGTGACTGTCTTTGCTTAAAGGTCATTTGCTTTGGATTTGTATATTGGCCAATAATTACATGAAACCACTTATTGTTCTACCAAAACATGCTTACAATCTTGTAGCATACGTGCAAAACTATTTTGTTATACATTTAGTTCAGTTTTTTTTCTAATATTCATGCAAAGTTTTAAAATGTGCAGGACCGTACGTATAATTTGCGTAATCGACCCTAATGTATTTTAGAGTGAGTTGATCCAAATAGTATCATATTCGGCTTAAATTTGACATATTAAATATAGTAATGGCAATTTAGCCAGAGATGCATAAGTTTCATTTAAATAGCAAATGATTTCATCAATATTTATTACCAAAATGGTTAGTGAATGGTGCTAAAGAGCATTGACTGCTGCTGATCAGGTTTTGTGACATTACGATGAGTCATAAATGGTAAAATTGAATAAAACATAATAAGTTTACAAAACATTTTTAATCTAGTGGTAAAAAACATGTTTCAGAAGAATGAATCGGAGTTTAACAAAGTTAATACATTTATGGCTGACCTTTACACTTTTATAGATTCATGCTGATGATCGTTGCTTACAAAATATTTTATATTAAAATATTAACTTACTAATTCCAATTAACAAGCTAACCTTTTTTAACCTTTACAGCCATGCTCCGTCATGGACAGTAGAAGTAGTACATAAACATTGGTGAGTTTAGGTTTCGACTGTATTCGAGAAAATAATTATTTATTTTTCTTGTTTTATGTGCACATTTTTCATTTTTCACTATCATTTCCTAAGAAAATCTGTCGTAGCATGTCGGGCTTGATTCGTTTTTAATATCGTTAGGAGGTGAAGGTATAAATATTTATTAAGTTAATAAGAAACTTGCATAGCAAAGATGTATTTCTTTGGTTGCGTTGCGTTGACATGGGTTAAAAGTAAGTATATAATTCTTGGGTAGGTATGCAATTTATAAAGAGTTCGACGAGATCCAATGTAGTTAAGGTTTATTTTGAATTTTTATTAAGACTTATAAAACCACTAGATTTTTATTATAAAACCCAGAATGTTTATTATACCATGTATAAATGATTTTAAGGTAGAGCATCTAACGCATGTTATCTAGAAGTGAATGTTAGCTCCATCAATAATAAGTACAGCACCTGTCTAAAGTCCAAATTAAGGGCATAAAACTTTGGCTTTTAAGCCATTAATTACCATAGCTAATAAATTCACAAAGTTTTATTGCACAACAAATAAAGATATGTCACACTGGTTGTGGTATGCGGTCCGGTCCATAGAAAATAAAGCATGCCGTTAATACGAGTGTTGTATGAACCGGGCCGCAGACTCAGGGTGACAAATCCTTAAAGATTTAAGTACCGTGTTAGTAGAAAGAGAGAAAAAAAGAGTTAAAACAATTACAAAGTATCACTCTTAATTTGAAACTATTTTATTAGATTAATGATTGTGTTAGAAGTGCTTTTCGAAAGCGTAAATATCTAGACTCGAGTCAAGTAATAGAGGTATGATATTTCTTAGTTTTTGGTTGCATGAAGCATTCTTATTCTACCTTTAGAACTGATATAACGCATGATTAGTTATATGTAGGTCCGGTTTTGTGATCAATAAGATGGAAGACCATTGGATAAGTATTTTATTTTAAACGCGCACGGTCACAAATATTCCGCCGCTGGTAATGACATTTAACCATAATTTGAGTTTACTATCGTTGACGAAACTGGACCTAAAAGAGAATAACGAAGGAGTTACTTTAACACTGATGGTTTAGAATGTTTTTAGCACTCAGTGTCTTATTTTATATTCATAAAGATGAAATAAGAAACCAAACCGTCACGCAGACACGCAGACTCACAGAGAGCGCAGAGGTCACGCGTAAAGACGTATTTATTGCTGGTTCGAATCCCGCCCGTACGCATATTTTGGATCCTTATTTCATCTTTATGAATGTAACACTGATGGTTCTGTTGAATGATTAAAAGCAAAGCAATATTTTTCCTCTGTCTCTTGATAATAAAAAAACTATCTATATAAGGCATGTTCATTAGTTGTGTTGTGAATGCGTCATTTTCCGGGAATTAGAACCAAGTTGTGTATGGGGTGGGAAATTCGGAGCAAGCCATCTTTATTCATTTATTGCAGGCATTATTTGATTGAAAACTTTATTTTTCACAAAGAAGTATAGAGTGAGAGGACTTTACATGGTAAGGGTTTTTTTAAATAAAATAATCGGTAATTAAATAATAACACAATATACTTTGCCCTTTACATTGATCCAAAAAATAATAAAAATGTTTTATTTTAAAATTCGCGATTCGTGTCGGAATAAATTATAATCAGGTTTTGTTATAACACCTGGCCAAGTTAGTAGATGTTAGTTGTTGGGTAAACCCAAACCTATGTGAGGAATGCGGATTCCTCTCGGTCTATTAATTCGGAAATAAATAGCAACGAGTCTTTGTTTAATTTAATCGTTAGATAGTAGCACGCTAAATGCTTGACTGATTCAGAGCCAATTTTACCAACGATATTTATATCAGATAAGACTTATCCGACTGAATTAGTATAAAACGACGGATTTAAAATAAGATTTCGATTGCTGACAAATAGGTAACGTTTTCAAATTAGGCATTTTGTACTTTATTTAACGAATATGCCTTATCTAACGTTGGTAAAATCGAGCCTTATACGGATACAAACTCTTTGATGGAGAAGTACCTTTGTATCTTGATTTAGTTTAGTTTTTGTAGTTATATATATTATTTTTTTGTAGTTTTTTAATTTAATTTATTATTTTTCAGATTTTCCGGCTAAGCTGAGCGGCCCTGATTTGCAGTTTTAAGAAGAGAAGAGCAACATCGGGGATAATTTTACAATTTAGGTGTACATTTTAAGACCTTTCTGAGGTGCCACTTTGAGCAATTGTAATATAGCTGTACTCACACCACTAGGCTCTTTAATATATAGGTTTTAAAGGATGCCTAAAAATGCCATACACTGAATGATTTGTTCGAGAGAAATGTCTGCTACCTGAGAGGGTGTCAATAGTTGTTATAATATTTATAACAAAAAATGGTCATCTCTTTAATTAGATGTATAGGTAGTTGTTTTGTTTTATATTAAATGGCTAAATGTACTGTTGCGTTTTATTTATTAGGAAGTAATTCTGCGTTCTCTTCTGGATAGAATAATATTGAAATTGAGGGGATCCTCAATTTCAATATTAAGTATGTTTTATGAGGATTTTCACGTGACCGGACTTTAAAGTGGGTATCATTCATCTTAACGTAGGAAAATTAGGAAATATTACGTAGAAATTCATAGCTTATATTTCAATATCAATTTAAAAACTCGTAACATATGCCATTAACTCATTAATTCAACACTGCCGTTGCAATGATTCTTATTCAACGACAAACGTATTTGCCAGAATTATATATGAAGGCATTATTAAACAACTTTTAAATGTTGATAATTCCAGGTATGTCTTTGTAGTCACTTTCACGTATCTATACAGCATACGTAAACGTAGCTTGCTGGTGTACCTTATTTGCACTGTGTCAATAATAGGACTATGTAAAACTATACAGGCTCAAACGGTGACTTAAGGCTAAAAGCATTCTTTACCAGTCAACCATAGGGTTATACAGAGAAATTGCTGGCGCGGCGCGAAGGAAGTGATAGAAGGGCAATATTATATCCAAATACATAATTTATGATGGTAATTTTTTTTAAGATTTCGAGGTTTTTTAAAAAGCTTTTGCAAGATTAATTTTAATTAGCTTATAATTTTATCTACGTTTAATTTATAAGGATCTTTCTGCATTAACAAACGAGATATTACCATAAAAAGGGACAGTTTTTTTTTATAAAAATTTTTAATAATTGCAAAAAAACAAAACATGTTATCTCAAAAACTACGAAACTTTCGCTAACATACATAGGGAATATTTGGATAGCCCAGGATGTAAGAAATCCAAACGTTTTTGGACGTCACTGTTTCGGCCACTCTGTAATAGGTTAACACAAAGAAGAATATTAATTAGGAATGCTCACCACATCTTACTAATAGAATTTGTGAGCACGAGGCACGGGAGACAATTAAGTCGCAACCATCACCGGTCAAAACAGTGATCAAAGTTCAGAATACAGGTTCGCATTTTCTTCGCATTTCTTTGAGCTTTGTCATCATCATTACCATGTTATGTATTATAATAATATGTAAATATTTGTATCTATTTGCAAAACAACTAACGAGGCACTTTTTTTTCTACGAGGGCCGACCCAAAATATAAAAAACGGAGTGGTACATATTCAGCGTTCATGTATGTACGCTTTCGTTAAGTTATTCCACCATAACTTGGGAACACCTCTACAAATGCAAGTTTAAAAGGTGTCATTAGAAACTTTATGTCACTGTGGGTAAAACAGGCTACCTTAAATTTTAGTGACTCGTGATTTGGCGTCAGCGTGTGATGAGATGCGCGTGCGCAGTGTTTTGACAGTAAAATTACATATATTTTAAAAAAAAAAGTCATACGTATTATGAGTTCCTAGATATTTTATGAACTATTCATTTGGATATAATTCCTGATTCCTTTAGAAAATAACGCAACAGATGATCACAAAAGAAATCGGTATTGTTAAACCTATTTCACAAATAAAATAATGATTAATAAGCGTCACTGCAACATATTTTTAAGTGAGCTGGAAACGTAAATTTAAATCAAATTTTATTCTTTTTGTAATATCTTAAATTTCATCCACAAAAAATATTGTATGTAAGGCTGTCACAATGGTAAAAACCAGGCGGTGCTAATAAAGTGATAGAGTTAAGAAACCTCTTCCTTGCTCTATCACTAGACTAGACTTAACTAAAGAGTACAGCACTGAAGATAAAAACTAGTTGTTGTTATAAGTCTAGTTATCTGAAATACACCATTGAATTAAAATATTTTATAAAACTTAGGTAGACGTTGATGTTAGGATTGCAACACTTGGCGGAGTTGGCGGCCAAGAATCCTCAAATACGATGAATTAGGTGAATGATGAGAGATTGATATTATCTAAGTACATAAACTGTCGTCACCTTAACAAGGAGAGTCAACACAGAGACACTGGATTGTCTTCGATATACAGAAGCGTGGGTGGTTAGTTTCTTTCAATCTTGTAGCTCATGGTTTAGAATGTTTTTTACACTCACATTGTCATATTTTTTATTCATTAAGATAAAATAAGAAACCAGAAATTGCGCACGGGTGGGACTCGAACCAGCATATTTCTGGCTTACCGAGCCAAACGCTCTTCGAATTGAGCTACTGGTCTCTTATACTACGTTATTACACGTGACGTCTGCACTATCAACCCCGACTGACTAGACAGGCAATGAATGCATCACGAACCAATAAAGAGAAATAAAACTTACTAATTATGGGAGTTCATTCGAACCGATTTCAATACGTCAGAAATACGGACGTAAAATCAAGCAGGGTAAATATATAAAGTTAATATTCCTATCGGAAGGGAAGGACAAGTAAAATCTCTCAAACTAAACCAATTTAAGATGTCAGTAACTAACTTAAGTAAGTAACATTTGTAGCTTAAAATAAGATTACCTTTCGTTCAGGTGATTTATACCAATCTTCCTAAGTTAAACATATTAGTTTGCCGCATGATAAACAATCGACACAAACTATCGAACATGAACTTCTAGTGCAAAACTAAATATATATTTTTTAATACAAAATCTTCGTAGATTTTCATTACCTGTGTTATTTTGTACTTTTTACATAGATTAACGTTTATAGAATAGAATAATCAAACTCCGTTCTTTAAATTTGAAGCGCATTGGTAAATATAAATCTTATATTAAGAGGCTTCGATTTGGACTAATTTACCTGTAGAATGATTACTTGTTGGGGTTATTTCGCTGTAATGTACAACAATCAATCACCGATCAAGTCACGATGTTTCATCAGAACTACTTCTTAAAAATCTAGACAATTTCGATTAAATTTAAAAAAAAACAAGTGAAAGAAATTTTCAGCGAGCCTGCATGGGCTTCCAAACTGACTGACAGCCGCCAAAAACGGTTCTGCTACATCGCATCTCGCATCTCTTTTTATCACACAGTTTCTACTAGTGACATCTCGCTCTTGTCGATCTATTTTAAAGGGATAATAATTTTATGGTATATACCCTGGACAGATTTTAAGATGTTATTACAATGTATGAATGATAATGTGTAGTTATTCATGAAAAAAACTCGCTCACAAAACACACAAGAGACTTCGAAATGCTAACATTTTACAATTTGTATTCGGCGTATTCGGCATACTTCTGCTAATATCAACGTCATCGTTCAATTGGCGTAACCCATGTAAATAGTTAATTATGGGAAGGTCTCTACGGTTGCTATGATAGTTTAACACATTCCACGGATTGTGTAAATTATATCAGCGTCGTCAGTTTATAATAATCTTCAATTAGTATAAACTGTCTTACGCTATTCGGGCGCATGACCGTAAGACACGGGGTTCGATTCCTCGTCTGTCACACAGCCAAAGTTGCTTTTTACAAGTGAAATTTATATTATTAAGTTTGTACAATACACTATAAAACTTCAATTAGGTTCTAGAATGGCATTCTTAGAATATCGTACATAGCTTATTTCCGTTGCAATTATCTTCATAATTAAATGCCCTACTTAGTACCCTAAGCTAAGTGCTTTCACTTATCTGATTTGGTGAAGTATATTTTGGTAATGATTATTAATTAAGATACTCTTTGCATTACAAAGGTCAAAAAACCTGTAGTTTCGGGAAGACCTTCGAAAGACCCGCCGTAGACAGTTCTTCGAAGATTTTATGCAAGCTAAACTCTGCGGTTTTACTATTTGCTTGAGTTCCGCAAAGCCAATATTGTTCGGTATCGATTGACGATTATAATACGTGTTACTCTTTCTTAACTTTTTGCATTATCTGAATAAATAATATTCGTCTAATAAAAAACAATATGGCTGATTAGAAAATATCATCTTTTTTTTGCGCAATCATGTATCATCATCATGTGTCAATGACACTTTTGAGATCAGCCACATTATATTTTATCAGACAGTTATGTTTAACAGAAGTTCGAAAAATCGGCTCTTACACAATCACTTTGTTCCAAAGGGGGTAAACTAGGCCATCCTTGATTATTAGATTATACGAGTGAAAAAAATTATTACCAATGGAAAACGAGGAGGCTAGGAGTAGAAAACGAGACCCTAAAGCCTGCAGCCCTCTCAGGGCAGGTCGTTAAAAGTAATAATAACTCTACAGAACCCATGTGTTGTCTCACACGCACTTTATCAGAATTTGATTCATGTCACCAAACTACCTTATGATTAAATACTTGTTGATACCGGAAGGTAATAAATAAAATAAACTGTACACCGTAAAGTAAAAGTGCTACACAATTTTGTACTTTAAATTGTTGTGGTTAGAATAGCTGTTTAATATCTGTTGTTAAATATCTTGGCGAAATGGGGGCAAGTTCGATTCTTGGTTTACCTTTCGAGGTTGGTGACTTAGGTCGTTCACCTCACAAATTATAAAGAAGGATTTATTAAAGGAGGCATTAATACTACTATGCTAAATGATGGACTTAACGAGTATTGCATGACACACGAATATAGAAATATTATCATATTTTTCATTGAGCCCTGAGGCACTCCCATTCCCATATGAATTAATGTGTGAGATATTGCAAACAAACTTTGATCATTCAAAAATATCATAAATTTACTAGTACCATAGATGCAGTCCTCTCTGTTGGTATCTGTATAGAATGATATAAAGTAAAGTGAACTTATTTCAGTTTTTATTTTGAATCATAATTATTTTTAAGCGGTAGAGTCAACTCTGCCTAAAATGAATATGATTTTGTGAAACCAGATAGCCAATTATAATAGTAACGACTGTTCACAGTTACCTACTCGTAAGATTAATTTTAAGAGGCTAATAGAAAAATTATTTAAACAAGGGTTCAATTTAAGACATGCCAACATATCCTATGTTCAGGAAAGCACTTTTTATTAACCGACTTCAAAAAAGGAGGAGGTTATCAATTCGACTGTATGTTTTTTTTGTATGTTTGTTACCTCATATCTCAGTCGTTTGTTGACCAAATCGCAATTTTTTTTCGCCTACTTAGAGGGTGTACCTTCTAGTTAGTCCCATATTTTCGATTTTGGGATCTGATCTTGGTGTAATCGAGGGAAACCCTCAAATTTTAAAGGCACGTATAGTGTTTCTTTACTAGAATCTTAATGTTGACGTGTTGTTACGTCTGATAGTCAACATTTTGTGGGGCTGAGCTGATGGTGGAACTCCTTAACGCTTAAGAGTTCAGTAATTATAATGACGGAACTTATGATAGGTAATTTGAAGCTTCTTAAAAAATAATGTGCACCATAAGGTGCACCTCCCCCCCCTCTAATGAAATCACTAAAAATGAAGAAATAAAATAAACTTTTAAAAAGTAAAAACCGACTTCAAAACCAAAATGCACTAAAAAGACTTAAATAAACTCTTCACCATTGAAAGGAAAGGAATCGTTTAGGCAAACAATTTCTTTTTGGAGTCGGAGCCATCACTTTGACCATCAAGCATCAACTATCACAGCACCGACTCCAAAAAGAAATTGTTTGCCTAAAACGGATTCCTTTCCTTTCAATGGTGAAGAGTTTATTTAAGACTTTTTAGTGCATTTTGGTTTTGAAGTCGGTTTTTTTGCGAGTAATCAGTTTTTCTATTGTTCTCTTTTTATTGCCCACAGAAATATTGGTCTTGTGATTACTTTGGAGGAAACGTGAAGCTATCGATATATGTTAACCTAAAGGTATTATTATCAGCGTTTGATCTAGTGCGGCATTCCCGCTCCCCAACCAAACTTATGAGTTCGGTAACTATGCTCATCAACAATTTCATGTTTGTAATAACGTAACGTCTAATGAATATTGAACACCTGAAACTAGTCAGCCTATTATTATTTATTATCATGCGTGTTATATCGGCACATTCTCTAGGTGGGGCGGTGACATATCTTCCGCACAAAACGTTAAAGGATGCCTTGAGAAATGTGGAGACAACTCAAAAAGTGAACCTTTTGATAATATTGAAACTTAGTATGAAGTTTTGATTCGTATATGGACTAGTACTATATACTATTGCATAAGTAGGTACTACAGATTGGAGACGGCTGGCCTTATGTTTTTTTTCCGATATAAGTGAGTCTTATATAGTGGCGTCTTTCAAATGGCTCAACATAATAAAATGTCATTTTAAAGTACGAGTACATTGTTAGTGAAAATTTTTTAGGCAAAGGATAAATACCAAAATAAATACCGCACTTTGATGCTTAGTACCTACCTATAAATTAGTCAAATGAAATACATAACCACCGCTACATTTAACGGCGCGTTGAAAATACGAGGAACAATAAATCTATTTAATTTGCAAATATCACCAAATCGTCGAGCAACGGATTTTTTTTTAATCAATAAAGAACCGAAAATTCTTCGTTTTTGGGTTGTCACATTTTTATTAAGTGGCCTGCGAATATCATATTGGTCGTATGTCCGGATTGTCGACCTATAAAAAGTCAACAGCAGGACACAGGTGGACAGTTGATTTGTGCCGGTGGAACGAGTGTGTGTTAGGAGATAACTGATCGAACCGGTAGGTGTCATATTGGAATTTTATTATAGTATTCAAAATGATCGAAAAATAAGTATCAATGTAGAAATATAAAAGTGATAAAACCTACAGTTTTGCGAAAGACGTCAAAAACAACAACAAACAATTTGTTTTTGTCCGATGTGTTGCTTGCCGAACTTGACAACCTTCCGCTAATATTTTCTAACGCGTTGTTAGTATACCTTCCCATTACAACCAGTTTAAACACTCTAATTGACCAACTATTTGGCTGTTGAAATGAAGGTACCTTACCTAGCCAAGGTTCTGCAAAAATAGTTCCGTATTACTCAGGCCATTATTATGATCAATACTTGTTTTTTTTATTAACAAGAGTAAAGTTTACTTTTTTTTAACTTATTTGTAATAATACTGTAACTTTTATTTGCCCAATTATACTTGTATCATGAATACTAGTATAACGAAGTAATAAATAATGCAATTACTTACAAATTATATATAAGAAACAACATCGATAATCGTATTATTATTTTATTTTATCTGTAAGAAAACAAGAAATAGTATTTGTTATTTTCACTTATTCTTGAATCAGAATGTATTCTAAATATCTTTACCTACAAGCTATTTCTGCACTAGTCTGCACATGATGATATATGAATATATAATGTAAGGTATTCTAATTTTATTTAATTCCCTTCCAGTCTTAAAATGAAAGTGAGCATTGTAGTTCTGGGAGTGTTGGTGGCGTGCGCAGCGTCGCTTGCGTCGGAGGCCGGTCCGCTGATTGCGGCGCTACAGCCTGAAACGCAAGAGGTCGTGCTAGTGCAGCCTGAACATGTGCGCGCCAAGAGGCACGGTCTGCTCCTAGGTATGTATCATACTGCATAAGCTGGCAACGTTACGTGTCATACTGGGAGTTTTGGCAACGTCGCACGCATCTTAAGTCGGCCCAACTGTATGCGGTGCTGCAGCCTGAAACGCAAGAGGTCGTGTTGGTGCAGCCCGAGCATGTGAGCGGAAGAGGCACGGCTTGCTCCTAGGTATGTATCAAACTGGAAGGTGTAGTTGTAGCGTGAGTGACTTCTCTAGCGTCAGTAACGGACCCGCTGATAGCGGCGCTGTTCAAAACGCTACAAGCAAGATTCATAGTCTGCTCCTATGGATGTATGACGCTGCACCAGTTGGCAACGTTGCATGTCTTATTCTGAGTTTTGGAAGCGTCGTTGACGTAGAAAACCGACGTGCTGATAAGGGCGCTACAGCCCCAGCATTGGAGGAGGTCTGTTCCTAGGTATGAGTCAAATTGTGACAGCTGACAACGACACGTGTCGTACTGGAAGTGTTTTAGCTGTCTTTTGTGGTTATAGCGTGAGTGACGTCGCTAGCGTCAGAAACGAACCCGCTGATTGCGAAGTTGTATTTCGAGATAGAGCAGATGGTTCATGTGAATCCCGAGCATATGTATTGATTTGATCTACATACAATCCACTTGACTAAATATATGCATATGGCAAAATTCCGTAGGCATATTATTATGAGAATTTGTAATTCTCTCGCATAAAACGATAAGCTTGAGAGCCAAAAAGTTAATCACATTAGATGACTAAATTACACGTATTTTATAACAAGGAAGAAATAACGAGTTTATTAAAATTGCCAACGTTCATTTTATCCGAATTAATGTGTAGTCATAAAATCAAATAGCCGCTTTTCAGATTAAACTATTTATTCATAATTATATTTGCTAAATAAATATTGAGTAAAACAATCGTTCGAATTTGTATTTCGGAGTGCGTCATTCATTACTAATTGATGGATAGTCGTAATCAATGCGTGCTGTTGTGGTCTCGGAGGACTACCAACTTTCTACCTCGCGCGGGAATCAAACACGTTATAATATATGAGTTATCCAACCGCTGGGATTTAGTGATTATTAGTAGTGGCAGGCAGGCACACTTTTGCCAGAGTTAGTAGCAAGAATCTCAATCGAACTATGATAAACTGCAGTTCTGTTACTTTTCAAGTCCTGTTATTAGATTGTAAGTATTGGTATTAAGTAGGTTTTCAACATATAAACAAATCGTTTCATCATGTTCATGTCGATGAATCATTAATTTGTTATTGTATTATTAAGGTAACTCTAAACGTATCCATCTTCTAAAAAACTGTACGAAAGGCGTCATCAGTTACGTTCACTTGTTATTTTGATTGAATTTGTACCTACATATTAAGTCTTGTAATTATTACTTTCCTGTTTCCTCTTTGTTGTTTTCGTAATATTTTATCTCCAGCTTTTATTTTTCTTATCGTTCGACAATCTGGAGAAATTCCTAAACAAAAGAAAACCGATGTCATCGTTATGATAGGATACCGCAATGCCATAAGTTATATAATTTTTATTCGTTTATCTCGGCTCATATAGGCTAGTCAAATTAGTATCTTGAAACCTTGTAGAGGGTGTTTCAAGGAACAAGAGTTTTGACTTCGTAACTTTGTCTATATCAAATATCACAAGTCCCAGCCCATACCCCTTAAGTCGGGAGGTGGGGGAGGGTTTGAAGGTATTTTTATAGGTATTTTTGCTTCATTATCAGAAACTATGCCTTAATGCGATATTAGGCTTACAAAGTACCTTGTCGGTTTCATCAAAATCGGTTAAATGGTGTGGTGCGCTAAAAGAAATCCTGTAGAATAAAAAACATTATGTTCAAACTCGTTAAATGCTTTAAAAAGTCTTCAACGTATCCAAATTAATTGGTTTTTCCTAAGATAAAGGTGTTAATGCAGTTCTTTTGTCCAGTTTTTTGAAGGCGATTTAAAAGTTTGAATATTTTTCATTCCGCAGTATTTATTTTTGACCACATCTCAAAAACTACTGATCCGATTTTGATGATACTTACACTGGACCGTGTGTCAGAATATACTTAATTGATTTAAAAAATAGTAATGTCTACACATTATCTTGTTTCCAATGTATTCGTTAACAAACACATATAATTAAAATTTATAAATATCTAACATATGAACGAACATACACTTGCGAAATTCAACAAGCTTAATTGGACGCCTAAATAGATCATCATACTCAAGTATTATCCAATTCCAACTATGTCACAAAAAAAACAGGATAAATTGAAAGCAGCTTGAAGTCGATTTAAAACTTGACTGAGTAAAACTTGCAGCAAATCTTATAAGCTTTGATTTTGTAGAATGTCTCATTCCGGTTCCGATATTTATGCAAAAACCTAATTACCGTATATAAATATTACCGTTACTTATAGTTCATTGCGATTTCAGGCGCAGGAGCCCTTGGCGCTGGCGCAATCGGCGCCGGTATCCTCGGCGCTGGTGCCTTGGGTGCCGGTCTCATCGGTGCCAAGGCCCTCGGCGCGGGAGTCATCGGAGGCGCTCTGGCAGCTAAGGCCTTCAGCGGCAGGAGCTACGGCGGCGGTTACGGAGGCGGTTATGGTGGCGGCTACGGCGGCGGTTACGGTGGCGGCTACGGCGGCGGTTACGGCTACGGAGGTGGATACGGTGGCGGCTACGGAAGCGGCTACAGGTAATTCATTAAAATTCACAGATGATATTTTTTTTTGAATACGCTCCAGAGAATCTATGTAGGTTTTGTATTGTAGCGACCAGCAGGGCGATTCAGAACGTTCGATAAGTCATTCGGCTTGGGTTTCGGCTAGATTTTCTATTATTTTTTAAATAAATGTCGCAGTTTGATTGGATGTCGATATGTCAGTTCGGTAACAAATATAGTAACGGAACATAATAAAATAGTTGTATCGAATAAATCCACATCATAATAATTTTATTAATATGCTCAAGTTATCGAATCGTAACCCAATCCGTAACCGAATGGATCTGAATCGAGGGGCTGATAGAACTAGCATATTCTAATGTGCTACGAACAAATGCAAAGTAAACCGTTTTAATGGCAGAAATATCGCTGAAGAGCCTACAGGATCGCAAACCGAAACCGAAACCCTAACCAACTTCTAAACGCTTTATTGACAACGCAGTCGACGTGGGCACATAGTGTCAGTTTACTGTCTAAAATAACACCAAGGTCACGAATTTCTTTAACTGTTATTGAAGGCATATGGGAATTTAATAGGATTCGCTTTTCGTGTAAATATGATAGACTGACACTTTCTTATGTTTACATTTATTTTGAATGTATTATAAAAAAAATCATTATATTATGTAAAGTAATCACGTTTCATTTCGTGTGCTTACGTTTCATTCAACTTATTTGTTACATTTGAGAATTTCGTTAAGTCATGTGAATGTGAATACTAAATAAAAGTTGAACTATCATTCACTTCGTCAGTTGCTACGAAGGGTAAATGAGCCTTATTTATTTTCGACGTGTACCTAAAATCGTATTAAGCCAAATAGTTACGTAATTAATGACCACTTGTTGTATCGTATCCTCAATTGTTAGGTTAGGCTATAATATAAGTATTTGTTGTAAGATTTACTTACACTAAGCTTTATTTTGTTTCAGATCCTACCCCGCTTACGTAGTTGAAGAGACCTGGTAAACGAGAACAAAATGATATAAATTATAAGGTGCATTTGTTGATAATTTATTACTTTAAGTTGTAAGTATTATGTGTTACGTATATTACGTTCCATACGACTGAATTGTATGTTGTGTGATGTAACAAATTAAAACAAGAAAACTCTATCTGATGTATTATTTGTCATGCACTTACCAATCAAGATTAATCAGGATTTAGTCAAAATCATATATATTTATTTTCTTACAGTAACTAAGTATTATTGCTCACTAATTAATTATTTACAGGCTATTAAACAGCTATCATATAAATCGTAGGACCTTATACTTGACTGCTACTACAGTACTCATGCATATAAACGTAGTCGGGGAAAAACTACAATTTTATAGATACGACAGCAAGTATGTACCTATATCTGATAACTAAAACATGGAGATAGCAGAAAACCTATAGCAAAGAAAAACACGTTTGAGTATGTGTGCGTTCAATGGCTGTTTCGAAAAATAATATTTTCGATCCTTCAATTCTCGGTGAACCTCGCGGCGTTTGTTCGTGAGCATAATGTTGTAAGGGAAATGCTTTCCACTGATATTTTTCGAGATTCATATTCAATCTCTACTAGTTTACAAGGTAAATAGTTAGTTAAATAACAGCCAAAGCTACTCTAACGAGTATCTCCAATTCATTGATTCTTCTTTTTGGTTGGACTTGCATTTGAGTGTAGCTTCGCCGGCCGAAAAACATTTTGAAAGAAAGAAAGAAAAAAAAAATCGCATTCATTTTCTTCGTTCGCCTCACAGGAGTCGGATAAACATCGATAGTGCAGGATACTGCAACATTGGCTGTTTTTTTTTTATTGCAAAGATAGCGCTATAGTTTTAAATGCTGGCAACGTGAAGGACTCGGGTCTGGATGGAGCGGCGCTGGCGTCGAAACAGCATTAACGGAGATGGATGGCTTCGGCCCACGCCATCGGCTCTTTAATCTCGCGTACAAAAGAGATATACGACTGTGCTCCAACTCTATGTTGCCGTATTCCAATTTTATGGAACGCTCCACAGCAAGGTGTCGAATGGTTTAATACCGATAATGGCACCGTTTATCTGTGGTGATGAAATGCTAAACCCGCAGTTTTGCGCGCTAACGAGATAAATCTAGAAATGGCGTTGGCTTTAAATCCTGAAACACGAGAGCAGTGCAAGCGGTAAATTCTCACTTATATTACGAAACTAGAAAAAAAACGGGCCAAGTGCGAGTCGGACTCGCGCACTGAGGGTTCCGTGCCAACGTTAACTGAAATAGGGAATCCACTTACTTCCACTTAGTAAAATACCACAATATTTTGATGACTGCAAATATAACTTTGTTTTTCATAGTGTTGGTATGAAGAACAAAGTTATGTTTGCGATTGTTGAAAATGTGCCATATCTCAAAAACTTCTCGTTTGATCTCGTCCAAACCAATTTTCGTTGAATGCATTTGTTAAGATCTACATTATATATTTTTATCAAAATTTACACTTTCGTAGTTTAGAAGTTAGATTGGGGTGGGGGGTAGTGTTAGTTAGTGACGAAACTATAATTATTAGCACATTTACAAATCACATGTTTAAATTGAATTCACGTATTTACGTCAGGTTTCCAAAATTACGTGAAAATATTTTCCTATAACATGAACCATATAGTGAAAAGGGCACATGCTGATGTGACCTAGTATGATGCCCGACAATACGCAGTCGCGTGGGCTCTCCCGGAATGCCTAGACCCCAACCAATTTAGAAAAGTTTGTTCGTAAAGTTAAGCCGATCGATTCTCCAACAAGGGCCATTTAGTGCACTAGCGCATTCTGCTCCGGACAGTGAACGCTCAAAATAGCTCTTTGAATAAAACTGTAGGTAATAGATTATTTTTTTAAAGAACTTGTGAAATATTGTGTCTACATAAGACAATTCTGAGTAACTTGTAACAAACAATGGCAACAATATTTTGTGAAATCAGATAACACGAAGCGTATTATCTGAGTGACACAAATCGCGTCACAATTCATTCCGAGGATCCTCGAGCATGCCTCGTCTCGGCTCCATTGTTTCCGGATAAGGCTCAAAGCAAACTAAGTATAAATCGACGACAAAGGCAGCTGTATCAGTCTGCAGCAGATCTCGCAACATTGACAAAGATTAATTACTGCTCAATAATGACGGAACACTTATCTGACGCCATCGATCGCAGATTAACAGAGCCATTTGGTCTGAGCCGCGTCATCAGTGACTGTATATTTCATCGGGCTAAAGCTTTCCGTGTATTGTTTTCGGTTGGCGCTCCCAATATGATGGAAAAGCTGACGTACGTATGGAAGTGCTTATGTAAATACGGCAAGTGCTTATGTAATGAATCAGGCTAGATGGGATCTTTGTGTGCTTCATTTGAGATTGGTAAACGATTGTCGAAACGATGATTTGATTGATGGTCATGTGTTTTTATGGACGGATTTTTGTTGATACTAATACGATTTATTTTCTTACTTTTTTAGTCTCTTGGTATCATCTCATAAAAAAAAGTAGAAATACCCCGTAGATAAATATTATTCAATCTTTATTAGCGCGGCACTCGGTTTATATTCTTCAGTACTGTTATACATAAATTTTGAGCTGAAAACTTAAATTCACCCTTGTTACCGGAAGTAGGTAGTAAACCGCGATCGTCCGAACTTTCCAAATAAAACCAATGAGACCCCTTGTTTACGCACTTTGTTGCTCCGTCCGCCCTTTTCTTTGTTCAAATCCAACTTTGTACTGTTCTTATAGTAATTTGTGGTCATTTGTTCCAACTATTTTCTTTATTGGGTTTGTGGAGTTGCGTTAGGTCTAAAGTTCCAAGGTTCTGACTACAGTTAGATGTTACATTTTATGACTTTTTGTACTAACTGTAAAAAGTTTTTTTGAACTTAGTACAAAAAGCCATTTTCACAAAAT
The DNA here is from genome assembly GCA_963924145.1 of Pyrausta purpuralis. Classification (NCBI taxonomy): domain Eukaryota; kingdom Metazoa; phylum Arthropoda; class Insecta; order Lepidoptera; family Crambidae; genus Pyrausta; species Pyrausta purpuralis. The sequence goes on along the minus strand of OZ001659.1, from coordinate 10,420,001 downwards.
TTTATGTGGAGCTGAGTTTCCATTTGTTTTAATCTTGCTACGGCATGATAGTTCTGTGATGGTTATTGGCAACATGTTATTTATGTAGACGCTCTTTTGGTAAATTCCAAAAGCGATAACAATTCTGTCTAAAAGTACTTCATAATTCAATTTACTTACTTTCTATTCCTGCTGACAACAACCGAACGAAATGCTTCCTCCAGAAATCTGATTTAGCAAAGGTCAAGCAAGTCAAGTCTAGCCCGAGAATGTAAACCTAGTCAAAGTGAAGTACAAGAAGTTGCTAGTAGAGTATGCAAATACCCTCTAGGAAATGCTAACACTGCAGCGCAAATTGTCAGGAGCTCGAGGCATATCATCACTAAGGCAATGCGTTTAAATTGGAAATTCCTCAACAAGTTTCCCATGGTTTATCTATTTATATTACTTACTAATTAATTTCAGGAATTAGACGAAATTAATATCCATAACACTGGTACTAAAGTTTCTGAATTTAATATTACTGAAGGTTGTTAGGGAATTAAAGCATTTATCGCTCAGATAAGCCCTTTGAAGCTCCATCTAGCAATATGAGCCCCGTTGAATATTCATATACAGTGTGGGCAAGTCATTAAGGTACTCCTACTAAATTAATGAAAGCAAATTCTCTAGATCGAGTGTAACAATTTGTAGAAGGGATGAAGGCGTTGTTGTGTACTTGTTAACTTAATTGTCTGACCCTAATAGTTAAGTAGTTTTCTCATTCTATTACACACTCTATTGACGTTCCCAGCAGAATTGTTCGGAAAACGTGTTAGGAGCCAGTATCCTTTCAGTACCTATACAAACTTATGTAGATACATACCTACCAAATTACTTAATTGTATAAAGCTTTTGTCTGTCTATCTAGCCTGTAATATTATTCATATTTATTATTAAGATAGCTTTTTGGGTTTTAATTACGTTTATAACGTGGGAAATAATGAATGATAGCATCAAAACTATGCTTAGACTGCAATCGATTCAAACAATGCAGGCTTGGATAAAGAAATTCAATTCTGTTGCATGTTTGACACCGTACAGATAACCTTTTCGTGTTTAGTGGATTGAGTTCATTTATAAGTGGACTAGCAAATCAGGTCCCCTGTTTCGTGTCTGCTTGTGAATTCACATATACAGGGTGACTTTTTTATAAGTACCGAAATTTGGTGTAAAGACTCCACTGATGAATAAAAACAACTTTTACTATGCGGGCAATAGTGATATCGAGAAAAAAATATCAGCTGTTCCATAAATTTTGATCGCGCGCCAATTGAACTTTTGCATGAAACAGCTGTTTTTTTTTCTCGATTTCACTATTGGCCCCATAGTAAAAGTTGTTCATATTCATCAGTGTAGTCTTTACACAAAATTTCGGTACTGATAAAAAAGTCACCCTGTATATCAAGACTCTATTTGTCAGCGCAAAGAGCAATGTTTCCACATTTAAATGCTTTGTCAGCAAGTATCTGTCTTTTAAAACATTTTTTTACAGTTTCTCGGCGATATATAAAAAGATTCATTACTTTCCAGAGAGAAAATTTCTAATTACGGCTGCAAAATTTCGAACACCGTAAATAAGTGGAAAGGAAAGAGCCGAAGGTATTTGAACCCTGTCGTAACGATGAGATATTAAAATTGGAATGCTTTCAAATCGAGGAACGAAATGATCGATAGAAATATCGTAGGATGATTGAAACTAAATGTCGAAATGAGCGCCAATGCAATTCACAAGTCAAGGCAAGTCTCAACATTAAAAGTTATGTTGACATCATTCTCTTTGATTGTATGAATCCGGGAATTATTCGGGAGTATATTATTCACTATATTTACATCGAGCTGGATCGATTTTTATATATGTGTAAATGTTAATGTAAGTAAAATAAATTCATGATGATTTGTTGGCCTCCAAATATATTTTTTGTCGCGTGGCGTCCAATTAGTTCATGTGAAAACGGTATAGTCGTATTCGTCGGCAGCCTGGCGCAGGCTGACCAACTGGTATGGACAGGCCATAAATATCTTCTCACCGGCTGTGCACACTACCCACATAAAGCCTATAGGTGCGGTTAAAACATGCATCACTTCAGTTTTACAACTGAAACGGACTTTTCCTAAAGTTACTAGGGCATGACGGAAAAGTCAGTATATTTGTTTTCTATTAATGTTTAGGTAGTACATATCAGACATAATCTTCCTGACTATGACTTCTAAAGAACATAATTTAAACATATTATTGCTTCTGAGAATTTGAAAATAGTTCCTCAGTTAATGTGCGGTCATTTTGTGATAGCTTTTTTATTTTGGCGAGAGTGAATACACCATCAATCTTGTGGATGCATTAGCAAAAAGATACTTTGTTTATCGCACAATAGATCGACACTATCTCCATAAAAGAGCGGCGCTGGAACGATAGACGAGGCTCCGGCAACAATAGATGAATATCATATCGGCGCTCGCTCTGAGGTTTGACGGATGAGGTACTCTGCTGAGTGCTAACGAAGATGTTAGGTTAGGGGCGGCATGTAAAGGTTTAGGTATTTGGGTATGAGGACATGCCTTGCGAGAAAAAGGGTAGGCCTCAGGGGCGTCATTCCGCGCCCGCAAACGAGTCAGTTCGAACTTTCCACTTTTCTCTCTTTCGTAACGAGAAATGAGTATATCAAACTTCGACCGTGGACCGGTAAGCCGTAGGTAGTTTAGTATAGGTAGGTTGTTTCTAAATGTATTTTTATCGATTCAAAACAAAAAAATAGGTGATCAAATTGATCTGTTTGTTTGTAATATCGTCAGAATTGAAAAAACCGGCCAAGTGCGAGTCAGACTCGCGCACTGAGGGTTCCGTGCCAACTTTAACTGAATTAGGGAATCCATTTACTTCTACTTAGTAAAATACCGCAATATTTTGTTGACTGCAAATATAACGTGGTTTTTCATAGTGTTTGTATGAAGTACAAAGTTATGTTTGGCGTTGTTGAAAATGTGCTATATCTCAAAAACTACTCGTTCGATCCCGTCCGAACCAATTTTCGTTGAAAGTATTTATTAAGATCTACATCATATATTTTTTTCAAAATTTACACTCGCTAAGTTTAGAAATTAGATGGGGGGGGGACGCCCATTTTCCCATTTTACCACTTTGGAAGCGTCTAGCTATGAAACGTTAGACTTTAAAAGAAAATGGTTTTAGAAACCTCAATGTTATTTTAAAAGACCTATCCATAGACTCCCCACACGCATAGGTTTGACAAAAAAAATTTTTTTGGTTTTAGTTTCATGTATGAGAGCCCCCCCATAACTGTCATTATTTTGTATTTTTTGTATGAGAATCGATAAGCGGTTAACAAGATACATCATCCTACCAAATTTCAATTGTGTAATGCTTATAGTTACAGAACAAAATGGCTGTGACATACGGACGGACAGACAGACAGACAGACAGACAGACAGACAGACTTGACGAAACTATAAGGGTTCCGTTGTTTGCCATTCGGCTACGGAACCCTAAAAACATCTAGTATGTTGATCTATTGTATGTTTGTTTAAGGATTCCTCGCGAAAACGGGAAATTTTAATGTTGAGATGTTTCTAATTTATTTCAATAAGGTATAGTTAGATTTTTAAGAACCATGAAATAAAATTAATAATAAAAAATAACCGCCTTCAAAAAACTCACTGAACAGCTCAAATTAACGCATTTGTCTCCTATTTAGGAGAAACAAATTCTTTTGGCTTCAGAGCATGATGTCAAGCTTACCTACACCACCATTCTACACACATTGACGGCGGTTTATTTTTTTAAAATTATTTTGTTTAGAATAGATCACCTCAAACGCTAGAGAAAAAATAGTTGATCCTATTGTGTCGTTGTAAAATGTAATGAAGTATGGAAAAATACAATGGACTATTTATTTTTCAACACACTTGCTCATAACTACGTTTTTATTCCACCGATTTTTGGCTCATAATCATAGATATTAAACACGCGTGCTTTTGCAGTATATTATTGCACAAGTGCTTTTAGTTTATTCACCCGACCAATTTACGTTTGTACCCTGGTACCAAGTCGTAAGTAAGAAGAAGAAGCGATATCATTTAGTCGGGTTATACAATACTTTTATTTTAGCAACAAACAGTATTTATGCGAAAAATAACAGTATCTATATATTTATTTCAGTAAATGGTAAATCCAGATTTATTACTAAAAAATAGCTCAAACTCATTTAACATTTGCAGTGATTTGTGTTTTAAACACGAATCATTACATTTTTAATCTTGGCTTTTGGCCGATCTAGTTCGCGCCAAAGCCTTGCGCGCGCATCGGTATAGCGGCAAGAAAAAAAAACAAGGCGCCATTTCTCGTAAATAATAATTGTCGGCTGTGACGAAGTTTGGATTAATTATGAAGTTTAATATTAATGAAAATGTCTACTTCAAGTGAAGAAAATGAAGAAAACCTATTATTAACTCCGCCGGACATACTTAACGAGGAGAAAAACGCGTGCGAAAGTCTTTGCCATCAATATCGAGTGAAATGTATTTTTACTGTTTTAATAATTCAAAACTTAGTAAATGAAGATCTTGTTTTTTCCTCGCAAGTGTGTTGAAAAACGTCGTATGAAACACGTGTGCCTGTGACCATAATATACGCGGCTTTCGAATGGCGCACTCGCTTTCGCTCGTGCGCACACAATATCACCTTGTTCATGATGGTCAACTTAGCACACTTGTATCATAATGTACTATCAGATCATAAGAATGCGAGGTTGTGAATTGGCTCACTTGCTTTTTGTGTGAATTTTCTTAGTATTCCTAAGTTTCCTTATTCATTTATATGTTCTGAATTTTTTTTTTTTTTTAGCTAAATGCCTTTCTTCTTGTATTGAAAAATGTTTCGATAATACTGAAACTGCCTGGCAAAATCTTTTTACTTTTTCATACTCATTTTTTCACGTAAACTCTCCTTCTAAAACTTTAACTCGGGCGCTATTAGATAATGCTTCAAATTTCCACAATCCGTCCCTTCCATTCAGTTCGTCTAGTACGATATCTTCCAAATTTAACGTTTATCGTATCGTTGAGAACAAGGTTATGGACGGCGACCTGAAAAACGCAGCCGAATCTTGTTCTCCGATGACACTCTCGCTCCTCCTAATCAGGAAACTCTCGAGAGCCTTCGTAGTAAGCATCCTTCACATCCAGATTCTCCATCTTTACCTGTTCCTCCTCCTCAAAATTTCCAACCCTTACAGATACTTGATGACGGCGACACGTTTGCTGCCATCATGTCATTTCCGGCTGGTTCTGCTGGCGGCATCGACGGCATCACTCCCCAACACCTTAAGGACTTGGTGAGTGCTTCCGCTGCTGACGCCGGTAGAATTTTGCTTTCCAACATTACGAAATTGTGCAACTTTCTCTTATCTGGCAAGGTAACTGAAAGTTTTGTCCCATTTTTATTTGGTGCTAGACTTTGTGCCTTTCGAAAAAAAGATGGTGGCATTCGCCCTATTGCTATTGGCTCAACGTTTCGTCGTCTTGCAGCCAAATTAGCCTGTCGTGATCTTTTTTCTCCTTTGAAAGAGTATTTTCAACCTATTCAACTTGGTTTCGGCAGTAAGGGAGGTTGCGAGGCCGTGGTTCATTCCGCTCGCAATTTCCTCTCCTGTGACGAATCTGAATTTTTTTTGAAAGTTGATGTGAAGAATGCTTTCAATTCTCTTGACAGGTCTGCCTTGCTGAATGAAGTTCAGACTCACACTCCACAGATTTATCCCTTTGTTTTTCAGTGTTACCATAATCAATCAAAATTACTTTACAATGAACATTCAATTGTTTCTGCAGTCGGTGTTCAGCAAGGCGACCCTTTAGGTTCAGCCCTTTTTAGTTTAGGCATCCATCCTGTCATTTCATCCTTAAATTCTAAATTCAATGCCTGGTATCTGAATGATGGCTCCTTTGGAGGCAAAGGAGATGTTGTTTTCCAAGACCTTGTCCTGATTATAGAAGGATTTAAGAAATTAGGCTTGGAACTGAACCTTTCAAAATGTGAACTTTTTATTAATGATCACGTTTCGTCTGGTTCCCGTCAGGCAATCATTGATAAATTCAATTCCCTTGCTCCTAACATCAAAATTCTGAATTCTGAATCGCTTTGCCTCCTGGGTGCCCCTCTTCTTGATCCCAGCATCGAACCTTTTCTTGATAAAAAATTGAATGATTTCACCCTTTCAGCCCCCAGATTAGAACACCTAAATTCACACATTGCATTTACTATACTTAAATCGTGTCTTTTTGTGCCTAAATTTACATATTTCTTACGTGCTAGTCCTATCTGGAAAAAAAAATATTTAAAACTATTTGACACCACCCTTAAAAACAGTTTGGAAAAATTTTTAAATTTACATTTCGATTATAATTCTTGGGCTCAGGCTTCGCTTCCTATTCGTTTTGGTGGTATCGGAATTCGCCAAATTTCTACTATAGCCCTCCCCGCTTTTCTCTCCTCTTTGCATAGCACTTCCGTTTTAGCCGGAAAAATCTTTGAACATCCTCGCCAACTTTCTGAGGTGAGAGAGGCGGAGGAGTTTTGGCAAGGCCTCTGTCCTAGAGAAGACATCCCAAAGGAACGTCACCAGCAAAAACTTTGGGATGTCCCTCTTGCGAGAGAGACCTTCAATTATTTACTTCAAAATTCCGTCAGTGACAGTGGTCGCGCAAGGCTCTTGGCAGTTTCCTGCAAAGATTCTGGTCATTGGCTTCATGCTTTACTGTCGAAAAATTTGGGCACTCTTTTCGATAGTGAGTCTTTCCGGGTGTGTGTGGGCCTCCGCCTCGGTACCTATATGTGAAATTTTTACGTGTCCATGTGGCAAAGAGGTTGATAAATTTGGTCTCCACTGCCTTTGTTGCCAGCAAAGCGCTGGGCGTCTCGCCCGTCACGCTACCCTTAATGACGCCATCAGAAGAGCTCTTGCGACCATTAATGTTCCTTCCACGTTGGAACCACGTGGTTTGGTCCGTGATGATGGCAAGAGACCCGATGGCCTACGCTTATTCCCTGGGAACGGGGTCGGGCCTTAGTTTGGGATGCAACTTGTGTCGATACTTTGGCCCCTTCCCATCTCAGAGAATCAGCCCTTAAAGCTGGAGCAGCAGCGGAGTTGGCTGAAAACGCCAAGCGTCGCAAGTACGTTTCACTTGCAAGTGATTATGTGTTTGCGCCGTTTGGCGTTGAAACATTTGGGCCGTCTGCTAAATTGCTGTTTAGAAAAATTGCGCCAAAATTAAATTCTTTAACAGCCAATAATAAAGCTGGCTGGTTCTTAGCTCAAAGGATCAGCATAGCTATCCAACGCGGCAACGCAACCAGCATCATAGCCTCCTTGCCGCAAGGAAATGGTTTCGTTTTTGAATAGGTAGATATTAAGTTATTTTTTTATGTTGTATGTCTTAGTTTAATTTTTTCTTGTTTGTTAATAAATAAATATCTGAATAGTTAATTTTGAATCACAATTGAATTAAAAATACTATTAATTTTAGGTACTGTAGGCACTGTAGCAATTATCTTCGGCTCCAAAGAATAACAAAGTAGTTAATGGTTATTGTTGTTTTTGGAATTTTGTTTCACCGTTTATTTATAAAAGACATGCAAATCGTGTTGTTAATGATCACCGTATTTATAAAGACTCCGTATTTTAATGTGGTCGTTATCTCTTATAAGTTTAGTAACCAAAGTTAGCAGAAGTAGTTAGTAGTAAATTGAGGTTTACTTTTCGTATATTTTTATTTTCTCAAACCATTATCATCTATAAAACTAACTAAACGATAAGCATAGAAGCTTGTTTTACTCTAACTTGGGGACTATACATTACTCGTATATATATATTGCACTTGAAAAAAGCAACTTTGGCTGTGTGACTGACGAGGAAACGAACCCCGTGTCTTACGCTATCCGGGCGTTTCCCTTACCACTCGGCCACCATTAGCAAGCTTGTTGAATTTTGCTAGCGCTTACTTTAACGCATAGGCTGCATGACGTCATCAATGATGCGAGATTGCTCTTACAATATCCGAAGGAAATATTTTTACAAATATTTAACAATCGGTTAAGATGAAGGAAGCCAATTTATACTTCCATTTTTGTTTTTATAGTATTATGTCACTATACAAACTTAATAGCAAATTGAGGTTTACTTTTTGTAAATTTTTATTTTCTCAAACTATTATCATCTATAAAACTAACTAAACGATAAGCATAGAAGCTTGTTTTACTTCAACTTGGGGACTATACATTATGCTCATCTACTACATCTACCATAGTAATCTTGGCTATGCTGCACCATGCGTCATATAATTATTTTTAACTATGTGTCTCTAACTATGGGTATCATAAAGAAGCTGAAAATCACACAACGAGCGATGAAGAGGGTACGGAAAATTCTAGATTTGAGACCCTTTGACCAGAGACGCAGCGTAGGACGTCCACTGATAAGTTGGACAGACGACCTTGTTAAGATCGCAGGATCACACTAGATGCAGACCGCTTACAACAGTACACAGTAGGAGAGGCCTGTTTAAAGCAGTGGACGTCCTTTGGTTGATAATGATGATGATTATAGTGATATCTTTGTTTCTAAAACAAAAGAGAAAAGAATTCCGTTCCACATTAACCCTCTGATGGCTCCTGGGGTAGTTTTCCCGAATGGTATCTCTAGGGATGCGCGTTGCGTATCAAGGGTTGTTAAGTGGTGCCAGATGTCACCGGTGTAAAGGTTTTGGAGGCTCAGGCCGGTCAGAAGTTGGTAATTGCCTAGTGGCCATTATTAGAACCACAGGATTCTACACATCTACGGCGAAAAGTAGACACAATTGTACTCTGAACATCTCAATGAACTTGATTTATAAAATACAGAATATTTTTAAGTTTCATACTTTTAAAAAAGCATTTATTTTCGGTGGTGCTTCTTTAGTTTTTGAACAAAAACATAAAACAAAGTGGTATATATTCAGCGTTCACGCTCAGTTCGTGTACAAATATGAGAAAGGATTGGGATCACTAGGATGAGCTGACTTAAATGTTTAAATGTAATTATAACATGATAACATATTTTTTGTGTGTTTTCTTTAAATATAAAACCCTGCAATTATTATATGTAATAATTTAATCAACTGAAACGAAAAATATTTTGATATTTGAAAGTGATTGCAAACTTTTTTTTAGAATTGTGAATGTCCGCTTGCGGTTTTGTTACTTATCCAGAAGCTTTAGCCGCTGTTGTGGTAAAAAAGCTACCATGAGTTGCTATCATACGTAGGTATATCACTTTTTAATATTATTATTATTATTTTAATGCTGTGGCAGGTTGCTGAGATTCCGCATGCCGTTAATAAAAAAAATGCCGTAAATATAAATGGTACACGCGCGGGCATAAAGTCCCGGTTTTTACCGAGCCATCGCCAACCGAAGTTAAAAGGTAGCTTTACGAAGTTACTCCTGTCTATGGAAGCGCAATAGCCGCACGTTAGGCTAAGGTTGAAAGTTGGACGTGAAAATTTTGAAACTATTAATTTGAAGTTACCGCAGAACCGGTAAACTCTGAATGCGCGGAAAATAACTTGTTAGTATGAATCTAGAGAGGTCAGCCCACGTAGTCGTATTTAGTCAGTTAGTTGAAATGCATTTAATATCACAAGGGTAAGTACAAAACTGTAGGTGTCATTACGTTTATGGTGTGCAATAGTATTATTATTAATATTAAATTCATGCATTTACAATTTATTTTTTAAAATCATGTATCTACCTACTGGTTCTAGAACTATGATTGGAGGCAATATCAGAGCAATCAATCAAAATCAAATGATTTAGCTATTTTAATTAGCGTAAAGCTCAAGCTCTTTGTAAAGTACGTCTGGAAAATATGTTTTCATATTAGTAGCAACTTTGGTGGGTGTTCTCCCGTGACCGAAAACACAGTTCGCGGACATTTGTTCGAAGATACGTCATTAAACTCACGCTATCAGCGGGGCGCAGTTTGGCAGGTTAGCTCCAGCCCCGATGAGCTGAGTCGGCGGTAAAAGTTGGCACATCAATATGCAAGGCTCCTGGCACCCGGCCAATGTAGGATACGCCAATTGAATATTTTGGCTGTTCTCAGATCCCCTAGCATCCCGATACACAACTAGCGATAAGTTTAATGGAGTGCTCATAATAACGTCCACTCAACGCAACGTTCCTACTGCATCTCATGTTGGGTTATTCCGATTTTCCACACTAGTGTGGAAAGTTGGAGTTTTTGTCCATTTATCCACACTAACGGCTTGGTGTAGAAAAATTGACAATACTAAACTCTTTATTACTAACAAACACAAAAAATAAAAGTAAGACGCGCAACATAAAAAAAAACACTTAAAATCTACCTATTCGAAAACGAAACCATTTCCTTGCGGCAAGGAGGCTATGTTGCTGGCTGCGTTGCCGAGTTGGATAGCTATGCTAGTCCTTTGAACTAGAAACCAGCCAGCTTTATTATAGGCATTATTGTTCCACTATTTTTGGAAACTTTATTCTTTTGTTTGATATAACGTTTAGTAGATTTAGTAATTTCGTGAAATTACGGCATGTTTTCCTTAAATAAAAGATGTTTTTGTACATTCTGAAGTTTTGGGTATTACTTTGATCAAAACTCTATAATTACAAATATTTTTTGGGTTAGTAAATAGTTAGTTTTTAGGTTAGTTTTTTTATACTGTTATTATTACTATTATAATAATTGTGTTTTAATCAATAAATTTGTAGTGTCAATAAGTAGAAGTACTATTTTTATTAAAAGGTATTGATTACATACTTATTAATCTGAAGTAATTAATTTTCACAAATCCCTACTGATGTGGAGAAGTGGAACATTTGTCCATTTTTGCACTTTAAGCCCGTCAGTGTGGATAAATGGACAACAAGTCAAAATTTTCTACTTTAGTTTGAATTGTTAGTGTGGAAAATCGGAAAAAACCCTAATGCTACCGTCGCACAGTGTGGTATTTAATATCAAAACCTGGCCAAAAACCTGTTTTTTTATACTTGATTGCGAACCTTCTGTTCTATTAATTCAAAAAGCCAGATAGTTATTGAAACAAAAGGCGAAACCCGTATCGCGCTACCCTGACGGAGTGCGTCACAGCACCAGTCGGAAGTTACTGTTCGCTAGCAGTGTTCGTGTGATTTGTCGATGTGCTCAATTTTTAGCGTTTTAAAAACGTTTGTCTCTTTGTGCGGAAGCAATTTCTTTGATTTTTTTTGATGGATCCTTCTGTCCCAGGTATGTTCTTTGTATTTATACTAATATTATAAAGCTGAAGAGTTTGTTTCTTTGTTTGTTTGTTTGTTTGTTTTTTTGTTTGAACGCGCTAATCTCACAAACTACTGGCCCGATTTGAAAAATTATTTTTACGTTGGATAGCCCATTTATCGAGGAAGGCTTTAGGCTATATAACATAAAGATACGACTCATAAGACCACAGCAGAAATGAAAAATGTTGCGAAAACGGGAGAAAGATATTCCTTTTGAGAGCTTCCGCTGCATACGCTGCGGAAACCGCTTAAGTTACACAAAAATCATGTATGACAGGATTGTTCAGCATTAAGAGTTCTATAACAAAGTCCGCGACAACATATATCTATCTTTTATGGTTGACTTACTACAACCTTTTTTATGTTAATAAATTTGTAAAAAAATAATGCATTATTTTTAGAGGTATATTATACACACAGGTATTTATTCTTATCAAAATAAATACATTCATCATCACGAGCATTTCATTTAGAACCAAGTTGCCCTTTATATCATTTGATTTCAATAAATATCTTAGGAGCTATCACAGTTTTAACATAACTCCGCACCAAAATAATGTTCACAGCTTAAGTACAACGTGCGCTTGCGCTAATCTATACTAATATTATAAAGCTGAAGAGTTTGTTTGTTTGTTTGTTTGTTTGAACGCGCTAATCTCAAAAACTACTGACCCGATTTGAAATTTTTTTTTTACGTTAAATAGTATATTTATCGAGGAAGGCTTTAGGCTATATAACATAAAGATACGACTCATAAGACCACAGCAGAAATGAAAAATGTTGCGAAAACGGGAGAAAGATATTCCTTTTGAGAGCTTCCGCTGCATACGCTGCGGAAACCGCTAAAGTTACACAAAAATCATGTATGACAGGATTGTTCAACATTAAGAGTTCTATAATAAAGTCCGCGACAGCATATGTCTGTCTTTTATGGTTGACTTACTACAACCTTTTTTATGTTCATAAATTTGTAAAAAAATAATGCACTATTTTTAGAGGTGTATTATACACACAGGTTCTTTTCAAAATAAATACATTTATCATCACGAGCATTTCATTTAGAACCAAGTTGCCCTTTATATCATTTGATTTCAATAAATATCTTAGGAGCTATCACAGTTTTAACATAACTCCGCACCAAAATAATGTTCGCAGCTTAAGTACAACGTGCGCTTGCGCTAATATATTATAAAGTTTGTTTGTTTGAACGCGCTTATCTCAGGAACTGCTGGACCGATTTGAAAAAATATTTCTGTGTTGGATAGCTTATTTATCGAGAAAGGCTTTAGGATATAAAACATGACGCTGCGACGGGAGGGGAGGGAGCAAACTCAAAACGCGCGGACGAAGTCGCGGGGGACCGCTAGTAACACTATATTTTTTTAACGAAATTTCAGCCGATATTGTTTTAAAAAGTTGATAAAAGAGGTGTACAAAATCGGTAGATATATTTGAAGTTTCAAATTTTTAAAAAGGGTTTTGTTGTACTTCTGAACATTTCTAAGCTGTCAAAATTATTTTTTTATATGAAACAGTCAGTACATAAGATGATCCAAAAATAATTAGGCGCCCGAAACCACCCCTCATTTTTTAAAAAAATTTTTTCCTGACCTATTATATTTTGGGGTAAATTATAGACATTATATTTTTATTATTTATTTTGTTATAGTGCCTTCTGGATTGAGGTCTATGACTCGAAATGAGTTGTATATCGTCATGAAAAGCATGAGGAACTCAAATTTATGGAACAAGAAATTTTAAGTAAATACGACGAAAGTGATTCATTAGTCCTTGCTGATACAAAGCAAAAGCTCTCCATTATTAAACACCAATTCAAGCAAAAATGGTTAGCGGCCCGAAAACACAAGTAAGATTTGAAGTAACCTAGTACAGGTAGGTACCTAAAATTACAAATCTTTTATATTTTCAACAATAATTTATTATTAATTAATACTAGACGAATATTAAACACTTTAAGTAATTATAATTTTGTATTGTTACATTAGTGAGTCCTGGTCGACCTCAAAAGGTTTTCATACAGTCCAGTGAAAGAAGCAAAAGACGAAAAATGAAAGATCTTAGATCGAAGGACGTGGATGAGTTAAAGTGGAAAATAAAAAAAAACAAATTCAAGACCAATTCAAACAACAACTGGGCCTTTTAGTTGACATTCCCAAAACCAATTTTGGAAATACGAATGATGGCAACACCAGCAGGGGATTTTTTGAAGAATACGAAATATCAGCAGCCATAACAGGAGTAGACAAAGATTTAATTTATAGGTAGATAATATTAGACACACTATGTTGTCGACTTAAAATAAACACAGAAGCGTATGAAAAGTATTGTCAAGAAACTGCCGAAATATACATGACATTATATAATTTTTATCCTTACCTTGCACAAAATAGTTTGACATGGAGCTGAAGTTATCAAAGAAGCAATTCTTCCAATAGGACAATTGTCAGAAGAAGCTGCGGAGGCCAGGAACAAACACATAAGGTCATATAGATTAAATTACACCCGAAAATTTTCTCGTGTTACCTGCAATGTTGATATTTTGAATCGACTTCTTTTAACTTCAGACCCCCTAATAACTGAAACGAGACATCAGTTTAATAAGAATAAAAAACAACTATCGTCTGATGTACTATGTTTGTTATCAGAAAGTGATGTAACAAATGTTAATAGTTTAGAACTTAGTAGTAGTGATGAATAAATATTTTTACATGTTACAAGTCGTTGTTTTATTAAATTTATCATTTTAATTAATATATAATTAGCATCTGTAGCTATTAGAGGCATAATATATTTTTGGCCAGGTTTTGAGACCAAATACCACACTGTGCGTCGTCGTTTATGAAATGTATATCGTAATATTTCATATCAGTCGGAATGAAAAGTGTCCGAGTAAGCGTATCTAGGTTAAGTTTTCTTATTTTAAAAACTTGCTTTGAACATCGATTTCACGTTTGAGTTACTTTAAGTTGTGTTGAATCAAATAAATAGGATAGAGGCTTCATCGAACGGTCGCTTGTGTATAATTAGTGGCAAATAATAACTAAATCCGGTCATTAAGGCCCTGTGATATTGAGTAAGTCAATCAATGTAATGAAGAAGATACATACTACAACCCACAAGCACCATTGAGTTACAAAGGAAAATTGGGGATCAAGGAAAATCAGTGAACTGGAGCTGTATTTGCGAATCACTCGCGTCAATACTCGTATTCCAAGTGATTTTTCTTCAAAAATCAATTAAAAGCCGACGAAAATCACGCTGATTTATAAACATGCGTACTAACAAACTTGAGTTATCTTTTACATTACCATTGCTGTGCGAATTGAAACGGAAAATAATTCGGAAAAATAAAGGAAACATGCTGTTTTAGTGTGAGTGATTTAAAATTGGGCCCCTGAACGAGAGCAGTTGTGTTAAGTACTACCGCATTGGTACGGTAGTGGTAGTTACCGGCCACGCGACCGGCAAACACTCGCAAATTGAACTAGTTTGTATGCAACTGATGTTTTTCATAAAGAGTTCCCGATTTCAAACTAGAGACGTGCATTACGGGCGGAACAAATTCAGCGGAGCTATTGTTAAACCGGTGAACTTTAAGTTTTAGTTAAACGAGAATACACAGTTACAGCTTGGAATGAAATTTGTTTTATTTAGGAATGTGTTTAGAGCAACTTTGGCGGTTGTTTACCTCTTAACCGATACACAGTTATTTTCATGAAACAAATTTACATATTTTAGATTGCTCTACGTATCTCCTCATTTCTGATTCGATCTCGTAGAGCAAAACTGACCATAGCTCTCTCCATCGATTGCTGTCTGGTTTTGAGTTTCCTTATAAGGCTCATAGGAAGAGACCATGTTTTGAATCCGTATGATATCAAAGTTCATCATTATTTACATATATCTAGTGTCTCATACTTGTTCAATCTTAGTCTTTAAATAATAATAATACATATATAAATATTGGACACCAATCACATACATGTTTTCACAAATCCCTACTGATGTGAAAAGTGGAACATTTGTCCTTCTTTACAGACTAAGCCCGTCAGTGTGGATAAATGGTCAAAAAATTCAAAATTTTCCACACTAGTGTGGAATAATAATAGCCTTTTTTTACAAACTTAAGATATAGTTACAATTAATTAAATATACACCAGTTTCTTGATTGTCTTGCTTGTCAGCATAGGCCTCCCCAAGTTCTCGCCACCGTCGTCTGACCTTTTCCTGTCTCGTCCAATCTTAGTCTTACTAAGACGTTAACAAATTCTTGTGTTGTTCACAACAAGATGCGAGTCACATCTCTAGAACTGGCACAAGTTCGCTCTTGCTTGGCGCGCAGCAAAAACTGTAATTATACGAAGAATGGAAATTCGCGGTACATAGGGTGCTTTTTCAATGAGAAATTTTGTTTCCGTGTTATTAAATTCTTGACACTGCATTCGTCTTTTCCGGACGTTGAATTTTAAACAGGTATCTGTTGGCGCTGCGTTGTTATGAAATAAATGTTAATACTTGTGATTATTTAGATTTCCAGTAGAGGAACTCCATTTTACTTGCCTTATTAACGCTTTGATACACAACGTTTTACTTGGAACTTGTCTGCATATTTTATGAAGATGCTAATTTGAAAGAAAGGAATATCTTAAAATTGAGAAATTATTTGTTTACAGATTCAATGGAAATTTATACTTTGAACAAATGAAGAAAATGTTTAGTATTGTTTTTAGTCTTGTTTCCGGAAAATACCGTCTATAATTTGGTACCTAAAATAGTATCTCGTGTTAGACAGTGTAAATAAGTAACACTGCGAGTGTCAAAAACATTCTAAATCAGTGTATTTAATATAGCTACATAACAGCATTAAATCCCTTAAAGCGTGTAATAGATGAACAATTGACAATCATGAATGCATGTAGGACTCTAAACATTGACCCAATCAGCGGCGTCAACATGTTATACTCGTAAATAGCGACAATGTATCATCACAACAATGCACACCGACTGCATATTAAACTTATAACCACATTCGGCTGATGAGAGCGACACGACGCTGCAGACTGCAGGTCTAGAGCGAGGAGAAAAGCCATTCATACCTTGTTGATAAGTGTTTTACAAAGTCTCTGTCGAACCTTGTCTTGAAACGTTGCGTCTTGGTATAAACAATTATGCGCAATTGAGCATTGTATGTGCATTATCACACCACTGCCGAAGTAGTAGGGCGATTCAGAACCATTCGATATTCGTTAGCCATTCGGCATGGGGCTCGGCTAGATGTTTTATATTTTTTCTCATTTATAAATAAATGTCGTAGTTTGATCGGTTGATATTTACCGAATCGTAACTGAATCCAAAACCGGATGGTTCTAATTCGGAGGGCTGGATATGTGCAGTTTGGGATTCGGAGCAGATAACGATTAAACATACTTCTTTTGACAACACATTACAGAACACAGGAAGTCCTCTATATTTTGGCCTATTATGTAAGTAGCACAAGAAAGAGATATATTCTAGTCTTCCGCATATAAATGGCCAAATCTTATGTTTAAACAAAGGTGTAAAGTATGTGCAATCAATGTTTGTAGATTAGAGTTAGAGTTAGATACGGCGAGCAATATTATAATCTCGTCTTGGCAATTTTTAAAACTTAAAAGAGCAAGTCTGTATTTTTTAATAGATTTATATCGTTCATAGTTATATTTACTTAAACTTATACAACCTCATAGTTGACGTCCTCACCGGCCTTTACCCAGCAGTGGGACGTTACAGGCTAACTTTACTATATTTTTTTCAGTGGTTTGTTTTCTTAAATATTAGGCTGTGGTGACCGGTATATGATCCGATTACAGTTTGTCGGACGGCAGTTTAGACCTCGCCAACTACACCGAGCTTCGAGGAACTGATAACAGTCTTTATGCCATTTTAAGCTCTTCCTTATCGACTTTCTCTATATTCAGGGTAAGTGAATAAATATTACAAAAAGTTATCATAATATGTGCACTGTCAAGACGTCAGGCAGAAAGATTCAGCTTTGACACTTCCTTTTCAGTGAGGATTACCTGCATGTCAAGTTAAGCGTTTACTGAGCTATTCATCAATCAAAGCAAACGCTTCCAAAATAACATTAAGTCACAAAGTCTAAATAACGGGGTTTACTCAAAATATACATATAAATATAAACTTTGGCCTCGATATTCTATTCAGTGTGCATTACCTTCATTAAGTATTAGAATATTATTATAAGGTAAATCGCGAAACTGTGACGTTTCTGACGTCACTTATGTCGTTTACTCCTTCCAATTTATGTACTTCACATTAGGATTATGAATTGAATATTCTCCTTTTAGGTGAAAGAAAGATCGTTTAATACATAAGGATAATCACCTCCCAATGTACTCCGTACATTAATTGGGAGGGAAATGAAAATTAAAGCGACAAAAGTGACGTCAAAAATGTCTCAGTTTAGCGGTCGACCCATTCAGTGTCATTTCAAAGACCCTTATGCTGGGTATTAAAGCTTATGCTTTGTATTCTATCTTAAATGTGCATAATTGAAGATTAGTCCTAGTATAGTCTGGATATGAAAACCTAGTCTCATGCATGTTGGTAGCTTTCAAAGAGGATTTAATTATAATACTAGGCCGACCATATTATTTTCAAACTGGCAGGTAATACAAAAATAAGGTACTACTCGTATCGAGCACACCGCTGCCTTATCAGTTTCAGCGTGAAAATTGCTTGCACATCGCGTCGTCTTTTGTAAGAATAGACACCGGTTTTGTGTGGTGTGAGCAAGCGATTTTCGTTTGAAAGTGGTAAGGCGAATGCCGTTACCGTACTTTAAGTGCTAAACCGCTAAAGGTTATGTGCGCAGTACTTATAGTACTACCTATAATTACAGTTTTCAATTTGTAGTCTCTCAAAGAGCGCAACAATATTTCTACCCGTTTATAATTATTCTGGCCCTGGTCCAGCCTTGTCATAGGGAATATGAAATGAGCTGTTTATTTCCCATTTATAATTTAGCCTTACTTTTGATGTTGGGCGAGGTTTGTATTCAGGTGAATAGGGACCAGCAAATAGGAGAGTAACTATTTCTTCGTCTGTGGTTTAAGTAAGAGAGGTGAATAAGATCTACCTAAATGATTATTATTGCAGACATTTCGTTATTAATTTACTTCTTGTCAACTTTAACCAAATACATAGTTCCTACAAAAATACAATTGAAGTAGGAAATTAAATATAATATTGAAGAAACCCAAAAAAATATTCCGTTCATTTAGCAAGAGAAAAGTAAACGGGAAATCTTCTAAATTTTCCCGTTTAAGTAGGTAAAGAAAATACTTTTTTTTCAATCGGAAATAAATAACTGTCCTCAGTTTGAGCTAAGTATGTATTTTTCTGCTCTTCATAAAAAGACAAAGGAGTACACATGGCATAAAGCCGTAGCAATAGGGACATCCAGAAATCCAATTAGCCAGGTCCTGTTTGGTCGGGGGTGAGAGGAAAGGGGGTGGGGGACGGGAACAGGGAAAGAGACACTAACTAATGTGGCGTATGGTGACGTAACTACGCGAAGGCACACACCTCCTTGTTACGGTCGCGAATTAATTGAAATTGTTTAAAGTTCTACACGAGCATTGTTTTTATTAGCGGTCTTCCTGAAAATATAACATAACATAGTTTATAGTGAAATGCAATGAAGTTATTTTACAGTAATATCAGTTTATTAATAATTTCTACATATTGAACAAATGAACATTACCATTAAACATACTATATATAATTCAGTAATCCAGAAATTCGGAACAGAATTTTATGTCATTTAAAATAATATCTGTGTGCATTTTTTTCTGTCTGTGTTTGTTGAGGAAGACAAATACAATATGTATGCATAAATGCACATACTACTTTTATTTACGATGATGAAGAATGTGGTATACACATACACTAGCATAACAGCACGTCATGATCCAAACTTAACCTAAGATGGAGGTTTCGCACCACTAATTACAAAACTATAACATCTTCAAAGACTCGGAAACCATAAATGTAGAGACAGGGTCGGTATAATGTACGTCCCGGACTATAGTCTGTCTAACGAAATCGTGACCCGTTTTTGTGTACTTCATAGTACATTTGGCTGATTATTTGATGTACATACATACATACGTCCACAACATTATATTTTTGGATAATTTTATGTTTTGATTATCAGGAAAATATTCGAGGATTCATTATTGGCATCATCATCTACAGCCTGCAAACGATTAAAAGTGGCTACGTAGAAAAATATTATGTTAAGACTATAATATTTTTTAAAATAACTCATACAGCAAATGATTATAAAGTATTAAATCTTTTTTTTTCTACTATAGTTAGTGCTGGCGTATAATGTAGAGATTTTTTTTAAATTTCCCGCTTTTTCACAGATCACGCTTTCATTAGACAGACTCTACCTGAATCTCTAATGAATTTGGCATATAACTACACGCGAGAACCTACTTGTTGTCAGAGATTACACCTCCTAGGAATATGTGATGGAGTTTCTGCAATAATAACACAACTGAATATAAGACAACAATAACTAATGTCTAATGAAGATGTAATATAAGGATAACAAGCGTATCCTGCTTGATAATAATGCAGGGATTCTTATGAAACTTTCATTAATCTCATCTTGATAATATGTTACTATAAAATAGTTACAGCATATCTATACTAATATTATAAAGCTGAAGAGTTTGTTTGTTTGAACTTGCTAATCTCAGGAACTACTGGACCGATTTGTTTTTTTTTGTATTATTTGTTACTCGTTAGATGATACTTAAAACGCGCGGACGAAGCCGCGAGGGACCGCTAGTTGTAACATTAAGAATTAAAATTGGGCTGTTGTGGTTTTAACATAGATAGAAGATGTTATTATGCAAATGGAAGTGTTTGGATCACACGGACTGATATAGATCTCTCAATTCGGAATACGTATCACAAGGCCCTTGGGAAATACAAACTAATACGGCATAGCTATAAAACAGTTCCACGTGTTACTATGTAAATCCCATAACTAGTGTTGCTCACTACAGGCCGTGTGTCCCCCAAGGGTATGAGATTCCGTAAACAGACTCTAGTAATTGTAATACATAATTGCACTGCAGATGCTGTACCGAATACCGATTACATGAACGAGGCGTAGTGCGAGTCGGAGCGAGACTTACTCGATCAAACGCATCGAGCGCGTTAACGTGATTTTATATGGGATTGTTTTAGTGTAAACCTTAGCCACTAGACGGTGCTCCTTCAATCCCATAAAAATTACGTTAATGCGCTCGATGCGTTTGATCGAGTAAGTCTCTCCGACTCGCACTACGGCCACAGATGGACACGTCACTCGAAGATAATGCTATCAGCGCGATTTCAAAACATTTACCTTACGCTTGGTTTATAGGTCAATGTTATTCGTAATTTTAATCATTAAACTTCACCTGAAATCTTAAATATGTAGAAGGATTAAATTAATTAACAGATTCCCAGTTCTGAATCCCTGGCGTTAATCCTGTTCTTATCTCGGAATCCACACCAGAGTTGGGTTTAAAATGATAATTGAATTTTAGATTTACATCTGACGGGGCTAATTACAAATACGTCTGCGTGTTCAAGTTTCCGTCTCCGCGTCTGAGCCGATGATGTTTAATCTAACATGAACGAGACAAACGACAGCGGAGCGAGTTATAATATTTAATAAGCATTTTCAAGTCTTGTGTGCTTCACGTTGAATAGAGGAAAGTCAGTATCGCAGCACAAAACAGAATTCGAATATGACTATATTTAAAATGATATTAGCAGTCCCAGCAAACTTTGCCACGCCCCCGGCCCCGTCCTGCCCTAGCTCCGTAATTTTGATAATAATTATCTCATTCCGGACGGTGACGAATCAAACAAAGTAAAAATCATAAAAATTGGCCAAACCGAGAAATTTTTATTTTTTTTCTGCATAACCTTCTCTGGCTATAACAGACACCATAAAAATAACAAGCGTAATCGGTCCAGCCGTACACGCGTAATATCGTGACTCACTCGTGACTGCTTCAGCGAATCTACATTTTTAGCTGATTTCGCTTATCTTAACGAGTTGGTAGACAAATAAACAACAGTTTTGTAACTGTAATTAAACGTTCCATAATTTGAAACGTGAATAGCAATATTGTTTGTTGCCTAAAAAATACGACTTTTCAATATCAAATATCCATTACAAATACATAAATAACTAGAATTCCAATTACAGAAATATCCAGTTCGACTTATTAGAAGTGTACTCTTTGAAGCGATGCCAATAATTTATATTTGTCAAGCTGGCGTGTGCTTGTGTTTCGAGCTATTTGAGTAAAATGTTATTGATTTGACTTATTTGTAGCTACATCTACCCGCCTGGCTGGCTCACTGCAACTGGCCGGTATAAATATTTTAGGCCACCCGGTATTTCTAGGCTTCTTTATTCTGTGAAGCGGAGTAGTGCTGACTCCTGGATTGTCAATTCGAAGCTTTGTTCCAAGATTCAATGAAGTCTGGTTTGTGGAGGTAATTTTTATAAAGATCAGCTAATAAATGTACATTTTATTTTTAGTGAGAACATAATTATTCTCACTACAAGCTGCAATTAAAAACTCGTCATCATCATCATTATCATCATCACTATCAGCCAAACGACGTCCACTGCTGAACATAGGCCTCCCCTACGGCTTTCCGCAACAAGCGATCACTAGGCGTTTGCATCCAGTTTTATCCTGCGATCTTTACAAGGTCGTCTGTCGATCTTGTCGGTGGACGTCCTACGCTACGTCTTTGGTCGAAGGGTCTCCTATCTAGAACTTTACTGCCTGGCCATCAGTTCTCCGCGCTATGTGCCCTGCCCATTGCCACTTGAGCTTACTCATTCTCAAGGCTATGTCCGTTACCTTAGTTCTTCTACGTATCTCCTCATTTCTGATTCGATCCTGTAAAGATACGCCTAGCATAGCCCTCTCTAGCATTTATTTATTTTCAGACACACAGGTATATACCGTTACTGTTTGTAGTCGTGAATACCGTTTGTTATATCTATTGTCTTATTACTCTATGCTCACGTAGGGGCTGAAATATCGCACGAGAACATTGTAACACCACCGCGGACTAATTTGCGACGCGATGATTCGCGGGGTGAAGGAAGACCGCGAATCATTCTACGTAATAACACCTTCGCCCGGTTGGTGTTAAGATTTACGATTTTATTCAATCCAACGTACCGGTAAATTACGGGGAGCCGAGATCCATTAAGTGCTTAAGTGCCTCCCGAGCACGAAATTGGGGATGATAATGGAAATGGGTTCCTTACTATGTTAATATGGAACTTTACACCGAAAGGACAATTCACGCCTGGTTTTAAGCAATATGCTAGAACCGGCTCTACTTAATAAACTGTCTCTAATTTAAATGGGACTCGTTGTAATTGCAGTATCATTAGCGAAATATGTGTTCATATCACAGATGAAGAGTTGTAAATTAAAAACAGAGAGCCCATTAGTGCCATTACTGCCTAATGGATGGTGGAACTACGGTTAATATTTATGCTGACCCTCTTAGTTATGTACGGTGCGTCCGGGACGGTCTGAGAAAAATACTGCGCCCCCGGGTGTCAGCAAGTAGCGGTGGCGGTCACATTTATCACGCGCAAGTTTCATAACAATCCATCTATAGCGCTGTAGTGTCACTATAGTTCGATAATTTATCGGTTTCGGCTTGCTAACTCGATAGAAATGGAAATAGCCGTTCTCATTCGCAACTTCGGCACAATAAAGAAGTTCCAATTCCTTCACGCTGGGGGTACAAATGGGATAAGTTTAAGAAAGCAATCGGCCTTATATGGTCGTTATGGACCACTACGCAGTAGCGGGCGTGAAAACCGTTCGAAAGTTTCCTTTATAGCATCATTTGATATAATTCTTATACAATAGTGCCGTAACGGAAATAGCTTGTGGAACTTAATAATTCGAAAGTCGGTAGGTAAATATTAAAAACGAACAGTATGAAACGGTGTAAAGTCAAACCACGGGAAGTTAGGGTCGGGTCGTTGGAAACAAAATTAATTACGAAATAGTCGAGGAAACTTTTGGGTTGGCGTCGCGTCGTCGTCGGAATAATTGTTGCTAATTGAGTTCTATCTACCTGGGAGGACGAGGGCGGCGATGGATCACATTTGAGGGCACGACAGTGTGGTGCACTAACAAGAAGCCATTTAATTACACCAGTTACTGAATAAAAGAAACATACATATACACTTATAAACACCCGTATGGTAAGACGTTTCCTCCACTCCACTCATACTCATTTTTACCTTAACTCATATAATCAGTATTCTTAGGGAAAAAAAATCCTTGACTGAAAGTTTTGCTCAGTTGAGGTGAGGAAGGTTTCAGTAAGTATTGTCAAACTCGAGGTATATCACGAGCAACCTTAAAAACCGGACAAATGCGAGTCGGACTAGCACACTAAGGGTTCCGTGCCAACTTTAACTGAATTAGTGATGTACTAACATCCACTTAGCCAAAATACTACAATATTTTGTTGACAGTAAATATAACTTTATTTCATAACAAAGTTAAGTTTGCTGTTATTAAAAATGTGCTCTATCTCAAAAACTAGTTGTTTGATCTCGTTCAAACCAACTTTTGTTGAAAGTCTTATTCCTTACGTACTTTTTTCAAAATTTACAATAGCTTAGTTTAAAAGTTAGATGGGAAGACGCCCATTTAAACACTTGTGAAGGATATATCTCTTAAAGGTTAGGTTTTAGAGAAAATCGTTTTCGAAACCTCGATGTCATTTTAAAAGACCTATCCATAGACATCCTACACGCATAGTTTGTAAACATTTTTTTTAGGTTATGTTTCATGTATGAGAATATCATTATTTTTTATTTTTTGTATAAGAATTGTAAAGCGGTTAACAGGATACATCTACCTACTAAATTTTAAACTGTGTAATACTAATAGTTACAGAATAAAGTGGCTGTGACATACGGACAGACAGAAAGACAGACTTGACGAAACTATAAGTGTTTTACTTAGAATACTGATATTTCAGTATTCTTTAAAATTTCCTTGAGGGTTACTTAGTCGAGTCTGAGTCGTGCAGTTTCAAGGAAACGTCTTAGCATACGGGTGCAAGAATCGTCTTCGGTGGATACTGGATAGTATTTCTCAAAAAACAAGTATCCATGAAGACTGTGCCAACATTATGACAAGCTTTATAACAGGTTGGTTAGACATAAAAACCAGAAGGACCGATTCTAGTTTTATGCTTAAGGGGCTCTTCGAATTTTTGACGCGCACACTAGCGCCACTCTATCTAAAATAATTATTACTCCTTAAATACAAAAACAATCATAAATCTGGTAGACACGATTGTAGTACAGGTTCTATAGTTTATTTAGTACGTTTAAATTGTTTCAAAAGTAGTTTACTGTAGTCAGAGTTAGAAAAACTGCTAAGTATGGCCATTTTTGTCAATTCTGCTAACTATTACTGCAGATAACTCTGTTTTATTGAACTTAAACATTGTTCCTAAACCCCAAACCAGAGCTACAATTGCATCAGTCAGATTTTCGATTGGTCTTTTATTTAACGAGTTATGATTTTTCTACTAAAGTGGCACAAGTGTGCGCATTTAAAATTCGGGGAGCCCCTTATAAGGGAAAGGCGAAACGGGAAAGTTAACCTCTAAATGTCGTTAGCCCTGCGTGAACATATTAGTATTATAATATTATGCCGAGCATAGGATCATAAGCTGTTGTGTGGTACGAGCTACAATTAGCCGTCTGAACTCTAACTCCAAACTTTATTAACTGCATTTACTGCGTCGTCTTCGAGTGGCTGCTAACTAGTTTGGACCGGCTTGCGCCGAATAAGCTGACCAGACCGAGCTTTCCGCTCCCAATTATAATATTTTTTTAACTATTATTACCACCTTATATCTACATTAGGTATTCATTTGGTTGGATAAGAATGGGAATGCATTATCTCTGAAACGAAAGCAGTATCATGCCTATTTGTGCCGTCTATATTAACATCTTAACCAAGGCTGTCATCAAAGAAGCTAATGATTTAACCTAGAGATAGATTTACTGGGTTCAACAAGTAAGCGTCAGTCACTGGTGATATCCAAATAGTATTTCTGTACTAAGCCCTAGCTAGAAGAAGAGACATGTCTTGACCCCTTACACACGGCGACTTTTAGCACTATATGCAGTTGCGATGCAGCATCGATGCAGTCGCAATATGTCAACCTTTGCGCTACCTTTAGCATCGATGCTGTCACGATTCAAAGCTGGACTGTACATTAGCGACTGCATTGAATATGTTCAATGCGTGAGTCGAAATGCTGTCACGTAATAATGGTAAAGACCTCTTACACACTGCGACTCTAAGCATCAACGCAGTATATATTTGTCAATGTCTTGCTTCTACATTGCGACTACATCGATACTAACGGTCGTTAGCATTGCATTTCGATGCTAAAAGTACCTAATGCAAGTGTGTAAAGGTTGTCATTTTGCGACCTTATTGATGCTGCTAAAAGTCGCACAGTGCAAAAGGTCTTAGAAACAAGATGGGTCTACTTTGTAACTGGAATTACTAGTTTATTACGTATTGTTATGTTTGTTTCGATAATACACGCACTTGGTGAGTTTATCCGCATTGCAACGTTGCAGTAACATTACCGTGGTTGCAGTGATGCATGGAAGTACAAAAGAATCTGTTTCGGTGTTGTTGCCTCTAAACGTATATAGAGATATACCTACGTTTAGAGGCACTACAACACAAAAAAAAATTGGAATGCCATGACCAGAAGTCAGTTATCTCATACTTATACTACGTTAAATAACGTACACTACTTGGTGTTTTCGAGGTTTCTGAATGGTCGGTGTTACCATGGCAGCAAATACCAATTTCATAAGTAATTACTTTTAATATTAGAAATGACCCGCGTGAATAAGTTTTATTTGATTCTTAACACGGCAGTCCAAAAAATGGTACAATGATAATTAGTTAAATAAGACGTTACTTTGCGGAAATCCATTACTAGGTTGAATATTATAAAATTATTTTGTTTTAAATTTTGACTAAGCGACGTCGGCGAGGCAACTAATAACACGAACCGTCACCGCGTTGAGTATTAGTTCAGGCAAATGCAGGATGCACCACCCGCCCTCCCTCAATACGCATGCGGCACAGCTGATGCAATTATTAGTACCCAACACCAACGTGCAAAAAACCTCGACGCGTTTCGTCATTAGCCGTGGCATCCTCAGGAGATGTTGTCGTCCGTGCTCCGCCGAGGCAACAACTTAAGAAACAATGAGACTGTCAGACTAAATCCACTGCATCCATTTGCATTGTTTGCGTGTGCGGTGTAGCTCTCTAACCGGCGCCCGCCGCGGAGCGTGAACCTGCATCCAATTACTACTTTCAAGGTAATTCAATTATATGGCACGTATTACATATTCATTAGTTCGCTAATTAGAGCCGCCGACCCGACCCATCTCGGAGCCCGTATAATTTTAATAATCACTCAGATCTCAACCTACTTTAATAATATACTTCATCAACATACTAATTTATTGCTCATACTAAAGCGCCAAGCAGAAGCAGTGCATTGGTTTGATCTTGTGAAATATGTTACTAGATACTACCCGTAGGTATACCTAAGACCCTTTACATACTGCGACTTTTAGCAGCAATGCAGTCGCAATGCTAACGCGCGTTAGCATCGATGCAGTCGAAAAATGTCAACCTTTACACCACTGCGCTACTTTTAGCATCGATACAGTCGTGATGCTAACGCGCGTTAGCATCGATACAGCCGCAATGCGGAAGCTGGAAATTGTCAAATTATGTACTGAATTTGGGCGACTGCATTGATACTTACGCGCGTTAGCATCAATACAGTCGCGCTTTTGCATCGATGCTAATGCGCGACTGCATCGATGCTAAAAGAAATCTCTTCATTGCGTGAGTCGCGATGCTGAAGCGCGTTTTAAAACTCGCGAAAGCATCGATGCTAAAAGTCGCAGTGTGTAAGGGGTCTAATGTACACTTACTCACTGTAAGTACAAAAGTATTTTTAGAGGGTATAGAATACAATCATCTATACCAATATATAATATCTCTTATATTTGAAGGATACTCCTAAACAATTATTAACTAAGTAAAGGTCTTACCATTTTCGAGATATAAATGTTTTTCCACGACGCGTTTGGTGTAGTGGTTAGACTCCTAACTACTATGCCGGCGGTCGCGGGTTCGAATCCCGCAAGAGTTTGTGATAAGAACGAACATATTAACCTTAGTCATGGATATGTATTTAAGTATTTGTGGGAGACGCCCTCGTCATACATACATGGAAGATAATTCCTTAGTTGGAAACCAAGAATCTTGTGTATCTTCTATAAAAATTGCATTTAATTTAAAGTTTTTTTCATAATAAGCATAACTCATATTATTATCATGCCTGAGTTGGATTTAACTGACCAAAACAACAACCTGTATTTATTTATTCTTATAGGCCAGTCCTACAGAATTTATTCTCATATGTTTGTTTGTTGTTCTCAAACCATAAAATTAATATTTCTATCGGAATAGAAGGACAAGTAAAAGCTGTCAAACGAAACCGATTTAAGATGTCAGTAACCAACATAAGTCAGTAACATTTGTAGCTTTAAATGAGATAACCTTTCGATCAGGTGATTTATAACAATGTTCCTAAGTTAAATATAGTAGTTTACTGCATGATAAACAGTCGACACAAAATATTGAACATGCACCTCTAGTGTAAAACTAAATGTTATTTCATTATACAAAATATTCGTCGATATACAATCCCTGTGTTATTCTGGCTTTATTTTTTACGTAAATAAACGTTTGTAGAATAGAATAATCAAACTGCGTACTTTAAATTTGAAGCGCATTGGTAAATATAAGTCGTATATTAAGAGGCTTCGATTTGCACTAATCTACCTGTTAAATGATTATTTGTTGGGGTTATGCCGCTGTAATGCATAACAATCAATCACCGATCAAGTCACAATGTTTCAGACGCATTATTTCTCCAAAATATACACAATTTCACTTTTAAATATAAAAAATCAAATGCACGTAATTTTCAGCGAGCTTCTGCGGGGCGGTCAACTGTTTGACATCTGACAAAAATGGTTCTGCTACCCATCTCTTTTTAACCGACTTCAAAAAAGGAGGAGGTTATCAAGTCGACTGTATGTTTTTTTTTGTATGTTTGTTACCTCATATCTCAGTCGTTTGTCGACCGATTCGAAAAAATTTTTCGCCTACCTAGAGGGTCTACTTTCTAGTTGGTCCCATTGTTGCCAATTTGGGATCTGATGATGAGATCTTGGTGTAATCGAGGGAAACCCTCAAACTTTAAGGGCACGTATAGTGTTTCTTTACTAGAATCTTAATGTTGCGTGTTGTTACGTCTGATAGTCAATATCTTGTGGGGTAGAGCTGATAGTAGAACTCCTTAACGCTTAGGAGTTCAGTATTTATAATGACAGAACTTATGATAGGTAGTTTGTAGCTTCTTAAAGAACGGAGTCATAAGGTGCTACTCTCCCCCCCTATCTTGTAATGTCTAAAAATAAGGAAATAAAATTAACTTAAAAAAAAGTAAAAACCGACTTCAAAACCAAAATGCACTTAAAAGTCTTAAATAAACTCTTAACCATTGCAAGGAAAGGAATCCATTTTATGCAAACAATTTATTTTTGGAGTCGGTGCCATCACTTTGACCATCAAGCATCAACTATTACAGCACCGACTCCAAAAAGAAATTGTTTGCATAAAATGGATTCCTTTCCTTGCAATGGTTAAGAGTTTATTTAAGATTTTTTAATGCATTTTGGTTTTGAAGTCGGTTTTTACTTTTTTTTATTATCACACAGTTTGCTGCTAGTGACATCTCGCTTTTGTCGTTCTATTCCAAAGGGATAATAATTTTATGTCTCAAACCAAGATAACTTGATAACATCTTACAAAAAAGTCCCTAAATATCCCAAAAATTTAAATACAACTTAAATAATAATCCAAAGTAAGACTTTTTCTTAAAATATAATTTTGTATAGCTAGGCAAGACGTCAGTAATCTTTAGTTAAAGATATATGTTTCATTTATGGTCCTCAACCTTTATGAGCTGTTTCAATATCATCTGTATCAGTACTTTAATTGGTATAATGCGTTATACAATACAGATATAACGACTGAATTTAAATAAACTGACTCCCAATTCCCGAGTTCCGTTCAATGACGTCTAAATAATGTAAATATAATCCGTACAAACCAACAAATCAAAAGCGTGAGAGATCTAAATCATTTAGCTCTTTGTAACGAATAAAACGAATGAATGAGACTATAAAATCGGTACCAAATGCTAAGAGAAGCTAAAGCTTTTGAAGGAAACAAATTCCATCTAACGTCGTGGCTAAGGGCCAAGACACAATTGAGAGGATATAGAAGCACTCCACGAGCATTTGGCTGGTTAAGACCATGAAAATAATTTTGTGTTCATTTTTACTTTTCTTTACTTGACTTTTATTTACCAAACGTATTCGTTCAGTTGGAATAGAACGTATCAATTTTCGTAGCATTTCGTAGTCACAGCAGCAATAATATTCTAATGCGTATTTCTAATAATCGACGACCTCCGTGGTGTAGTGGCTAAGCACGCTGGGTTTCAAGGTGTTATCGCTCCGAGGTCCCGGGTTCGATTCCCGGTCGGGTCCAAGTAGAACTCACAATTCTCTATATTGTTTGGGTGTTGTGGTACCACCGTTGTGTCTGATTTTGCATAACACAAGTGCTTTGGGATCAAATCAATGTATGTGGTATGTGTCAAATATTTATTAATTTTTCCATATAATTTTTCCTACTTTAGAGCGCTTTCACACTTAGGCATTTTTAGCAGCGCGGTCACGCGGCAATCGCGCTGCTGTCAATTTTTACCATGCTTTTATTAGCTTGGGTTGTATCTATGTATGTATGTATGTATGTAATGGAATCTTTGAGCATAAATTTGACCGATTTCCAGAAGTTTGATTAATTTGAAACTTTGCGCACGTATCAAGGACCGATGACAATGCAATAATTTAATAACAGTTTCTCAATATCCTTATAAGGACCGCCAGGATTAATAAATTCTTTCGTGGATCCTCTGTAAGGGAGTAAGAAAGATAGAGCTATCGCGTGTCGCATGTCCGCAAATAATTAATTGAAACATCGAAAAAAATAGTTTAAAAAAACTAAAAAAACACGCTTTTATAGCTAACCGAACTAAAAAGTAGAAAATAATTTTTAATTACAAAGAGTTAGAGAATAATTCAATTCAGAGTAAAAAGCGTGGGGTGCTTGATATATTAAATGTTACAATTATTCTACATGAAACTATCTATGTGCGGAGAGTTATGAAAAAAACATAGTAAAAAGTTATGAAAATATAGTAAAATGCACCCCACGCTTTTTACTCTGAATTGAATTATACTCTAACTCTTTGTAATTAAAAATTATTTTTTACTTTTTAGTTCGGTTAGCTATAAAAGCGTGTTTTTTTAGTTTTTTTTAAACTATAATTTTATAAATGACAGCAGTAGTAAGCCCTTTACATTAGAGAGTCGCGCTGCTGTCGTTTTAATGTGAAGGCGCACTTACTGCTGTCAATTATGAATGAAATTATGAGCAACTCGGCTGTCGCGCAACTGTCGCGCTGCTCAAGTCCCGTCAGTGTGAAATCGCTCTTATTGAAATATTGATGGAATAGGAACTTCATTGCCGTTGCATTTGTACGATGCATAAATACCTTCAATCTTCGAGTCTAGTTTTGCTAGGTCACCACATCCATGTGTGGTGACTTAGCAAAATTAGACTCTCATTGAATTTATTATATTGAATCGATAGTACCTAAGCTGTGCCAACTGTATTAGACTTTATTTGTGGTGGAGTCCCACTCAGAGCGATTACACTGGTTCCTTGATCTGCCAAGGAACATTACTTTAGTACCTACATTTCGAATTCACAAAGGAGGTATGGTATGTGGCATGCAGTGTACCTTGAAACGACCTGACAGTTATGTTGGTATGGGGTCACCCCTTTAATGAGACATGTTGACAGCTTAAGGAGAATTATCTTTGATAATCAAGATAGATACATAGGTAAACTTATAGCCGAAAGGGATATAGTAGAAATCTAAGTCATCTTGGGTCTTTGTGTTTGTAAATCTAAAATTCTGGGTGTAATATTCCGGTGGGTGTTAACTTATGAAATTACTCAGGTAACATTTAACGCAATCCATTGGTACAATATTTTATAAAATAATGGCCTCGATGAATGGGATTAATGGATGCGTCTCAATTTTATAGCGGTCTTAAAAGGCACCATACTGCAACCATTATTCTGGTAGAAAGATAAATTCCCTGTAGAGTTACCTTCAGAAAGAAAAGGGTTTCGCGTTAAGGTAAGCTATGCAAATCGTATAAGAGCCGAGTCGAATGGCGGCAGAAAAACCATTAAAGGACCACAACGGAAAATAAAAGTTTTAAGGGTCCGTTTTAATTAACTTTTGGTGAAATTCAGCAGTGTTGGTTTAGCAGTTATAGGTACAACACAAAATCTGTATTTAATTTAACGGAGACCAAACATGAATTAGATATAATGCGGTCACATCATTTTTATGGTGTGAAGTGTTTTATTTTTTACTGAAGTATGGTTAGTGAGGTACCTAGATGTTATTTTTTGGATCCTAGTATAAATAATCCATAGATAACCTTCTCTTTTTTGAAGTCGGTTTAAAATCATGACGAAAATGAGTCACCTCATCTTGTTTACCTTTTTCTTATAATCGAATATTTTCATTAAATTTTCTTTAATAAAGTGAACGGATCTTACCATGTATTGATAACATTCAAAAGGCTGCTCAAGTTATAACCCGTTCGTAACACTTCTTTTAGTTTCTTTCTTCCATTATTACTTGTAGGTTCTTATTAATAAAAGTAATACCTAGTAGAACTTTTGCAATCAACTTTCGTATACTACTTTGTCTTAGTCGGTTGAGCACTTTATTTGGTTGCTACGCATTCGTCTTTTTTACCGAGTTTAAACGTGTAGTATTCCTCTCATGAACAAGTTTATTTAACCTTCTTCAGGCTTACCAAAATCTTTAATAAAAAATGCTCAAATTTAAGCCTTCTCGCCAAAAATAACTTTTATGAGGTGTTGGGTTAGAGTTTTGTGTATGGTTGTTTTATTATGACGATCTCCGTGGTCGAGTGGCAAGCCCGCTGGTTTCAAGCGTCGCCATCTCTCGAGGTTCCGGATTTGATTCCCGGTGGGGTCAATGTAGAAAACTATATTTTCTATATTGTCTCGGGTCTGAGTGTTATGGTACCACCGTTGTTTCCGATTTCCATAACACAAGTGCTTTAGCTACTTAGCTTGGGATCAGAGCAATGTATGTGATGTTGTCAAATATTTATTTATTTATTATATTTCTGCCTAAAACGTGGGTTAAACGTACCACTATCGGTAATTTTTAACGCAACATTTGAAGCGGGCGCTTAAGTTCGATGGCTGTATCCA
Organism: Pyrausta purpuralis; assembly: GCA_963924145.1. NCBI lineage: Eukaryota > Metazoa > Arthropoda > Insecta > Lepidoptera > Crambidae > Pyrausta > Pyrausta purpuralis. The sequence goes on along the minus strand of OZ001659.1, from coordinate 10,386,944 downwards.
TTCAGTGTAGAATTATTTCGAGACCATTACCCTCTCACAGCTGCCACTCTTAAACTTTTATGTGTCTGCATCAAAATATACTTACCCGCCGTTGGTTGAGGTCTCACATTAAGGACTTTTACAATAAATAAAATTGACACTGAAGTGAAATATTCAGAAAAATACAATTGTCGTTGTCAAAAATACAGCTTGAAAAATTGTGAGACAAAAAATTAATAAAATAATTAAAAAAAACATGATGATGGTATTTGCAGTATTCTAAAATTATTATTCATTTTATCTTTTTCTTATTTTTAAAAGCAATAAGCAAAGGCTAATAAACGATTGTGTCAAAGCGATACCACAAAATGTGCACAGCACAGGGTTTGGCATTGCTTTTGCAAAAATGAGTTGGTACTCGTAGTCTCTGAATGCAATACCAGCACAAGTCCCATTTTGGCGGTTAAGTGTTAGTAACAGTTTCGGAATGTATGCTTCTCGCTCTATTTTTTGTTACATTGATCGAAAATCTTAACGCATAATTAAACGAGTTAGCATCATTAGTGTCGATTGCACACGACACAAAATTGCACATTGCCATCAAGCAATACTGGCACTATAAGTTATTTGCCTATTTAAAGAGGTGAAGAGAGACTGGGTGAAATCTTTACCTGGTTTCTTGATCTAAAAGGACTGCCCTCCTCTTCCTCTTTACGTTTTTTACAGGAGACTGAAATAAAATATTATTTGAGCATGCACCCTATTCTGAAAACTTAAAACTGCCATATCTCAAAACCGTCTTTTTTGGAGTTTTGCCTGTATTGCATTGGGCAAGCGACATAATGCATAGTTTTCGTAGGTAATAAGTATTTGCCAACATAATTTTGTTGATAGTATTTGGATTTTAAATCTCCACTTGTCGGATCGTAATAATCACGTATGAAAAGTAGAGGGGCAGTCCACGTGAACTATTTCGGATCGGATACTCTCTGACAGGTGAAGGGCGACACGGCGCGCTGAGTGCATTCCCGCGTTAAGCGCTTTTAGCATAATGCACAGCCACCATGTATTTTTCATTGCGACTTTTGAGCTAAATAATCTATGGATGAGTTATGTTTCACGCTATTTTGAACTAATGTGAATGAATATTAAAGCGAATTTATTCCATAACGATACTTACTTTTAGATTCAAGTTTGTTGGGTACTTGTTGTAAGAAAGTTAGGAATGGATAATCATGCATCGTACTGATCAGCACTGCTCTGGAAAATAATATTTTTAGAATATTGCCTAGCAAGAATCTGGTATACTGGATTATGGTGATACCTGTTTTGAATAATATGCTTATAAATAATAATAAATTTTGTAGTTTCAGAAAGAATTCTGCAGGTCACAGCCGTCAATTTTCTTATAAACAACACTATGTGGCTATAATATATATTTGGCATGTGCGGTACATTTGTCATATCCATATTATTGTGTTTGTGTCACTACGAGTACTCTTCAATGAGTACTTTACTACATACTTAGAGGTAAGCAGTAACTTTAGCTCGGGCCACATAGTAGGTAGTATTTATGTGGGGACCTTGGGCCCGGTATTTTTCCTTTGACGCAGAGCTCCCTGAATATTCAGATGACATTTGGACATCTAAATTATTCATATTCTGTGAACGTCGAGAATGCAACGTTTGATGATTTAGCAAAAAGGTCGTTTTCTTCACCTCCACAATTCTGGCAAAAGAGGATTGGCTCTATTGTATATTTTTCCGTTTCATCCTTGTGTTTTTATAATACTGACTTAATCTGAATATACGTGGAGTTGTATATAAGCTGGGAAGATGACCATTACCTATTTTGATATGGTTTGTACCTACCTAACTATTATCCTTTACATAGATTAATCAACAGCTGTTTACAATGTAGGTAAGTAAAACATAAAAGTGAGTGGGAAAAAGAGGTTAAGAACGAAGCTTTTCAATCGCACCATTAAGTTTTAATTTAACAGACTTCAAACACACAAAGTCTATTGTATCTTTAATATAATAAGGTATATTAATACGAATTTATTATAAGTATTAAAGGAATTTATAATTGTGTTGAATTCAGTTATTTTGTATTCGTATTATTTGAAACTAATTAGCAGCATCAAGTCTAGACTGAGATGTATATCTTTTGTTAATGCGAAGGACGTCCTTTTGTAATAGAAATTAATGCTGATCAAATAGTGTAGTACGAGTTACTTAGGCGTTTGAACTTTAGGTAAGATGCAGACATGCACCTTTGAAAGATAACACACATTTTGTTAATTACGTTAATCTGCGTAATAAACAAGTCTCTAGGTGGCAACAAATAAAAACAGGAAAATGAAACTTTTAACGTTTGCGGGTTCCGGGATTTGTTTTTACGGCGCGACCGCGGTGCCGCCGCAATTAAATATTATAACCTCGTATTTGCATAATATTGGGGGCCGAGTAATAGAAATTTGTACCGAAACGGCAAATGTGAAACACTGGAGCTGTGTCGTCAGCTTAACCAAAAAGTAGTTTACGCAAAATTTACGAAAATATTAAAGAATATTCATCACTGTAACTAATAAATTTCAAGACAATAGTCTTAAAATTTTTACCTATATTGCTTACCTGGAACTGATCTGTTATCTATTGTTTCAATTAAGCGATAAAGTACCTACCTAGCTTATCTTTTGCAGTATGTGTATGTGCTACCTCGGGCGCTTTACAGACGTTACGTCCATTTCAGCCATGTCATGTAGAAAAAAAACTTAAGTGTTAAGCGTCTCCTTATGAGCTGCACGATAGACTGCAGGTCTTTGTTGATTCGGATCAAAACGCCGCCGGCGGTCACATAAACAGAAACATAACAAATGACTGTTGATAAACACATCCGTGAGGAATTAATTAAAAATAATCGCACAAAAGTCCGGTCTGAAATTAGGTATAATACTTGATTTCCCCGGACGACGAGACGCACAATGGCACGGAAAAAGTATGTAGGTACAACTCACCCATAATTTGGCAAAAATCCTCAGAAGCACTCGACAGCGTGGGCCGCTGTCTCGAGCACGCGTACTAAAAGTTTCTAAGAGTCGGCGTTCCGAGGAGAAATCTCCTCGGAAGTCGTCAAGATTTATAGCGGCAGTTAACGTGACGCAGGTATTTTCGCCTTCTCCAGCCGAGAGGAAAACTGACCGATACCTCCCCGCACATATTTTTCGACTTGTTTTTTCCTAACCCCGACTTAATCGCGAAAGCGTGTTAGCCGGAGTGCGGTCAGTTCTGTGAATTATGTCAATGATGATAAAAGGTATCGTATTCGTGTCGGCTGCAGACAGTTGAGATGGGTGAATAAAGTTTAAATAAGTGCTGTGGTCTAGGGAGCCAACCACTAACAATGATTGAAAATAGGCTTGTTGATCGAATTTAAAAAAACTTGATAATACTTTATATTACTATATTATATATATATACATGGGCCACAAAAATGATCGAACTATCATTGCATCCTACTCGTAAATGACGTCACTACTTAAAATCGAAACACTTCTTGACAGCAAAAGAGTATACAATTACAATGAATCTTTTGGCCGATAGATGAAATTGACAGGGGTGCTAGCATTCAATCAGGATAGCCAATGCAACAATCTCCATGGTGTAAGGAGTTTAGGAAGTTGTATAACAAACACATTTTTTCACTTAACCATAGCAAACTCGAAGAGAAGGTTTTTGTTTGTATCATGTGTGTTCCACTGATTTAAAACGCAAAAAAATGTATGACCAATAAACACCATAGAATATTATTACTTTATTCCAGGAGTTTAGCTCTACGGTTTTTCAAAAGAATCATTTTATAGTTTTTGTGTAAGATTGGGGAGATTTGGCTACACTTGATCGGGCAACCACGTTTTGAAGATGACAGAATTAGTTTAAATGTTTGTCATCGGCCAAAAGATCCATGTCGTCTACTGTAAAGAGTTGTCTATGACAGCAAAAAAGCCCGCCATCTTGCAAGGCTTGACGTCACATCCTTTGATAGGCGTTTACGGTCACCAGCGGGCGTAGTCTGATGCATCATTTTTGACATTTCGCGTCGACAACTTCAATTTTATGATTTTCTAATTCATCAAATATCATTTTAACTTACGTAGCTATATCTTTAATAAATCTTAAAAAATATTTGTAGTTTTTTAAGCATCATTCAAAAATTCTTCTCAATCAATAAATACACGAAAACACCAATTTTGTCTCAGCATTTTTCGAGCGCCACCTGGTGATTTTACACGGAACTATGTCGAGACTTCCGACACTGATACACATTTGGACAAACTTAATTATAAAAAATATTTGTTTGTGATATCTCCTATACCAAAATTGTGATTGCTTCTTAGTGCAAATTAGCCTATTAATATGTTCTCCCAAAACGTGGATTTAGTTATGTGGTAAGTAGGTAAGTATGTTGCAGGTATGATGATACCTGCTTATTACTACAAAAAGTGCAAATTCCACAAAAGGCAAATATTTGTGAACACGTTGACACCTACTAAGCAACGGGAACATTTGTAGCGTGCTCATCATGAAATACTAGCAACGATTTGTTTAAGGATGTTTAGACATTCACATTTCAAAGAGTGCATGTGATTAATGTGCACTATATTTTATTCTTGCGTAGACACTTTCTCCTGTCGTAGCCCTTACATAGAAGGTAAAGGTTTTAAGGATAATCGTACCTATATTTTTCGATTTCATGCATTTTACAGTATAAGCCCAGAAGATAATATAATCACAGTAGAAGTAAGAGCCTAAACATTTTCAAGTAACGTTTGCAAACTTTTTTCAATTTAGTTTTCTGTTTGCTGGAAAGTATGTGGCCCAGGTGTGTACTCGGTCTTATAGTTCGGCAGACGTGCTGGCTCGCGGACTTCAGCCGGGATCTTTCTGTGAGAGCCGGTGATAAGAGTTTCGGAGCGCAATGTGTTTCCTAGCGGTCGCAATTTAACTTTCAGGAACTGCGCTGCGCTTTGAGTGCTCTGCTGGTTAAAAATACAATGGACATGCAGAGCTATACAGTGAGTTGATATTACTTAGTATAGGGAAGCTATGCCAAGCAAAAAATGTGTCGCTCCTTATGGCGAGAGACGTATTCCTTGAAATTTTATTTTGTTTTCTATTTATTGAAAAAAAAAGAAGTTGAGCATGATACCATCTGTATGAGTTGATGACAAGTGGCGTCAATTCATGGAGCACGATTTTTTTCATCGTGGTGGCAGGGTCATACGCTAGTTATAGTAATTCAATGGAGTTATATGAGGTGAATATATACATATTTAAGTGTAAAAAAATGATTTCCGTGGTGGCATGGTGAATTACTCTAATAGACGAAGCCGATTAGACTAAGAACGACTTATTTTGGTTATGTAATACATACAGATGCATATTATGTATCTTTAAAATATTATTTTATCTCAAAAATATCTCAGGATTAGAATATTTATAACTCAGATAAAAATAAGATGTTTACTTTATTATTGAGCTAAGAGTGCTGAGACAAACAAGCGTACACCTCCCAAAATAGTACTAATCTTATTTGGCCGTTAATTACGTCCAATGTTTCCAAGACGCTCGCACCTCGACCGAATAAAACTAATTAAGAGTTTTCTCACTTGTTGATCTCGTTTCGATATCGATCGTGGCAAGGCAATCTATTTGGGTAGTGGGTATTAGCAGTTGATTCGCGCAGCTTACCGTATCAACAATATCTGAAGTTCCGCGCAGGGCGTCTGTGGCTTAAGTGCTCACTGAGATCTACTAAAATTAAATAAATACTCCGGCTTATTTGGACGCAGCGGATATGTTCCTTCCAAGATGAAGTGGTTATTGTCTGTATGGAACTTTATATTATATATCAAACAGCGCTAATGCGCTACGCCTAAAGGTTTATTTCCGTATCTCTCTCATATAATCGACGCTTGCAGTAAAAAGGAGTGCATGTGACTCACCCACTTAAACAGAAAAATAATAAAGTTATCTAAATTTACAGATAGCAGTCTACTTTTTACCATTCTTTTAGATAATGAATCGTCGAATACAATACAAAACGCCTTATTTTTCAGCATTCATTTCCGTAAATGACATTTATAATCGGTCGTTTATATTTATTCGGTAGGATAATTCCTATCAGACTCTGTTAAAATCGACCCTTAATCAATGATATTTACGATCTACGAGAAATTCGTTGGCGTTTCATTGGCTCTTAAGCAAACAGTTTTGATCGAAATTCTCGTAGTGCTCAAATAAGCTATACTCGTATCATAGATAGAACTTACTAATCTAACTTTCAGGTCCAAGTCGTTCAAATTAACTGATGGGTTGGAAATCATAAGCCCGAAGTTTGTTCAATTTGGGCCACTTTACCCTAACCAGAGAATACTCAAGTTGTTTTAGGATAAACGGACTTTATAAAAAGTTGAATATTCAGTTGCCATAAACTTACATTGTTTTAGTACCTAACTGGCGCTTATTAAATATTCGATGGTAGATTGCCACGTCATTCGGTTCTATTGCATTGTACAATAGGGTATTTCCCTATTTTTAAAACATGTTAAAATGTAATCAAAGCTAAAAAAAATATTTCCTTAAAAAATAACAGCGTACTAACAACAATAAAACAAAAAAAAAGTGTTGGCGTGCGATACACCCATAATATAGACCTCTCAAGAAGACGCGTGCCTCGTCGCGAAACTATACAGGGTTTACAAAACCAACTGCATTCCTTTACGATCGTGGCGCCATTCTTCAGATAAGTACTAACTTATCTGAAGAATGCCACTAGGCAATAAGACACAAATATACCTTCATGACGTCACACTCCGTGATTGGCGTTTTGTATCGTAGGACATAGTTGAAAACCATTACATTATTAAAATATAAAAAATATGGAATTATTTAAAAAAATGTTATTAAATTTTCTTGGCATATAAATTAACTATAATACAAAAAAAAACTTTTCGTTTTATTACTACGGGCAAATACCCTATTGAACATAATTAAGAAACATCATACATAAGTTAACGAGGATTTACATTAATCATTTAAAAATATGGCTGTATGGCAGAGTAATTCATTTATTTATTTATCGTCGTGTTATTCACTTACCTTAGCATAAATAGTGCAGACTCTTATCCTGCCCTGATACAATAAAGACGGCTAAGACCCGCTTTTACCAACGTAGGTTAAGGGGCTACCCGGATTTTTAACGCGCACACTAGCGCCACTTTAGTGGAAAAATCATAACTTGTTAAATAAAAGACCAATCAAAAATCTGGTAGATACGGTTGTAGTACAGGTTCCGTAGTTTATTTAGTACGTTTAAATTGTTTCTAAAGTAGTTTACTGTAGTTAGAGTTAGTAAAACTGCTAAATATGGCCACTTTTAGCAATTTTTCTAACTGTAACTGCAAATAACTGCGTTTTATTGAACTTAAACATTGTATCTATACCACATCATCAGAGCTACAATCGTATCTACCAGATTTTTGATTGGTCTTTTATTTAACGAGTTATGATTTTTCTAGTAAAGTGGCGCTAGTGTGCGCGGTAAAAATCCGGGTAGCGCCTTAAGACATATTCGTCAAATACAATACAGAAGCCTCATATGAAAACGGCACCTATTTGTAGCAATCATTTATATGAATGTCATTTTAAAATCAGTCGATTTATACTTCTTCAGTTGGATAAGTCTTTTCTCATCATCATTATCATTTTCAGCTACAAGACGTCCACTGCTGAACATAGGCCTCTCGCACGGATTTCCACAGCGACAGTTGTAAGCGGTCTGCATCCAGTGTGATCCTGGGCTCTTAACAAGGTCGTTTGTCCTTATGTGACGTTGGTAAACTCGACCCTTAGTCACAGGCTACTAATGTAACGTAGCCGCCTTCTTTTGTATCAGGACGTATCTTGCTTAAGCTGAAAATATTTATGATCATTGTGTTAGTGTTCAATCCTGTACAGAGTCGCGACACGAGCTATGCCTACTTAACTCTACCATAAATTAGGCATGAGTTGCGCCCGCTCTAAATGCAAACCCCAGTTATCGTGTACACAGATCTGGCTTAAAGCCAGTATGATTGTGCGTTAGTTCGAGCGAACATAATGCCTTTAGCGGAGTTAAAATTTGATAAACTTTGTTTTTGAACTAATAAGAATACGTAAGTTTTCCCGCAGCACTGCTTGTTGGAAAACTGTTTGAGCAGTTTTGCAGTTCGCATGTTAGGTAGAAGAATCAAAGGAGTAGGTGTTTGAATAAAAAAAGGTTGGTACTTTATAACTTTTAATTAATATAATACCTACCTGTGGGCGACACACAAATAATTGGCTACTTGTCAACTTTTGGAAAAGTGTTGTTAAATGTACGCACTAATTTCATGACTCTTACAATTCGTATTTGCTGGGAAAATTCATAATTATTGTAATAAAACAAGATTTTTCGTTATTCATTTTGAATAGGCGCGTAAACGGCAGGTTACATGCAAGTTACGTTATTCTTGACGTGACTATATAGTAGTTCCGTTCCATGCAAAAAGAAATCTTTTTTATCTTACAATTAAATATATAATGCTGATATTTTCAGGTATTAATTTTTAAAACCGTTTCAAATTATGATTCTTACTCATTTTGTTGAAATAATATTTTCTTCCTTTTTTGTCACCGTCCTGTCAGCACCATTTACAAATAGAGTATATTCCATCAATGCAATATGTTCAGCAGAAAGCTCTGTCTAAGCGCCGAGTAAGAAAGCAAGTGTAAGGCTTTGACAACGCTCAGTATTTTTGCAGTACACGCTGATTATTTTTAAAAGTCAAAATCAATACAAAATTGAGTTTTGGTAGCCAACTTACGTCAAAGCATAGTCAGCTTTGTCAACGCAAATGAAGTAAGCTGAAGTGACAGAAAAAACGCTGAAGGTAGCAGTTTTTTCTGCTTATCAAAAAATATTTCTGTTGTCTCGCATACCTACTTGATACAAGGTATCAAGATAAGTGGCGCTTCCGTCTTTTCGGATTTGTTTACACCGTACCATACTGTTAAGTCATGTGACAGCCGGTCTAAAGTCGGTCACGATTTGGTTTTAAAATTTTTAGAGAAAAAAATACAAAATTATTTTACAAAAATAAAATATTTACCATTATTATTTTTAAGAAAAAAGATCATCATCATCATTAACAGCAAAAGGACGTCCACTGCTGAACATAGGCCTCCCCCACGTTATTCCACAGCGACCGACAAGCGGTCTGCATTCAGCGTGATCCCGTGATCTTAACAAGGTCGTCCGTACATTTTGTCGGTGGACGTCCCACGCTGCGCTTTTGGTCGAAAGGTCTCCAATCTAGAACTTATCTGCCCCAACGGCCATCATTTATTTGCGCTATGTGCCCTGCCCACTGCCACTTGAGCTTACTGATTTTTAGGGATAGTCCGTTACCTTAGTAATTCTTCTACGTATCTCCTCATTTCTGATTCGATCTCGTAAAAAGAAATACATAGCATACGAGGAGAAAAAAAAACACAGCAGTATTCTTAAACTGTAAGGTTTCATATCCAACACATTTCACATCAATTTGTTACAGTAGTCAAGTAGCCAATTGTATCTACTTTGAATAAAGTTCAGTTTCAAAACGTTCTCAATTATTTCATTCGCTGTAAGATGAATAACAAATTTTTCGCGGATGATTATAATCCGAATGAATTAATTCAAGCGATCTTAAATCCTACTTCCAATTCTCGAATATTATGCATAATAGTTACGTTTATCTGTAACTGGGGCAGTAAATGTTAGTGTTTGGTTTTCATAGGAAGTGCGCCGGCGCCCACGGCTGGATGCAAGCCAGCCGCCCCACAAATATACAGTACTGCAAACCAAGTCATTGCTATCGAAATCTTATCACTGTACATTTAGAGATCATTATCACTATTATGCTCGATTCTCAGAAATAAGTGATACGCTATGTAATTTGTCTTCATTATAACTTCGCTTACATTTCTCGAGCGAAAAGCGCCGGTTCAGTCTACGTGCGTTTGACTTAATCCTGTCAAAAAAGTACAAATTAAATTTATGACTGCATAAAATTACTGGTTCACCTTTAGCGAACATCAAGCCGTATAAACGTGCAAAATCTGCCTGCTGACTCGACCCACTCATTACATATTCCGTTTCGGCGAGCGAATATTTCGACAACAAACATTATGGTAATTTGGCCGCATAACGATCCATTTTACACCTGTTTACGTAAACACGAAGCTTAAGCTTGGAGACGATTTTGGTTGGAACCGAAAACTTAATTCATGTGGGTGGACGCGGCGCAAGTGGCCTGTGAAATTCACTTTGCGCGTGTTCACAAATCGGCCTAATGGCCACCTGAACAATATTAGGAAAATAGTTCAGCACGCTTTCAATGACGTCGATTTGCTTGCACTAATCACTACCTATGACGTAAGAAGATTTAATGTAAGTGTACATATATATAAAAAAAATTGGGCATCAATCACAAACATTACGATACCACCAGATACGATCAAGACATCAACATCAAAATATGTGTACAAAAAGTCTATACGCAATCTTTTTCTCAATGAGAATAAATAACATGATATCTGTTCAGCGTGAAGTATGGATTTTATTGTATTTATGTATTTTTATGTAGGTTTATTTAAAAAGCATTTATGTAAGTATATGTAATTCATTCATTTTGTTAGTTTTTTTTTGTTATTTTACGCTGCCTCAACTGTTTCTGTCTCACCCAATGGTTGACTGGTAGAGAATGCTTTAAAGCATTAGGTCCGCCATTTGTACTTCATTTTGTTTGTGCAATAAAGAATGTATAAATAAATAAATAAATACATTGCTCTGATCCCAAAGTAAGCAGCTAATGCACTTGTGTTATGGAAATTAGACACAACGGTGGCACTACAACACCCAGACCAGAGACAATATAGATTTTTTTTATTTCTATATTGACCCGACCGGGAATCGAACCCGGGACTTTGGAGTGGCGACGCGACGCCTTAAAACCCAGCGTGCTTAGCCACTACACCACGGAGGTCGTCATCGATCATCATTGATGTTATTATTGTGTACGGTCGAGGTCTCTCACTCCCTCGCATGAAGTCCCTTTTTCTTTGCTTATCTTATTTTAAAATAAATTATTTCGCTTAAGAAGAATGTTACATTGTTTGCAATATACGACAAGAAAAGAAACCGGCTTTAGTCTTGTTTGAAGTGACGCCCGTTTTGAGTTGTGAGTGCAAGCTATTTTCGTTGACAAATGGTAAGTTGTGAGAGATCTCGACCATACGCACCAATTAGTTGCGTTAAGAAGTTCCTTTCTATGACACTTATTGTAGTAGACCACTGATCAACGAACACAAAAATCAAAATCTTTGCACCATTCCATAATATATTTTACTCGGATATTCATACAAAGCAACCCCTCATAAAGATTCAGAGCACCAATACAAAAGCGGATGAAATTAAATAATGCTGAGTGTCATTCAAACACAACATATAGGAAAATTTCGACGCAATTCCATTTTACGTGCATTCGGCGGATCGTATGTATTTTCGACGTGCTTGTTCATATTTTATGCGGTGACAAATATGACAATTTATTTGGCATGTTCTATGAAGTAAAATACGCTCTTTAAAATTACGCGGTAGGAGATTTGAAGTACGTGTAAGTTTTTGTTCTCAAAATCTTTTCCCCGTTCCCCTCTCGACACAAGATACTTGTATACCTCGGTAGATACAAAGAGAATGTAGGGTGTGCACACTCTTGTGATTTGTGGGAAAGTGAAAAGTACTCATTGCCAGCCCCGCGGCAGGCGAGACGACACTCCGCTGCGCCCCATTGTTGACTTCTACTCGTACATGATACACAAACACTTATACCTATCAGGTACGTATGTCATCACGTGTGCAGTGCATTCGCATGTAAAAAAATATCTTTATCTCGCGGAACGGCTGTTAAGATTTTATTTTAAACTATGAGCTTTGATAACGGATATTAGAACTAGACTACAGGTGAGATACTCTCAAAATGGCCGAGCAATTGCTCAAAAATGGCAGTGCCACATAGATTTTTTTTGCCCGACGGCGAAAATCAGCACTAATGCTGTCATCTTCAAAAATTAGGTTGTCAGATCTAGTTTAGCCAAATATTCCCATTCTTATGGGAGATTTCTCCATTTTTCCTCATGTCTCCTTGATGTTTTATTATCGTTACACTTTTTGCTTCAAATATAATGATTCTTTTAAAATTCAGCAAAGCTGAACGCCTTAAACGAAGTAATAATTTTAAATAAACCATTAAAAATTTGATGATCAAACGAACTTACCTTAAGTGAAGATCGATCCAAATTGTCCTGATTTCGTCGAAGATTATTGTTTTGCGTTTCAAATAAAATATTGGGTTTCTAAACAGCTTTCTGAACTCCATGAATCAAGAGATATTTATTGCATCGGCTCCCTGATTGAATGCAAGCGCCTCCCTGTCCATGTCATACATCGGCCGCAAGATCCTCGATGCACTGTATAATATCATTGACTACGAGTCAATCTGTTAAGAGAGTTACTCGTACCGCCACACCGCGGTCCACCGCTTTTCGCATCTACTTGCCGCAAGTCACGCTCTTCAGGTTAAGAGCTGGTTGGCTTAAGTTGTTTTCTGGTGTAATAAAACGCGACCTTAGTATTTTAGCTTTTAACTTTAGGTCTTGAAGTAGTTGCTAAGATTAACGTGGAAGTGAGCTGTTGTCTTTAAGTACTCTAGGTGCTTCGTGTTGGTTCTATGCTGACATCCAACTGTGACGAAGCTTCATTTGACGCTACTATACCGTTCAGAATTCATTTATTTACACATGACTCTAAACACCTGCTTGCCTCACAAAAAAGCCTGCAAGCACGCACGCACGGTACAATGGTAAAAAGTCGTCACTTTTGGTTGGTATATTCAAATACGAATGTATGTGGTTTGAATAATAATAAAATAACCAACCAATGGTCAAAGGGGCAACCCGGATTTTTAACGCGCACACTAGCGCCACTTTAGTAGAAAAATCATAACTCGTTAAATAAAAGACCAATCGAAAATCTGATTGATGCGATTATAGCTCTGGTTATGTGGTTTAGATACAATGTTTAAGTTCAATAAAATGAAGTTATCTGCAGTTACAGTTAGAAAAAAAAAGTCAGACCTTATTTAGCAGTTTTTCTAACTATTACTACAGTTAACTACTTTAAAAACGTACTAAATAAACTATACAACCTGTAATACAATCGTGTCTACCAGATTTTTGATTGGTCTTTTATTTAACGAGTTACGATTTTTCTACTAAAGTGGCGCTAGTCTGCGCGTTAAAAACCCGGGTAGCCCCTTATATTTTCTTCAAAGTAGGCACAATCGTTAATATTAAACCGCTGGTAACACTTTTAATATTTAAATTATTTAACTATCGATCAAGACAAGAAACTGGCTCCTGGCTCTATGTCACTGACGAAGCATCGCATGCGGCTAGCCAAATTGATAAACACCGTCCTGTGGTATGTTTAACTATCTATTTAACTTTACCCGTAGATACCAATACAAATACTTACATACTGTTATGTGTTTGTTGATCAATTCACAGTTGGAATCCCTTTTGCAAGCGCAGCTTAGTCAATGCAAACGACAAGGATTGAAATGTTATTCAACCGCCAAAGCATTCGCGGAATCCAATTAATACACGTGTGGTTTAACTATCGTCCAATAGCAACTGGGCCCAGATGGCGTGTGATATTCATTTATTAATATCCGATTTTCCAACACAAATTAGTATGATTCCACACAGGATTGATAAAAAAAGACTACTGAATTTTATGAGTACTAACGTCCATCATATTTAACGTTATTTTTATTGATTTTTAATTACTTTTGATCGAAAATCATACGCCATTTTCAAGCGAGTGATTCAAAATAGGGCTCCAGTCGTAAAGGGATCACTCACAAATTAACAGACACTCTACCCAAAAGCGTTAATAAACATGATATGAAGAGAGAGGTGTTAATAGATAATAAAAAAAATACAGCGTAAATAATGTATGTGTAGAAACTGAGAACATAATGTCGAAATAACTAACGTACACATACATGTGTTTATCTATCTTCTTGTCCTATGTTGTGCTTGTCAACTCATGTTTTGATCAAGTAAGAGGACTATTGGGCTTTTATGTACTCCTCTTTTTGTGATTCATAAGAAAGCAAAGGCTGAGTGGATAAAGAATCTAAATAAGATTTGGGCGACAGATAGGTGCGTTTACATCGGGGCAATAAACAACAATGAGCTCACACATTTACGGCGTGTCAGTTTATTTTCGCAGCTAATGTTGATGTCCCAAAGTTCAAACGCTCCGCTGTTACAATAAACGCAATCTACAATACAAACAAAATGTCTACCCAATCGAGCTTGTTTCGCGCGACTTCGGCAGATGCCGCTGCTATGGATTGTTAGAGACAAAGCCGGGATTTGCATAACACGGCCTGGATCATCGGTTCTGATTGTTTCGATGCCAGTTACAGCCCCATGTAATTTGTAGGGATTCCGATGAATAAATAGCACTAGATTTACAAAACGGTCTCACGTGACTTTACGTTCGGATGTCTTAGTCCTAAAAGGATTGGAATGGAATCGCCTAAATTATGGCCGTCGACAAATCCTTGATCTGTTTTATGGAAAAGAGCTGTCGGCTAAGTAAGAGTGATTGATACTTCATATTGTAAATATGGAACTGTATCTAAGTTAGATGAATTATGTCATATCGAGTAGTAGTTATTAGTTCTACGCTGAACGATGATAGGACTGTAAGCAATAAAAGTAACCGAAAAAGTCATGACGTGACGCTTAAAGTTTTCCGGCTGAATGCACAAAACAAACAGAAAAAGGCAAAGGATCAAAGATTAAACCGCAAAATCTTAATTGTGAAGTAGTTCATCCTTCCTATCAAAGTTACGATTGCAAATGACTGCTAGCGGAAATTCGCCCCCTAATAGCCACTCATCTATAAAGTAAAAATGTTGCGATACAACAAAGTACCGGGTGGTTTCATCCTGATAATACATCACCTCTTTGTTGGAAAAAATGCGTTAATATTTCGCGAGGAATTTCATTACTGCGAGCCTTGTTGGCTTTCAAATAAATAGGCGTTTTATTGCTTTTCTTCTCGCTGTTCGATATTGTAGGGTTGAGATTAAATAAATAAAGCGTAAACAATATTACGTTAGTTCCAGTCCCGTCGTGATGGAACGCAATTAGTATTTATTGGATTCATAATTGGTATTTATTGAATTCATAAGTAGCGCAGAAATCCTATCAATCTTTCTCAGAGTTGACCCTAATCAATCTGGCGAGAGATTGTTTTAGTATTAGGCTCATTCTCATCGTCTGTGTGTATATGAAACGTAAAACAGTCTTCGCGGCGCAGGCAGAGTGGAATTGTACTCCGGGGAGTCTACGAGTAGAAAGAGGGGTGAAAATGAGAAATGCAAATAGGTTGTTGAGCTTTACCCCTCACACAATAAGCCTATGAACGCTTGACAAATAGTATTATACCACGATTGCTCTGTCTACGGGGAAATATAATAACCTAAATTAATAAACTGGCAATACGTTACTGTCTGGGTTTATGAGGGAATATTTTTCAGAGGTAATTTTCGCAGTTGAATTTAGTTTGCTTCACGCGTGCAAGTGAAGTGTTACATTTAGTCAAAATTCAATTTCCTCCCAATGAAAAGGTTGTTTATTGACGTCACGCGATCGAAAGTGCCAAGTAACAAGCGGAAATCGAAATGTAGGTACCCATTGAATGCTCGTGATTTTGTTGCGAAATAGGTATACGAAACGGGAGTTTAGGGCAAATTTGAAGTTACGAGTAAAAGATTCGATTTATGCAAGTAGGACGACGAATAGCTACACGACGAAAAATCAAGAGTACAGAGAGTACGTCATGCAAAATATGATAGTTAAATATTGCAGCTAACAAGCCTTAGTTGTTAGGGATTTTATTCGACTATACCAACAACCTCCGTGTTACACTAGACAGGCTGTGTAGAACAAACTTTGTACTACAGTTAGGCCAAATGGAGCATCTGCCTTCTGCCTGCCTGCCTTTCGTCAAAAGACGAAATAATTAAATAACTTAATTATGTGTAATATATATACCCCCCTATTTTTAACCTCGTTTGAAAGCGATATTTTTGTTAAATTGTATGTAGTAAATCTTAGTGATCCAAAGAGTTATTGGAGGCGTAAAGGTATTAATTTTAGTTTTCTCACAACTTCAATAGAAAACCAAAAACAGACATGCTAAAAGTTTTATAGGTAGAATATGAAGCATGAGTGATATTTCAATTACTTTATCACTAAAGCCGTTAGGTGAGGGTTCCGTAGCCGATTGGCAAAAAATGGGACCCTCATAGTTTCGTCAAGTCTGTCTGTCTGTCCGTCCGTATGTCACAGCCACTTTTTTCTGTAACTATAAGCATCACTGTTGAAATTTGGTAGGAAGATGTATCCTGTTAAGGGGGGCTCCTATACATGAAACTAATCTATGAACAGGTCTTTCAAAATGACTTAGAGGTTCCTAAAACCATTTTCTTAAGTCTAACGTTTGACAGATAGACGCTTCCAAAGTAGTAAAATAGGCTTACTCCCCCTATAACTTCTAAACTATGCGAGTGTACATAGGTACTCTTCATACAAACACTATGAAAAACAAAGTTATGTATGCTGTCAATAAAATATTGTGGTGTTTTAGCTATGTGGAAGTAATTGGATTCCCTAATTCAGTTGGGTTATTCTTACCTAGTCCAATATTCTAAACCATCTTTCATAACTTTATTAATAACGTTTAGTGAATAAAACTAATATACAATTTAATATAAAAAGATCTCAGTGTTTAACGAATATTTGCCTATGTAACCCTTTATTGTGGATGTCAATATTTTCATAATATTAAACATGATCACACGAAAAAAATAATAGACGTAAGTACTAATATCGACTTTTAGGCGGAAAACTTAAGTCCAGAAACGTGTCATATCTGTTCGATTACTCTTTACTACCTTTTACAGTTCAGTGTTGTTGTATGTAATAGCAATTGTCATATTTGGAAGAAATATGGAAAAATGGTCGATGTGTTTTTTTTGGATTTGTTTGTTTTTAAGTCAATAGTTGTCTTTAAATATCATGATGTATTAAATGTATTTGATAAAGCAGCTTAAGATTGGTTGTCCTAAGAAACGTGACAATTATTAACAGGACAAATTAAAAATATTCAATGGCAACACTCCATACTTCTGTCATTTTAGAAAATGTGACACAAAAAATATTCTGAACGGCGTGTCTAGTATAATATATAAAAGTCTATGTAATATCCCAGATAATATAATACTAGTACTTTACCTAAATCCATTGTATGTACAGAAACGTTGTTTATTTAAATATTAAATTGGAAGCCAAATTGAAACGTTGAAACTGTCACTCAATGATGGTAAAGATTGCTAAAAGCTGTCCAAGGTGTCGATAAAAAGTTCCATAAATCTGTCGATAAAGGTTTGATCGCGGTCGGATGAGCGCGGGAGCAAGGGCCAACACAAATTAAGCAAATTTTTATTTTACTTAGAGTCGATTTAACCAACGTCATATAAGGAATGCTCGTCGAATGTGATACAAAACGCTTAATTTAAAAGCGTCACCTATTTGGCAGCAAACAATGAAAATGATATTTTAAAATCGGACGTTTTATACTCATTCGTTCGGATAAGTCCTATATGACGTTGGTTAAATCGACTCTTATTCTAATCGCGATGGAAATAAAAACTCTAAAATGAACTGAACTTCCAATAATTATTATTCAACTTTGCGTTCAGGTCAGGTGCCGTTAGGTCTTCTAATTGTTCTGCTCTGCAACTTTTCCAAAGTTTGTCAAGTCAAAAGTAAGTTTTAAAAACTCCTCACCTACTCTGGCGCTTGAAGTTGTTAGTTTGTAAGTATTAATAGGTAACTACGCTTATAGACCATTAAGTATTTACTAGCAGGTGAAATACATACTTAAGTACTTAGGTACATAGGATTAAAAAACAAATTTAAAAAATACTTGTCATAACATAGCTTTCATTTATTAAAACTAGTTTCTGATTTTATGTAACCGCATTGCAACTTTAAGTCTATCCATAACATACAATTCCAAACTTACTAAACGCGATCCACTCTTGCAGTTTTGTGAAACTAAGTTTTTACTAAAAAATTATAGAAAATGAATCTTATAATCCCGAGCCGCAAATACCTACAGTATAATTTGCAGCCGCAGCGGGATACCCGTGATGAACGCGCGCGCCGTGATGTGTGGCGCACCTGTACCCTTGCAATTTTAAATCAAGCTATTGTTTTTAATTTTTGATCAAGGTGTTACAAATAATTTGAAAATTAGCCCAAAAAGCAACTCTATGAACTTGGACCGCAAACACCGTATGATTTGCGAGGGCCCTAAGCCTTGCGGGCGTGCCGCAGCCCCATAGGCGTGATAAACGCGCGCGCCGCGATGTATGGCGCACCTTTACCCTTGCACTTTTGAACCGATCCATTGTTCAAAATTTTTGAGCAATGTAACAAAGTATAAGGAAATCATCTCAAAAAGTAACTCTATGAACTCGAACCGCAAGTAACGTATGATTTGCGACGGCCCTAAGCCTTGCGAGCCGGCCGCAGCGCGATACGCGTGATGAACGCGCGCGGCCGCGATGTATGGCGCACCTTTACCCTTGCACTTTTAAACCGATCCATTGTTCCGGATTTTCCTTTTTAAAAGCGATAGCAAGCACCGGCCACTTTTATGAAACACTCCTAAAATACTTGTTTCTGAAGTTTACGCGAATATTACTCATCGAAATAAAACAACTTTTTTACGGATTAACTTTTCGCGTGTTTATTAATTTTATCCCGACGTTTCGAACACTTTACAGCGTTCGTGGTCACAGGTACCATAGTCATGTCAAGTGCACCATACCTCTTCATGATGCAGGGGTGTATAGACTGGAATGTGACTGTGGCCTTTCCTACATCGGGCAAACCAAACGAAGTATAGGCGTGCGGATAAAAGAACATATAGCTGACGTTAAACATAGACGAAACATAAAATCTGCAGTGTGTGAACATGCCTTAGACAAACCCAACCACTTCATATGTTTTGACCAACCCAAAGTACTGTCAAAAGAACGTCGGTTCATGCCACGTATGCTACGCGAAGCTATAGAAATAAGAAAACATCCAAATTTTAACAGAGAAGATGGTTGGAAAATTCCACCTGCATGGGATCCAGTTCTAACTAGGACCCAAGCTAGACCACTCACTGCAAGATCAAAGGACACATTTAGCTCTTTCTGCGTGGATAGGAACGTTAATTAATATTATTGAGTGACGGTAGTGTATATTTTTCAAAACTCTGTAAATGACAAATAACATCTTAGTCTACCCGTGACCACGAACGCTGTAAAGTGTTCGAAACGTCGGGATAAAATTAATAAACTCGCGAAAAGTTAATCCGTAAAAAAGTTGTTTTACTCCTAAAATAGCTTATTATATAGTGTTATATAGTGGGTATACCTTTAGGTAGAGGCTAATAACCGAATCAAGAAAGACATGAATCAGAAATTAACCCGCTAGGAACCGTATAGTCATTGTAAATAAGTGCTTAGTAGGATTCAATTAATCAAAATAATGTTCCGCCATAAATCCCTAAGCGATCTGTTACCGAAATCGATTTGAACTTTACACGGTGACATTGTGTTTTTCAAGAAAAAATAGGCCTCAGGGCTTTATTTCACAGGGAAATCTTGTATCGAGAAAAAAGCTGGAATTCAAATCGATTAATGGCCTTCGTCTTAGAATAAATATAACGGTTTTTTAGACGGGATGGCCTCGTTAGTAGCCGGGGTGATATTTCAAAACTAAACAAAGAGATCAAACCCTCTTTGCTCCCTGGGCTAACAAAGCTCGAATGACCCCTTTACCGGTCGGCCACTCCTTTGTGATCAAAGCCCGTGTCGCTAAATGTCGAAGAAGATTAATTACCATACAAATGAAGACAATGGTCCCGTAAAAAAACGTTATAATTTGATACAGCCGTGTTGTTTGAGCTACAAATACAATGGAGATAGATTAGTTAGTGATGACTGTACTGAATTTGTCGATGAAAAGATATAGCTAGAAGATTTTATAGCTCTTACTTTCTATGTACCAATTATACCAATTTATCTTGTTTTTTAAATTTATTCGTATTGTAGGTATTTCGATCGATAGCGTTATAAAACTTGTAAATAATTACATTAATATTCTGGTTCTAAGAAAGGTTACGCCACAAATCTAAGTACTGAGAAGTTAATACCTATTCATTACCTTTAGTCTATCGTACGTTTATCGGCTAAACGATAAACAAGTTTTTTTTTAAATGCGCTTTCCACTCTACAAAATTAAAGTCGATTAGACGCGCGGGGTGTGTGAGGGGTGCGGGCGGCGCGCAATTTAGCGGTTTACCTATAATAACCTATTATTATCAGAGGACGCTTTTCAAGTATTCATCATCATTATCATTATCATTATCAGCCAAAGAAAGGCCCTACTGCTGAACATAGGCCTGCCCTACAGTCCATAGTTAGAAACCATGTTACGGATCCGTATGTCGCTACAGGTAAAACTGGTTGAAGACTTTTAACTGCAGACACTGAGGTCATTGAGATGAGAAGACACTCTTGCGCAATTTCCCAAACGCTGCCTTGATTGCGATGTGACTCTGACAAACCCATTATGTCCCAGTGTAAACTGCTTATTTCTTCTTTCAGCTCGACCTGGCAACTCGTGTTAAACGTTACCAGGGCCAGTTGTCATCGGCGCTGGCAGCGCGATCGCCTTTGGGGATTCTTCGCACCCCATGCTCCGTCGTTATCGTGGCCGCTACCAAAGTCAGGAATAGCGGGGCTGCCGGGGACTGGGGGCCTGGTTTTCCTCATATGAGGGGATTTTGCCAATACTTGCCACGCTTGACAGACGGGTTGGCGAGCGCAGTGGAACAGGCTCTTGTAGCTGTCTTGTAACTACTAACTAAAAATCATGAAATAATAAAAAGACGTGTGGCACTCCGAGACTGCCGTGGTAGAGCTATTGCATAGCATTTTTATTAACTTATGCAATTATAATTATTATTTATTTAATTTATACAACCATGGCACCTAAAGGCGGGTTGCTGAACTAAAGAGACAAGTGTGATGTTTCAAAAAGTCATTAAAAGTTCTGCTATTCATCGATAGATGGAAAAACTAAAAAGTATTACCGCTGTGCCGGTCGGAGTGGGGGGTGTTAGGGTTTTTTCGTTACGGAATTTCTGAATTCGGTCACTACGCTCAAGGCCTGCGATAGAAGCTATGCAATAGCTTAAAAACAATAAAAAAAAATCACCTTCAAAAAACTGAATTAAAAGATGAAAATAAGGCATTTGCCCTCTGCTTAGTAGGAGAAACAAATTCATTTCGTCTCATTCAGTTTTTTTGAAGGCGGTTTAGTTTTTACGGAACCGCATCAAAAGTCTCAAATTTTAGGGTAAACGTTTTACGCAAATATCTTTTGTACATTTTTTAAAAATGTTTATCTATTTGGCGCAAGCAAACACAGGGCATACATGAACTCGCGGCTGCAGGACTGATTAAGGTGATTACACACTCGAGGGGTGCAGACGTGGGCGTTTAATTTACCGCCATTTGCATGGCGGCTTGCGACCCGATCCATTTAGCTGACGGTTAATAGGCGAATGTGTCTACTGATCGCTCTCCAAATTATTTAGGTACGTCATCCTATCCGTGTTTTCCGATGGAAGCCCGTACAATCTGTATTTCTTTACTTAGCGTAAAGAATCTTACCATTCATGTTTAAGACTATCGGTCGAGGTGGAACAATTGGCGGAATTACCTACATGCTTGCAGGTGACAACGTTTTCTAACCCGTAAACCTTTATGAACAAAGACAAAGTTAGTCTCATTCATTTTCATACATTCTAAAGTAAGCTATTTAGTCTTGATTTTTTCGTTGTCGAACCACGGAACCCCAAAAACGGACTTTAGAATGCACCATGTTTAGGAACTTAAATATACTTTCCGTTACATGAAGCAACCACTATTATCCTTAAGGTAAACTATACTGTGTCCGCATAGTACAATTTACCTTTCAAACTCGAAAATTATAAGTATATGAACACCACTAATTGCTCAATCAAAAAAAAATATTTTCTGTTTCTTTTATTTTTGGAGGGTTTTTTCTAAAAGAAAATGTCACCCCTCATTGTGATGACAAGACATAAACTGTCTCTACGTTTAAGTGCACAGTGCACTAAGCTATATAACAATCGAACATTTTTGGATCGTGGTTTTGACAAAATTGTTTTACAAATACCAACCTCACTTTGGTAGTTAATATTGGCAAAAAATTGCAATCTTTCAGCTTCATGTGTGTTTCAGCGTAATGGAATGTGTCCGGAGACACATTCCATTACGATATGATAAACGTCTTCTACTATATCACTTTCACTGCATTTATTTGTGTTACTTTTTTTCATTAAGAAAGCAAAACTATTTAGTGGAATGTGACCGGAGCGAAGCCTTAGTGAAATTGTAATGTCATTCCGGCCGATGTCTACACCATCAAACCAAGGGCATCTGCACAGAATAGGTTGGATTGTTTTGTACCAGATGCTCTTTGATCGAGATCTCTCATCAAAATATTCTTGCCATTGATTGAAGCAACGCGTTCTTGTAACATGTAGCAAATCTGAATAAACTGGTAATCCAATTAAAGTGATGCCGATTCCTTAGCTAGACTATCGACATGTTCATTGCCCTCTATACCAATGTGAGCCGGAATCCATTGCAACACTACCTTCCTTCCTGACTGGAGCAAACTGAGGATGGACTCAACAATAGAATAAGCAATCGGTGTTAAATCAAAAATAATGTCTTCGATGCTTGAACTATATTACTACGTACGGAAATGACATCCCGAAGGAACCTCATGCCAAATGAATTGATGTTCCAGGACATCAACGCATGCGCGGCATCCCAGTCATGCACTCCCACTCGTAGCGATAAGCAATGTTACATTTGGTCAATTAATTTGTCAAAAATGCGATCTTGCGTTTGGAAAACATGCAACAATAAAACACAAAAAAATGCTTTTTCAAAAATATTAAATGTTTTGTATGAAATTGCCGCCATTTTATACGAAAATCAAAGATTATAAGAAGTGACTCGCACAGAATGGAAAATAAGGCAATAAACTGAGGTAAAGAAATGCGTTGTTGTGATATTTCTAATATGATGTTTTACATCGGTAGTTGCATTTCTCCCTAAGAATGTTGTATGAAAAATATAAATGAAAAAAAATGTATTGAAAAATGATAAATCTAACTAAAAACTTCGTTTTAAGGCAATTCAATCCCCATGACAATAACCACCCTCGTAGGCTGTAGCGTAATATTTTATTATATTTTCAACACACTTGCTCATAACGACGTCTTTATTCCACCGATTTTTGGCTCATAATCATAGATATTAAACACGCGTGCTTTTTCATTATATTATTGCACTAGTGCCTTTAGTTTATTAACCCGACCAATTTAGGTTTGTACCCTAGTACCAAGTCGTAAGTAAGAAGAAGAAGCGATATAATTTAGTCGGGTTATACAATACTTTTATTTTAGCAACAAACAGTATTTATGCGAAAAATAACAGTATCTACATATTTATTTCAATAAATGGTAAATCCAGATTTATTACTAAAAAATAGCTCAAACTCGTTTAACATTTTCTGTGATTTGTGTTTTAAATACGAATTATTACATTTTTAATCTTGGCTTTTGGCCAATCTAGTTCGCGCCTAAGCCTTGCGCGAGCATCGGTATCGCGGCAAGAAAAAAAAAACAATGCGCCATTTTTCGTAAATAATAATTGTCGGCAAGTTTGCATTATTTAAGAAGTTTAATATTAATGAAAATGCCTAATTCAAGTGAAGAAAATGAAGCAAACCTATTATTTACTCCGCCGGACATACGTAACGAGGCAAAAAACGCGTGCGAAAGTCTTTGCCATCAAAATCGAGTGAAATGTATTTTTACTAAATGTTTTAATAATTAAAAACTAAGTAAATGAAGAGTCTTGTTTTTTCCTCGCAAGTGTGTTGAAAAACGTCGTATGATACGCGTGTGCCTGTGACCATTATATACGCGGCTTTCTTATGGCGCACTCGCTTTCGCTCGTGCGCACACAATATCGCCTTGTATTTAATGGTCAACTTAGCACACTTGTATCATAATGTACTATTAGACTTCCTCGATAAATTAACAAATTTATTCAATTATTACATGAAATAAAAAATAACTTTTTTTATAAGAGTCTGAAAAGATATTTATAAAGCGTGACTTGTTGTTCTGGGTTCCACACCAAAGTTAAAATTATCTACGACACAAAAAAAATCGGCTCATCTGTTTGGGAGCTACCATAAACAGACACGTGGAACTAATAACACCCCTCGTTTAAAGCGTCAGGGCAGGGGGGGGGGGGGGGTTTAGATTAGTAGTGTTCAAACAAACCAACTTTTCAGTTTCCAATACGGTTTTTTCGTTTCTTTAGCGTTTTATAAATACATATTTACCAATGTAAGTTATAATAAAATAATATCCATTCAATACAGTCACGTATAAAAGGCACAGAAGCCCGTGCCACTAATGCAGTTTCATATTCAACATTCAAATTTTTAGAAATAAGTCAGTCTTTTGACAGTTACCGTTAAAATCTTGTCTTGATGCGTATTATCTTGTATGAGGCCTTGACGGCCTCCGTGGTGTGGTGGCTAAGAACGCTGGGTTTCAAGGCGTCGCCGCTCTGAGGTCCCGGGTGCGATTACCGTTCGGGTCAATATCAAAATCTTTTTTTTTATATTGTCACGGGTCTGGGTGTTGTGGTACAACCGTTGTGTCTGATTTCCATAACACAAGTGAATTCGCTCGGTACTTACTTTAGGATCAGAGCAATGTATCTGATTGGTGTAATACCTCGCTGCTTCGATGTATGTTTGTAATGATTCTCCAAAATCATTCAAAGAATATTGTATCTTTACAAATAAAATAAAGCTGAAGAGTTTGTTTGAACGCGCTTATCTCCAGGAAATACTAGAAGAATTAAAAAAAAACTTTTTGTGTTGGGTTGCATACTGTGCCGTCCGAAGCCTAATTGCAGTATCTCAAAAAAGTAAGTTTTCTGATTTTCCTTGCATCTGATTGCTTTACAAAGGACAATATTTTTTTTTGTATGGGAGTAGGGCTTAAAATAAAATTCTAACTAACAGAAACAAATGATACACCAAATGAAAGAATAAAATCATACAAACAAAAAACACACATTTTTGCTAATTTTTCGATATGGGTTTTGTTTTTATTTTCAATCTAAGTCTTTTGTTACTGGCATGTGCAGCAGAGAGTTGCAACACTGTCCGCAGTAAGTGCGTTTTGTTTACAGTTATAGAAACATTTTATTTTGTTTATTTTTGAGAAAACGAATACAAATATACTTAAATTACATTAAAAATCCAAAAAGAGAAAATGCTCACCTTACAATCAGCCTGATACTTATCCTCAAACAAAGATTTTTACTCTTTAATTTTTTTTAAATTCGACGAACAAAACGCTGGTTTGGTTCCATTCACTTCTTCGTAAATATTGACATCTGTCATATGTCAGTGCCAGCAAATCAAATGTCAAAAGCGGTATAAATTAACGTTCTGTTCGACGCATTTTCAAGAAAAATAAAATGTTTTCAAAAAGAAAACGGGCGTATTTAAAAATCTAAAAATTTGCGCACGGGTGGGACTCGAACCAGCAACTTTCTGGCTAGCCGGGCCAAACGCTCTACCAATTAAGCTACCGTGCTGTCAGTCCAACCTTGCAAAATTTGTGGTCTCTGTGGTTCAGTTCAAAAATATTCTAAACCATTAGATAGCGAAGCGTCATCAATTTCGAAGTTTCTTTCAAGATTTCTTTTTGGGATTTGTTTGTTTTTTAAGTGATTAGTTTTCTCTATGTATGCTTGAAAACGTTTTTTATTATTTATTTATTTTGTTTATTTGTTACACAAAACATTTTATAGGCATGAAAGGTTAAAATAATGATATCGAATAATATGTTCTAGACCGTAAAACTTAACATGCGTAAACAGTGTTACAAAAATTACATTTGAGAAGAAAATATAAATTAATTACGGGTAAATCATTAGGGTTCTAAAACGATGCTGGCTGGTGTCAGAAAGAAAAAATAAAGAAATAGTATATATTTTTAAGGTAAGCTAAACAAAGCCAAACATAAATTAAAGATGGGTGAAGGTATATAAATAAAATTAATTCAAAACGAAATTAATAAAATACAAGCAGCATGTAAATTAAAAGTTAGAAGACTTTAACTTCGCCAATCCAATCTATTATTTTTTTAATTGACAAGGACTTGTAGAAACTATCAATCTCCTTATTAGTTCATACAAGCTCATTGTAGATTCGACACATGTTTATATAGACATCAATCGCAAATGGTTTTGGGTTACGGCATCAATATAAGGTATTAAAGTAAATAAGTTTTAAAATATCATAATACCTCAACACCCGAGCGGTCGCATGAGACCGCATAACAATAGAATATCTATTGTGTCTCGTTCACATACGCTAGAGGGATATGTATTTGCTATAACAGCTTAAGATTGATTGTCCTAAGAAACACGACAATAATATGCATCAAATTTTCAGATGCAACATTTTGAGAATTCAACATTGTTTTCCAAAAGGAACAGGAGGAATACAAAATATTCAATGGTACCTAACACTTTATACTTCTGTCGTTTTAGAAAATGTGTAGTCTATGGTAATGACCAATGAATCCTCTTCGGCCGTGACAGTGTAGCGAGGTGGACGTGTGTTCGATTTTATTCTAAAAGTTTAAACAATGGTGTATACCATACGCAACTGTACACCACAGTGAATAAGGGAGTAAATTGTGTCATTCCGACTCGCAAGAACGAGACGTCATCATATTGCCGTCCCTTTCTGCCGCTGAACCGCGGCTCGGCGAAGTGCTACGAGCCGCTACGAGAGGACTACGGAGAATTGCTACGACGGTGACGTCACTCCGCGCTACGACTGCGCATCCCCCGTGCTACGAACAATTCAAGCGTACGACGTACTAAACCTAATACGGCAAGTAAACAAAACAATTAATATCATGCCTTTAAATAGAACGCCGCCAACTTCCCCCGCCGCACAGCGCTGTGATGTCCAGCTCAGCGGGCCGGGGCTGCCACACACGGACAATCTGAGTGATGATGAGGCTTCCCACTCCCGTGCCAGCAGCGTGCGTGCTAAAAGACCGAGGGAAGATTCTTGGTCCGTTGACTTGGCAGACTTTAAGAAGGAAATACAGAGCATGTTAGCTGCACAAACAATGGAAATCAGAAAAAATCATCCAACCCTTACCGAGATTCACAAGACCAATCAGAGCCTCCAAGAATCACTTGCATTTCTCGCACATCAAAATGAAGAACTCACTAAACAAATAACTAAGCTACAGGGACAAGCTACGGAGGATAGAAAATACATAAAAGTACTAGAGGATAGACTAGAAGACATACAAAAAAGCCAGAGAAAGACCAACTTTGAAATAAAGAACGTACCGAAAGGAAACAGTGAAACCAAAGAGGAATTAGTGGCCATGGTTACAACACTAGCTAATACTGTTGGGTGTAAGATGGATGAGAAAGACATAAAGGACATATACAGAGTGCGTAGTAAAAGAGATACCGCGCTAAACGCGCCAATTGTCGTTGAGACATCATCAACCCTCGTCAAGACTGATATGCTAAAATCGTGCAAATCGTTCAATATAAGGCATAAAACTAAACTCTGTGCAAAACACCTGGGCCTACGCAAACAAGAAGACACCCTTGTCTTCGTCTCTGAACAGCTCACCGCAAAAGGGTCTCGGTTACATTTCCTGGCCCGCGACTTAGCAAGATCAAGGTCTTATAAATTCTGCTGGACTGCCCTTGGGAACGTTTACGTAAGAAGAGACGAGAACTCTCCAATTGTGAAAATAACATCTGAAACACAAGTTCAACAACTCATGCAAGGAGCATGACTACAGATTGGCTGCTCTTTGGGTACTAGGTATAGTAATTTTATGCTACAAGGAATATATTGCTGCGATAAAAATAATATAAACATAGCTATTTCTGCTCTCTTAATAAGAACACATATTAATTACTTTGCAGTTTACTTTAATATTGAAAATGGATAGCTCTCTTAGCACTACCATACAGGACATAGACAATAATATACTACAAATTAAATCTTTTCAGTGTAATCTACAAGACCTGCATTGTAAACTTCACATAAAAAACTCGGACCTCACAGTGATATCACAAAACATACGCAGTATATATTGTAATTTAGATAGTTTTATATCAACAGTTGCAAATATTCAAACGGATGTGGATGTAATGGTTTTTACAGAGTGTCGCATTGATTCTAACAAGCCCATCCCGTGTCTCGACGGGTATACTTCATACTCAACTAAAATACATCTGAACCAGAACGACGGAGTGGTGGCATACTGTAGGGACCATACAAACACCAGATATAAAGAAATAAACTTAGTACATGCATCATGTCTTCAGATTGAATACAATGACATCGTTATTTTAGGAATATATCGATCTCCTTCCCATTCTAATGCGGAACCCTTTATTAATTCTCTTAACAAACATTCAGAAACTATCAGACGTCATAAAAATATTATCGTTACTGGGGACATCAATATCAATTTAATTCTGGAAACATGTAAGTATCAATTCGAAAAGAATAACAGACTAAGGTACCTTAATATGCTATCGACCCACGGTATGATAACAGGACACTCTCTACCAACTAGAGAGCAAAACTGTATTGACCATTTTATATTAAAGATGAATAAAAGTAGACCTTTGGCTACTGTTGTTGTATTTAATACAAGTATTACAGACCATTTAACAACATTCCTTTGTTTCCCAAATGCTCTGCCTGAAAAAACTATAAGAAAGATTAAGTTAAAAACCGATTTTGACAAAGCACTTAATAAATTAGCTAACAAAAAACAAGTGTTTACCGACATCTTATCTTGGGAGGATCCTAATGCAATGATAGATAGTCTTACAGCTGAGATCTCTCAGTGCATGTCAGAAAGCACTTCAACTCTGATTATCCCTAAAAGTAAGCGTTTAATCAAGCCTTGGATGACACCTGGAGTACTGAAGTGCATACATAACAGAAATAAAATGCAAAGAGAACTAAAGTCGGATCCATTTAACGAAATACTAAAAATAACATATAAAAAATATAGAAACTATTGCAACCATTTACTCAAAACACTTAAACGAAATTATGAAAGACCTCAGCTTGCACAATCTACACAGAACCCGAAAAAGTTGTGGAACAGCATAAAAACTATTACAAACCAAAAACAAAAAAATGACATGAACCAACATCTGTTTAATAACAACTCGTCTCCCATTGAAGTTTGCAATAATGTTAATACCTACTTTGCTAGCGTAGGGAAAAATCTTGCTGATAAGATTGTACGCCGCGAAAAAAAATTTTAAATACGTGACATCTGCATCGCAATCGCAGTCATTCGTACTTCTGAATGCTGATTGTGAAGAAGTGTCTCGTGTGCTGGCAGGACTTAGATCGGATAGTGCTCCAGGGTGGGATGGCGTTTCAGTTAGGTTTTTAAAAATGGCAAAAGATATTGTGATTCCAGTTATCAGTCATATTGCGAACATCTGCTTCAGGAGAGGGATCTTCCCACTTAGCCTTAAACTAGCCTTGATCACGCCAGTATTCAAGAGCGGAGACAATGAACACATAAATAATTATAGGCCAATCTCTGTACTACCAGCCATATCAAAGATATTAGAAAAAATAATTAATAACAGAATTACTGACTACCTAGAAAAGTATAGCATTCTTTCTGAATCGCAATATGGGTTTCGACGGGGGAAATCCACCGAGGATGCAGTCATAGCTCTGAGTTCGCTAATCACAGAGAAACTTGATAAGGGACACAGGTGCCTTGGTGCCTTTATCGACCTCAAAAAAGCATTCGATACAGTATCGGTCCCTATTCTTATTCAAAAACTCGATAATATTGGCATTAGAGGTCAGGCCCTGGCATTGCTTAAGGACTACTTGAGTGACAGAAAGCAAAAGGTTAAGATAGGAGACAAAATTATTGATGATAGGGAGGTCACTGACGGGGTGCCGCAGGGTAGCGTCCTCGGACCTACACTATTTTTAGTATATATAAATGACTTACTAAATCTGAAGCTCTGTAATGCTCAGCTATTCTCGTATGCCGATGACACAGCGGTTATTTTCTCGGGAGCTACATGGAGTGATGTTCGTAAATACACATTAAGAGGGCTGGCGATTATTGCAGACTGGCTAGACTCCAACTTACTCACACTAAACGCAGAAAAGACAAACTATATATGTTTCTCTATTAATAATAAAACAAAACCGGGCCCTAATTATGATATTAAAATCCACCGATGTTGTTATTACACTGACCAGGACGACCATTGCGACTGCCCCACCATTAATAGGGTAACCTCAACTAAGTACCTAGGTGTGATTGTTGATTATCGACTAAGCTGGCACAATCACATGGACCTAGTGATTACTCGAATTCGGAGAGCTATATGGATCTTTAAAATATTAAGACATGTCGCAGATAAACCGTTGCTACATAGGATCTACCTAGCATTAGTACAGTCAATAATAGGTTACTGTATCACTGCTTGGGGAGGTGGTTCTAAAACAAAATTATTAGAAGTCGAAAGAGCTCAACGGTTATTACTTAAGGTCATGTATTTTAAGCCACGTAGATTTCCTACAGTCGAACTGTATGAAATGTGTCATATCCTTAGTGTAAGGAAACTTTATATATATCACGTTATCTTAAAAACTCATAAAACACTACATTATACACCACAAACAACAGAAAAGAGACGCAGAAATAAAGCAGTTCAAATTTCCAATAGTAAAACTAAATTTGCAAGAGACCAATTCAAACATAGTGCAGGATATCTTTACAATAAGATTGACAAAGAGCTTCAAATCTATCCACTGAAAACCTCACACTGTAAAAATATACTACAAACATGGCTTGAAGGTCTTACCTATAATGAAACAGAATATTTGGTATCATACAGGATCTATTGTTAACCAATTAGAGTCGAAAACTATTGTATTAAAGTATTTTAAATTTATTGAAAATTATTGTTAATTGTATTTAAATGTTTAAAATGTATTAAATTTCATAAAATGTATCAATATCCAGAAATGTATCAATTGATTATATAATATAATTTCATAATTTATTTATTTTTGTAGAAGAGCGAGCCCTCCTGGCACAAGTATTTAAATATACTTAAAAGGAGGACTCAACAATGTATCATAGCTTATACTAAAGGAAAATAAATAAATTTCATTTCATTTCAATGACAAAAGAAGCGCTCACCCGCCCACCCAAAATTATAATATGTATCAAATTAAAAAAAAAAAGAAGATAGCCGTAGGTCGCCCCAGAGTCGTTTTATGTTTAATTAGGTAAATAAACCAAGACACGTCAAGTCTCTTGGTTGGTTCAGCATTTTGTAAAATAATTAAATTATTGATACAGATAATGTATTCACTTTGCTTCTATCTAGAGGGGTATTTTTAAACAAAAAATGAGAGATATAACGATTTGAAACAACTTCCATTATCCGAAAACTGTTTTGTTTGGAAGAAAATAGCGCTCATAAGCAAAGTGACGTCCGCTCACTGAAATGATGGATTGTGCCATAGAATTGACAGTTAGCTTTTGTAAGCGCTAGCAATTGCTTTATTTGTAGAGAAAAAACAACGTGACGGTTCGCTATGACTCACATTTGATTGTATAATTGGCGCTTAATCGAAATGTTTAGACTTAGGCCGCACAGATGCCGTTACTTGGCGGTTACAATTCTGCTAACAATTCTTGATACTTCGAGTATGGGCAAAACGTCAAAAATGTATCCCATAGTGTTTTTTTTTTCAATTAATTAGAGAATCGGGGCCCTAGACAATATGGAGGATATTGACTCCATATAGGTATTTTAAAATTTTGTTTCGACCCCTAGTATAAGTGTGCCTCATGGCAAACCTAGGGCACTATTTTTGAATCACTCGCGTCAAGATGGCGAGCGAAATTCGTTAATTATAGTGTATTTTTTTAATGTACATCAGTTGAAATCCACACGGGAGGGATTTTAAAAAAAATATTTCAAATTTGTGAGTAATTCCGTGATTTTCGTTGATTTTTAATTCGCTTTCAAATGAATATCGACTTTTGAATGCAATATTAAAGTGAGTGGTTCATAAATAGGGACCATCGATTTGCTGGTTTTCTCTTTAAATTGGACTCGTTACGCTATTCTCTATTAGGAGGGTAGGTAAGACTTTTTTAGGCAATGAAACATCACGCTGCGATGGGAGGGAAAGGAGAAAAACTCAAAACGCGCGGACGCAATCACGGGGGGCCGCTAGTCTATACAAATAACTCAAAGCCCATATACATATCATACAAAGTGAATCTCAAAATTTAAAGTGGATATCTGGATCAGTACTTAACCTACCACGATTATTCAGATCAAACCTACCTCCCTTCCGAAAAGGGTGGAATCTTAAGATGATACTCCTGCATTGAAACCCACTCCACATTCACATTGAAAACCACTTAACATAACAATCTTAGAGTTCAAATAAGGAGTAGATGAATGTTTGACTTTGCTCGTCAAATATCGGGAATGAAGTGATCGCATGAGCAGCGTAAACCTAATCATCCAGAGCCAACAGTGGCCGCCATTCCCAGTCACGGAGATGTGTTTAACTTGTAACGTTCCATCCACGCTGTTTGATTGAGATCGGCCGGACTACGTTTTGGATTGAGTGAGGATTAGATAAATGGAATATTTGAAGGCTTATGCCTTAAGTTCGAAAGTTTAGGCAGTTTCTGGTCCGACGTGACCAGTCAATTTTGAGGAGATTTGGCAGCTTGTTTGTCCTTGCCTAGCGTCAGCTAGACCTTATTCTGGTTTAATATAAGAACAAAGAAATATTTCAAGACATCGCAGTGAGCGCTGTATATGATAAAGTAAACATAAAATGATATTGAAATTGACTGTTACGATAGTGCAAAAAGCAATATAAAATTAATATTTCGTCGAAAATGCTATCAGGTATTTAATAATGTCACAGTGATCCTTCACAAAAAAACATTTGCATTCACTGCTGCAGCGTTCATTTAAAAAATAAGCGCACCGATGAAATACCGCAACAATGCCCTTAAAACTTCTACATTTCTTTGTTACGAAAATGGACCGTCCACAACAATATGAAATGAACAGAGAAAAAAGTACAAGGCAAACTTTAAAGTGGTTCTATAGGAGCTAGAGAGTATTTACGTCAGTGGCCGGTAAAACATCCTTCGCGCATACAAATCAGTGAAACTGGCCAAGTTTGAATAAAACTTTGCAAAATTAACTTTGATCGTGTTTTAATGCTTGTGTCTGCTTGGCTGTTGTATTAAATTGCAGTTTATATCCGCGCCATCTTCCTTCAACTAGTGTTTGAATGAGTTTCGTGTAAAGTTTAACTCATTTAGGCATCGCTCGAAAGAAGCTAGGGTTTTTAAACTTCGCAAGTTAACGCCTGCTTCGACTCTCGCCTTTTAAAATCAGAAACTTAGTTGATGAAGGAACTAGCTACGAATGTACTAGTTTCTAGATATAACGTGCTTTATTGATTGCCGACCATTTAGCTCAATAATGAAAAAACTAATATTTAATAGCCATTGCAGCTATTTTTGAGGCCAAGAGTATTACGCACACACAAATTATGCCCACAAACTCATGTATCTATAGTAGGATTAAAGTATAGTAAACATCGAAAATACCTTATGAAAATATAAAGAGTTACAAATACTCACTCAATATAAAATTATATAAAGTCAACACACATCTTCATTAGCTTAGTTCACTGCTGAGGAAATTAAGTTTAGGTGGTTTCAAATACTCGGCTTGTTCGCCGAGGTATTTCGAATGGCGGATGCCAAACGACGGTGCGGGATTACTACGCTTGGACACCATAAACTGAAAATGACAATAAGACCTCATTTAAGATGCGCATACATTTTCCTTATTCCCGAAAGGCAGGCGTTATTACATACAAAAGGACGATGATTGTATCCGATTGACATTATGTGTCCTGAAAAAGCCGAGTCCTTCTACGAAATATGGTGATTTTCTATACTACGTCGTAAGATTAATGAAAATCTTATTATATAAGAATTTATGATACATTTTTGTCGTGCTGATTTCTGAAAAAAATATCTGCCCAAAAAATACCGCTAAACTTAATAAAGCGTTGGCTCTGTAGAGCCGGGTATTTATCGCCGAGCGTGAGGTGGGTGTAATTTCTTGGCAAATGTTTGTCGACTCGAAACCTCTCGTCTTAATGACAGCACATAGTCGTTGATTAAGTCTTAAACGACATATATTGATGTGTGAAATAACAACGAACCTTTTTCTCGCAATACGTATTAGGCGCGGGCATCTTCGGCGCTTTGATGCGCTTGAACGGCTCACCGAAAGAGAATGCGGGTTTGTTTTTCTTTACGAAATTAAAATTAGGTTCGTGTTCGCCGGGCCCCGGGAAATCTGGAATCTTGTCAGGTTTCTTCGTAATGCCGAGAGTGTACGCCGGGGCTTTCCTTCGAATAATTGTTTCGCATTATTAAACTACTCTGCGGTGGAAGAAAATGGCGAAAGATCTTTCTACATCCAGCGCGTTAATTGTTAGTCAATTCACAACGTAAGACTTTAGATGTTGTAGCAGTTAGCTTTTAAGGTCATGTAAAGTGGGGAGCGGAAGATCTCAATTATCATTGCTATCAGAATAACAAAGTTTTACGAAACTCCTAACCTAAAGAAGACAAAGAAATAACAGACACATTTTATCATTACGTTTAACGTAGAAATATTCTTTTGAACGAGATTAATTGCCGTCGTGAATTATAAATTAGCAATAAAATTACTCCGTGAGGTTTCTTTGTAGTCTAAGACTAGAGAATTCAAGATTTTAACTTGATAAGATTTTATACAGTTAGTGTTGCTGCTCGATAGCCCATTATCGACAGACCATCGAAAGGTCTATCGATACTATTAAAAGATACTAATCGACAAAAAAAGAATACTATTGACTTTATTAAACCTAGTTAAATAATTCACTAGCAAAAGTACTAAGTAATAGTAGCATTTTTAATGTTGCTGCTGAATATAACAATTCCAATCGATACCGACGGT
The DNA here is from genome assembly GCA_963924145.1 of Pyrausta purpuralis. Classification (NCBI taxonomy): domain Eukaryota; kingdom Metazoa; phylum Arthropoda; class Insecta; order Lepidoptera; family Crambidae; genus Pyrausta; species Pyrausta purpuralis. Next base: position 10,351,371 of record OZ001659.1, on the reverse strand, counting down.
TTTGTCCTTTTGATAGTGCAAAAATATTGAAAATATTGATAGTTATTTAAACAGTTAGCTTTAATACTATCGACAGCACTGCAGTATATGATGCTGTTGTATCAAACTGAGAATAGGCCTATCGATAGTTGGGCAACAAAACAGTGCCTTCATACGAGTATATTAGAGTGAATTCGAGCTGTATTGTAGACAAATGTTTTTAAACTTACTTGCCGGGCAAGGGCGGCCAGTACATGTTGGGCGACGGGGTCCACATATCCCAAGGCTGGTAGGGCGGGCGCGCCGCAGGCTGCATCGTGTATGCCGGAGGCTGCTTATACTGCACCTGCAGACCTGGGGCGTACGTAGCCGGCCCTGGCATTTTGCCCCGCCCTTCCAAGGGGTCGATCTGAGGCGTCACCACTCCATTGGGCACCTTGTACTGACCTGGTTTGTATTTTAGAAAAATAAGTTATTCACAGAATTGTTCATCATAAACAAGAATACAATATACCTCCAGAACGTCTGGGTCTGGGAATTTAAAAACTGAATGTAATTAAGGTACCTAAGGCACTTTATGAAATAAAAGGTATTTGGCACACGTTTATTGAACCATGTTTACAAAGGTCGTTTGACTTATTTGTGTTTAAAATTATGTAGCAGACTAATTTGTTAATCTTGTTTTAATTTGATCAGTGTAATTTATGTTGTTTTGTATGATTTAAACATCATGCAATTAACTCACAAGTACAAGATAACGTAAGAAACACTAACTCATCAGTCAAAAGTGAAACATCTTTAATCATATTTCTTTTTGAAATGACTTAGTTTATACCAATTATAAATTTGTTTGTGTAAACTATCATTTAAGCCGAATATTATAACGTCAGGTTAAGATACAAATGGTTTTCAGTTCACATTTCTCAACGCAGCTATGCAGGAAATGCGTTACGCTTATTTTGCAATGGTCGCAAAATAAAATGCTTGTGCTATTATGGTAATTGATTTGATGTAAATATGAATTAACACGATGTTCTGACAAACATTGAAATAATAATAACTAAGTACCAATATCATGGCAAGTCAGAAGCTATACAGCGCAAACCTTTCACTAGACTAGTCATAGACGGTGTAGTATATGAGCCGGCTTCTATTTTTTTTAATAGCTCGTTTGGATATGGCGTGTGATTTTCGTTAGTGAACTTATTACGAAATAACGACAACGCAAAATGTAGATGTTAGTACTCCCAAAATTCATCTTTTTAGGGTTTCGTAGCTGAATGGCAAAAAACGGAACCCTTATAATTTCGTCAAGTCTGTCTGTCTGTCTGTCTGTTCGTATGTCACAGCCATTTTATTCTGTAACTATAATTCTGTAAATATAATTCATCTTTTTAAAATCCCTACTATGTGGAATACAATTTATTTTCAATCGAAAATTTGACTTTCACAAATAAATTTCACACGCCATAATGTGACGTCTATATCGCTTGTACCGTACGTACCAAAAAAGCGTCGCGCCTCCTATTCTTACCTCTATTGACATAACGGCCTGACGACTCAGTTGCTAACGTGCCGACTATAGTTACAAGCACCAACATGGCAAAAAGAAGTCGTTACCCTTTCTCGTCAATCCCTGAACGTTGAGCAAGGGCGCGTTGGGCTTGGCTGCAGGCTTTGCTATGATGTTCGGGGTGCGGTGGCCGAATGTGTACGCCGGCGCACGTTTTATCTTGGAAAATCCTTTTCCACCTGAAATTATTTTAAGTCAAGTTTCTATCATTATTCTTGTTCGGTTCGACTTAAGGAATACTCTGCCTCAACAGCTGAAGTTTTACTTAAAACTATTAAAATATGGATAGCCAAATGTTGATATCGACAACTATGGTTACCTCCTACAATTTAACGAGTATTGAAACTTTTTTTAGACTAGAAACCTAAGCAGTTTTGTTGTTATCTTATATCTAACAATTTTTATTAGTAACAAAAGGTTGTGTGGCAAAGGGAAAAGGTAACGCTATTAGTTGAAAAATGTCGGATACCAGTGGACATTTTAAATTTTATAATAAGGTACTTTCTATGTCGAAGCTGGCACCGGCTGCAGCAGATTTATCTAGCTCTTAAGCTGAAAGCTTAATAGCTTGGTTGGTTTTATGATAACAAGTTTAATAAAAGTAATTCACAGAAGTCCTTGGAGAGGGCGATGCAATAATTAATTCCTGTTTGATTCGATCACATTTTTTCGTAGAAATATAAACGAACGTTAGCTGCTTCGGTAGAATTAGTTTTTCAGAGTGGTGAAGTTGAATAATTTTTACAGTGTAATACGTTTACTTAGATTGTCTACGCTGACATGAGACTTACTTTGAAACGCGAGCGTTCGGGAACGGATTATTAGAGGGAAAAGTTAAAATGATATAACTAATTATTTTTTATTAATAAATATAAAATCTTTCACCAACATCCTAAGCCAACATCCTTCTTTTTTCTTCAGTCATTGTTATTTTTTAACCGACTTTAAAAAAGGAGAAGGTTATCAATTCGACTGTATGTTTTTTTTTGTATGTTTGTTACCTCATACCTCAGTCGTTTGTCGACCGATTCCAAAAATTTTTTCGCCTACTTAGGTATACCCTATACCTTCTAATTGGTCCCATTTTTTTTCAATTTGGGATCTGATGATGGGATCTTGGTGTAATCGAGAGAAACCCTCAAATTTTAAAGGCACGTATAGTGTTTCTTTACTTGAATCTTTATGTTGACATGTTGTTACGTCTAATAGTCAACATCTTGTGGGGCTGAGCTGATGGTGGAACTCCTTAACGCTTAAGAGTTCAGTAATTATAATGAAAGAACTTATAATAGGTAGTTTGTAGCTTCTTAAAAAACAGAGTCATAAAGTGGCCCCCCTTCTCCTGTAATCTCTAAAAATGAAGAAATAAAATTAACTTTAAGAAAGTAAAAACCGACTTCAAAACCAAAATGCACTAAAAAGTCTTAAATAAACTCTTGACCCTTGAAAGGAAAGGAACCCATTTTAGGCAAACAATTTCTTTTTGGAGTCGGCGCCATCACTTTGACCATCAAGCATCAACTATCACAGCACCGACTCCAAAAAGAAATTGTTTGCCTAAAATGGGTTCCTTTCCTTTCAAGGGTCAAGAGTTTATTTAAGACTTATTAGTGCATTTTGGTTTTGAAGTCGGTTTTTTCTTCCGACGCATTCCGCTTAAAAATTCTAGTCCCGTAAGTCCGTCTAGCATAGAGGACTCCATGTCCAAAATTGTTACTACGTCTATAAACAATTGCGTATCAAAATTTTGATTCCATTATCCTTTAAATTCATCATTAGATACGTGCACTCAAAGACACGTTCGCGCGTTTACTGGTCGCAACCCAGAAGTCCCTACTACTTCGACGTGAAACTAGCGTGCACGCGATTTACGCGCTAATTTTTAATTAGAAAACTCATGCATGTCTCGTGGACGCAAAGTTTGGATCTCACCAAAGCGCGTACTATTCTACAGGCGTAGGATTCGCGACGACTCACCAGACGGGTGACATCGGATTAAAGAAAATAAACAATCAAATTTGTTTACATACCAAATAATTCGGGCGGCTCATACTCGGCGGCGCTGGGTGTGGGCCTCTCACCCGCCACTGAGCCTCGGCGCTTCGTCGGCTTGGCCGGCACCTGCTTCACCAGTTTAGCACGACACTCCCAACCCCACGGCATTTTATTCAACAAACAACATCAAACCACAAATAAACACGCTACCAAAAAATACAATTTTTTGACACTATTTGACAATGATCATGTATTCTTTTGACAAGTAGATAGGTAATGATGACACTGACACAGTCAGATGTTTTCTAAACAAACAATTACCTATTGCAAAAAGTAGGTTTGCATTGATTATCCTGTTTATTTATTTAAACTTTATTGCACTGTAAAATGTACAATTGGCGGACTTAATGCCTAAGGCCATTCTCTACCAGTCAACCATCTGGTTATGCAGAGAGTTTAGTCAGTGGCGGAATATTAATAATAAGTGAGAGGAGAGTGGTACAAAAAAAGAAGTAAAATGCACTAACATAATATTACACAAATAGTATAGTATAATTATCTTGGGTAGGTTTATTTTGCTAATCGGTTGTTTGCTGTTAGTTGTTATCGTAAACAATGTAATATCAACAATCGCAATGATTACGGATTATGTAGGTAGTATATTGGAATTTGGATTTCAATAAAATTAAATGTTAGACTGCAATAATTGTAACACGTATTGTTACATGCCTAAGTTTAGTTTCCACCCTTTTTCAAAGTCAATCAAGGAAAAGTCAAGTGACGGTCACGAATCACAGTAAATAGACCTCAACTCGTAACTCTTATCGTATCCTTAATAAGAAATAAGAGTACAGCGAAGCCTAGCGTTCCGTTCCATAAAGCGTCCTGCAGACACATCTCGGCAACTACACACAATAACGAGGGCCCGAATCACGGCGCTCGCGATAACATTTGGAGATAAAAGCGGCACGGAGCGTCGGAATCAGGGGAGCAAATAAAAACTCGGTGGGAATTTCCACGGCCCAGGAAATTGAGCTGCACCGGATATCGTCGCACCGGGCCGACGTGCGACGGAGGAACGCCATCCGGCCGAGGTGGGCCGTCTTCATTATTCCTTCATTCTCTCACATTTCAATTCTGCGAAAAAAGAGCTCGGTTGCGCAATGCGAATGATCGTCGTTTGTTTTTTCATTTCGCAACTCGCGGTCTAATTATATTTTTCTTGTGCGTGTTGTTGGTACTTGATTCACAAGCACAATATTTTGGGATATAAGCAGAATATTAAAGCAGTAGGTCTTTAAGGTATTCAACAAAACTTATGGCATTTAAATAAAATGTTTAGCAATTAAACCGCCTTCAATAAACTGACTAAATAACGCATTCGTCCTATATTTAAGAAAAACAACTGATTTTGTGCATGATTATATGTGTAGACTGTTTGTATAAGTAAGCTGACATCATCATCATGCACCGCCCCCTAAAGAATGTGTTTCTTCTTAATAGAAGCCGAATGCGCTTAAGCTTTTAAGTCAGTTTTTCGAAGCATGGTTTTATTTCTTCAATAATTTTTATTTCATTATTTTAAGTTCTATCTCAAAATCTACTTGGACCGATTTTGATTAAACTTACACTGTACCTTAAGTAAACTATACCTAATTGAAGAATTACCTCTCTGTGAATGATTTCTCGTATTAGAGAATCCAGAGACAAACATAGAAACATACAAATACCTATATGTGACATCCCTCTGCTGGTCAAAGGCCTTACCTCAACTATGAGGTAGTTTGAGTCAATCTCCACCACGCGGGCGCAGTGCGCGTTGGTGGAGGAGTGTTTGCAAGGAAAGCGACTAACCCTGCTGTCAGATTTTATCAAGCCGCCCATAAGGCCTCTGACTAGGCTTAACGACTAAAATCAACCGATATTAGCCGGGACCAACGGCTTAACGTGCCTTCCGAAGCACGGAGATGCTCGTGATGTACGTCACTTATATGGTCGGAATGGTCACCCATCCAAACACGATCGCGCCGTGGGTTGCTTTACTTCGGTATTACTACCAAAGCGCTGCTACCACTGCGCTACGAGCAGCTCAACAAACATACATACACTAACGAAATTTTGCACTCGTGTCAGGAAGCCATAACAATATACAAAAAAAAATATCAAAATTCTGACGATATTACAAACATTCAGGTCGAAATGATTACCTTATCCTTTTTTCTGAAGTCGGTATAAACGTAGTCTACAAATGCTTATAGCTTAAATGACGATCCAATTATCAGCGCGACCTATTATTATAAATTTGATTGTATCTAAAATGGTATTAAAAGTAGGCTAACAATATGGCGGACGCGGAATGGAGGTCGCGTGTATTATTCAAGTGACATAGTCTCGACAGTTGGATGAAGATATTTTTCAATAGAGTATTTTGTACTTTTATTATCAATTTGAAAATGCATTAAAATACAATGTACTCATACTAAAACGGTTTAATTTTATATCGTAGGTGAATGAATGTGCCTAGCACTTATGAATAAATACGGGAGCTGCATGAAGTTCGTTAACTTCGTAGAAATCTAGCCAGTTTGCGGTTAACTCGTAACTAAATTTCAAAGGCTAGTTGTAAATAAAATATGACTTCATTCGCTGAAGTCGGTAGGTACCCATCTGACTCTGAATAATTCTGGACAAGGTCATTATTATTCAGATTGTATTTGAAACCTTCTTGAATAGTTGAATTAGAATGTTGGACATTATTAAGTACCAATTGCATAATAGTACGTTCTAGTCATATGATAATAATGACGTATCAAGTGACATAGGTACAAAAACTAATAGGTAATACTATGAAGTATGAGATAGGAAAGATATTTTTTATTGCACATGAAATTAATTAATTTACAAATCCGTTCGTCCGGAAATGTACAATTTAGGCGGTGTTATCGCTATAAGTGATCTCTTTCAGACAACCTTTGGGTAAAGAAATAATGCGATTTAAGGAAGGGGTTTTTGTGCATAGAAAATAAGGAGCTAAGTGAAATAGAAATATATATGTATAAAAATATATAAATAATAATTATATATAAATGTAAACAAATTGAATATAATAGTATATATAGTATTCATAAGTAACACACAATATGTTTCCTAAACATATATGTACGGGGTGTATAATATAAACCAACACAATATAAATCATACATAATATATTCACAAACCAATGTGAAATAAAAGGAAATGACTGAGACCCCAGATAATATAATACTACCTCAGACATAAAAGTAGATATAACTATTGTGAAGAGAGTAGATGTTCCAAGTAAGTTCTAAGTATCTGCTTATCCTAACAGCCTTTTAATATCCACAGTAATAATGAAAGTTATTCAGTTCGCTAGAGAAGTCTTGCCACGTAATTAATTAGATACGTGTGGAGGAACTGTGTAATATCTTCGATCTTTCCAGCCCTACTTACAGCGTGTGGCCTGTAATAGGTGCAAAAAACTGGCCAAGTGCGAGTCGGACTTGCGCACTGAGGGTTCCGTGCCAACGTTTGACTGAATTAGGGAATACACTTTTTTCCACTTAGTTCCTAGCTAAAATACCACAATATTTTGTTGACAGCAAATGTAACTTTGTTTTTCATAGTGTTTGCATGAAAAACAAAGTTATGTTTGCGGTTGTTGAAAATGTGCTATATCTCAAAAAAATCTAGTTCGATCCCGTCCAAACCAATTTACACGCGTTAAGTTTAGAAATTAGATGGGGGGGGGGGACGCCCATTTTACTACTTTGGAAGCGCTTATCTATCAAACGTTAGACTTTAAAAGAAAATTATTTAGGAACCTCCATGTCATTTTAAAAGATCTATCTATAGACACGCAAAGGTTTGACTAAAAAATACATTTTCCATTTGGCTACGGAACCCTAAATATTTTAATCAATGATTCGACAGAGTACATGTTTAACTCAGTATTAATCGAAACCACTAAGAATTGATTAGTGACTGCTTAAATGGCCTACATTTTTAATTTTTGCTCTATACAGGCTCCTATTACAGACTACACTCTCTATAACATATGCGTAATAAATGTGTTTCATTTTGTTTATTATAATTACAGAAGTGTGTTCCAATTCGGGCACCACACAAAATCAAAAGTTCAAATTAATAAATATCAATGTTTAATAAAAAACTTTCTTTTTCTCCATTTATCGTACGCTCTTGTTGTAACATAGGTCTAATAGTCCCCCTAGTCGATTTCGACTACGGTGGCCAGTCACAATGACTAACCGACTGCGCGGGACATATTTTAGTGCACAAGTGTGTGCGCAAACACAGGTGCACTCTCCATTCCTTTTACTCTCATAGCCCGATGGGACAGCAATCTGACACGATCGGAGAGAGTTAAGGTTCAGGACCAACGGCTTTACGTGCTTTTCCGAGGCACGGGGGTGAAACACCGCCAACTTCCAAACTCCGGGCTCACAGAACAGAAAAACTCAGGTAGGTATATATTTTGGCCCGACCCGGGGACGAACCCGGGACCTCTGGCGCAGCCGCAGCAACATAGGTATATCTGTTTCTTGTTTGGTAAGTTTTATAGTTTTCACTTCAGCGTCTTGACCAGACGTAATTGGACCAATTTTTTTTATCGATGATTCTACCGAGCATACCTAGACCTTGATATGGTTAGTACGGTAGTCTCAACATAGTTCCCTTTAAAACCACCAGGTGGCGCCCCAAAGACGCCGCTGAGACAAAATTGGTGTTTTCGTGTATTTAATTAATTAAGTGTATTTAATTATTGAGAAAAATCTTTGAAGCTTTAAAAATTACACATATTGTTTAAGATTTATTAACGATATATCTACGTAAGTTAAACGGATATTTGATGCAGCAGAAAATCTAAAAAAATGAAATTGTTTACGCTAAATATCAAAAATTTTGCTTTAGACTTTGCCCGCTAAAATGTTTTTACTCAGAGCTAAAGTACTCCTTAGTTAGAATACCTAATCAATGTACAAATAGCTAAGTTGTAATAAATGACACATTTGATTGCAATACATTGCTAGTTCGATTCATTTAGTTAAAACATTTTTTTTTAAATAAAACCATTAAGAATTGATAACAGCGCTGGTAGTCTGATGTTGCAAAAATTTGACATTTCGTTATCACAAAATATAGCTTGCAGTATCACGAAATCTGATAAAATTAACCGTATTCATATCGCAATCTTCAAACATACACATTTGCCACGAATCGTACCCGATACACATCCTCCCATTATCTAGGGTAAACGTTATAACGGAAGATATTTTTATACTGGAGAGCTTATAGTCCTTACTGTCGAACTGATGGTTTTTACTGTCAATAAATGAATAATAAATATCCTTTGGACATTCCCACACATCGCCATCTAGTCCCAAAGTAAGCTACTCAAAGCTTGTGTTATGGGTGCCAGACAACGGATATAATACTTAAATACTTCTTTTTTTTTTTGTAAATACATACATGATATACATAGAAAACACCCAGACCAATACAAACAGACATGTTCATGCACACAAATGTTTGTATTGTGCGGGGATCGAACTATGGATGTTTCGATACCATCAAACTATCGATACCTACTCATTTCGATAGTACTCAAATCTTCTTTCGATACTACTTAAACAAATACTCTTAAAGTATCGATACTTACTTATATCGATACTTTACGAAAAACTATTATATCTTTTTTATTTTGAAGATGCTCACAATGAACGTTGAAGGATATTTTTGAAAAAATGAGAAGAAAAATAATCTACTTATTTAAAATGTTTTGCGTCACATGCTTACTTTAAACATAAAACTCTTCAGCATTAAAATTGTAGAGCTCAATTGGTAGAACGTTTGGCCCGGTTAGCCAGAAGTTGCTGGTTCAAGTCCCACCCGTGCGCAAATTTTTGGTTTCTTATTTCATCTTTATGAATTTCTTTTTCTTCTTGTGCCCATGTGCTAACTCCATATAATCGTATGCAGGTGTTGCAGTAGACGGGACATCATGTTCTGACTTACTCAGGGCTACTTGGTTGTCTTAGGTTTTTTAAAAGATGATATGCTGATTCGATTTGATACCAAGTACTTTTGTTTCGATACCGAGTAGGTATCGCAAGATTGATGCGATGCTATTTTTACTTGGTATCGAATCAAAAGTATCGAATACCTACTCGTATTTACTTGTATCGAAATGTCCCTAGATCGAACCCGCACCCGCTGCGTAGTAGGCGATTTCTCGACCCCTACACCAGACGGGTCGTCAACAATTCATCATCATTCATAAATATGCAACAATTCATCAAATTTAATTAAAGATGTTTGACTGATTGTAAATAGAGACAAAAAAATGGCATGAAATCATAATAAAGGTTCAGAAAATAATATTATGCAATAAACCTCATCTCAGCACAAGCACACAGCAATAAAACCGGCTAAGTGCGAGTCGGGCTCGCTCACTAAGGGTTCCGTGCCAACTTTTACTCAATTAGAGATCCACTTACTTCCACTTAGCCAAAATTCCATAATATTTTGCTGACTGCAAATATAACTTTGTTTTTCAGAGTATTTCTATAAATAATAAAGTTATGTTTGCGGTTATTGAAAATATGCTATACCTCAAAAACTGTTAGTTCGATCTTGTTCAAACCAACTTCTACATCATGTTTTTTTTTTTAATTTACACTCGCTTAGTTTAGGGCCATTATTTGAGCACCGTATTTTGATGGTCACATGTTTGTAATTCCAAACATATTCAATGTTTAGTTTAAGAATAAATTTTGTATGTTTTATCATGTATCTATCCATATGAATTCACTTTAAAATATGTAATTATATTTATAGTTTTGTAGGAAAAAATATTTTAACATCGGAATCGGGAGTAAAACTGCTGTTCTTCGCGCGTCACACCGAGTTGGCGCTCAGTTTAAACACTCATGTCTTGCTGAGCTTTTACATTATAATAACATTATATATGTCAAAAAATTGGACATATAGTCAGGATAAGTTATATTGAGGTGGAAAAAATCCGTCTTTAGATTTAAATTTTATATAATTAATTTTGTGTCGGTCACACGATTTTAGCATTTTCGAAAATGTGACACATACATGCTCATAACTTCAAAAAGGTTCAACCTATCGATACAAACCAAAGGTCCGCAGAAACTTCAGACGCGTTAAAACACCAATAGAAGACAAATTAATATCTCACAGCAATGATATAGCTTATTACAGCCCCTTGCTTTTTATTTTTTTTCTTCAGACCCTAGTTCATGTGACCCTTCATGGGTGATGTTTTGAGATTATAAGTCAGCGTTACGAATAAATGTCTACTATTGAATCATAAAACTCATAGTCAAGATTCATTTGAGCTGATTAGATAACATAAGCGTTAGTTACTTAATTTAATATTTCTGAAAATTTAAAATTTTCCTCACTTGCGTGGCACAACTTTCGTGGTCAATTGCCCACGAAAGTTACAAATCATACCACGAAAGGTTATCAGGGTGTACTGATCTCACTAAAAATTGTATTTTATGGTTTGTAAATGCAGTTAAAATAACCGCCTTAAGGTTTTATACTTGAACTTTTCTACTAAGACAGTTTCCAGAGGCACAGATAAGATTTACTGAAATAATGTAGCTTACTAGAAAAATATGTAGAACATGACGTCTTAAATATTAATTTTCGTTCGGCTTTGAATCGCCTGACCAATCTATTTACTAATTATATAACAGCGTAAAGTAATCATAATAAGTTACTCAAAAAAAAGCATACTCATTAATTAATTTTCGTGCATTATTCGTAATTACCCCAATTTGTGTTGTTTACATGAGAAAATAATGAATATCACAAAAGCAAACCTCGAAAATAATTATTTGCCACTAATAAGAATGATGGCAGTTTATGCCAGTCGTCTTTATTTAATCAACCAAGCGGCATGGCTAAAATTTGAGCCTGGTCTAAAGCTGGAAATTGTTGACTAGACCGATAAAAGAGTCTTCTTTGAGGCTACTAGATAAAGACTGTAAATCATGAGTTTGTTTCACGGGATAAATACAATAAAAACTGATACTATACATTCAAGGTTTGACAATAAGTGCGTGACGTCTGGTGTTTATTTCCAAAGATGCTAAAGAAATAGTTATTTCTTAATTGGATAAGAAAAGGTCGTATTTTGAACGCTCTTACAGCTATGATCCAGCAGCTAGTAGTCTAAATAGTCTCACTCTAGGCAAGAAAAATATCTGGAAAACTAATTTGTAGCTTGTAAAGATTATGAGGGGAATAATTTATGCATTTGACTTTGAAAATGAGTTCTGACTCTTCTCATTATAGCCGGCAAATATCTAACTACTAAAATGCAAGGTTACCTATATGTAATTTGAGGCACTATTTTGGAGGGTAAAGAGTTGATTGCTACAGATTTGCTACCATGTACCTTAGCTTAACTTTATAACCCCAGATGATTTCGACAGAATGCGGATACTTACCAAGATTTGTCAAGGAAGTGATTAGGTTACAAAATACTATAAATTCCATCGTGAGTATGGGTTTAAATTGTCGAATATCAAAATACCATTGATTTGAAAGTGTGAAACCGTAAAATTTTATAAAGTATCCTATCGCTGGCAGATACTGTCAGTGTTATGTGTCGAGAACAAATGCGAGTAAACAGAGAATTTAAGGTAAGTAATACCGCAAATGAGTGCAATAAATGATTTTGAAGGAGGACAGACCATTAAGTCTGCAAAAAACAGCACACTCCCAACAGTTTTAGGTACCCTGTGATCATGGCATTTGCGACAGTGTTGTAATATCAGATACTCGTAAATAATTTGGTATCCGATACTCGTAAATAATTTGGTACATAGTAGCAATATCGAAGGTAATAAACTATTCTTATGTTAGTGTTCATCATGAATGTTTAAAAATATATGTAATACCTAAACACATTACTTTTTTCTCATCTTCATGTAAATTAACGATTATACTCATGGCTGTAAA